>CM024763.1:33776863-33975274 GCA_014218235.1 Colocasia esculenta | reverse complement strand
GGATACCTCTTCAGTTGGGAGCCCCAGGTTTTGTGTGAGCCAGGCACGTGAGTGCTCGGGGCTTGTCCCGGTATTGGGTACCGACGAGGTCTTGTCATCTCCTGGACACCCTCACTCTTGTGTTGAGTAGTACGTCCGGCTGAGGAAAGACGACAGTGGGACAGCGACTAGAGAGAGTTTGTTGTGTTATCGCTTGTAGCGCGCTCGTAGTTGGGGGAGACGGACACTAGTAGACGCACTGGACCCCAACTAGTCCTGTTTTCCAGTGCCTCATTTTAGGGAGCTCGGGCCAGAGTCCCTAAAGGTGCCAGGCATGGTCCTGCGAGGTGTGTGACTTGCAGGTTGTGGTGGTTTAGTTGGACTCCACAGTTCTTGTACTTGTTTAGTGGAGTGGCAGCTGGACCTTTTGTCCGTGACTGCGAGACTGAGAGGTAGTCCTGTGTTGTTTGTCCGGGTCAGTAACTGGTGTCGCGAACCAGTTGACGTGGACCGAGTGTGGCGTTTCTCTACAGTAGCTCGTGTACCTGTTTGGTTTTGCTATTATTTATTTACGTCGATTCTTGTTAAGCAGCAATTGGTAAGTGGTACTGACAATTTTATATATCCTGTTAGATAATATTATAAATTGTTAGTGTAGCATTTCCTGCTTTGCTACTTGTGTTCGTTTGCTCGGTTTCTAGGGAGTTTCCCTACTGAGCCAGTGACTCGAGAGGCTCACCCCTACCTCCTACCAGGTGAGGGAGATCAGGAGATTTCGCGCCCGTCGTCCAGTGGAGGGTCAGCACCACCAGCAGTGTAATTTTACTTTCTGTTATTCACCTCGGGGTATGCCCCAGGTTCTGTTGTAGTTTGGTTACAGTTGTACTACAGTTATGTATATTTCATGTAATATTTGTGAGATTGGCAATCTTTATGAATATTTGAGCTAGTTCCTTTATGTTTCTACGGACTCATGGTATGATATCCCTTCCGAGTAGGGCTGTAAATGGGTCGGGTTCGGAATCGGAAACATAGATTCCGATACCGATTCCGATACCGATATAACCGAAATATGGTTCCTATTCGATTCCGATAAGAATGGTTAGTTCCGATTCCGTTCTGATTCCGATAACATTACCGGAACCGAAATTCCGATAAGGTAAGATGTTTACCATAATTTTACCTTGAGTTTATGATAATTTATCTGAATAACCGATACCGAAACCGATTCTGATTATTTTTTCGATTCCGATTGCGATAATTTATCGGAATAACCGATACCGATTCCGATAAGCTATCGGTATCATTTTTCGATTCCAAAACCGATAATTTTTATCGGTATCGGTCGGAATATCGGAATATCGGGTTCCGTTTCACCCCTACTTCCGAGGCTTCGGCCCGTTTGCTGGAGGCGGACTCGAGTTAGGCTCGTTATTAGGTTAACGGGTCTGAACGGCGAGGACCGTCACAGTTGGTATCAGAGCAAGGTCCGTAAGAAATATAAGGAAATGGAAATTACATGACTATGTCATTACTGTAACCCACTGCTGGTAGTGACCCTGGTTTTTGTATTGATTTCTTGTATATTGTGTTGTTGGAATATGTTTGTGCAGAGTAGTAATGGCCGAAGGAGAAATGTGGGAGATGAAGGAGAAGGGCAGGAGAGAATCCTACACAAAGGATGATAGAAGATCTGGGAAAGTTTGACAGAGATTCGGGTAAGACTAGATCAGCACCACCAGTACAGCCAGCAGCAGCAGTACCACCCTATCCAGAGGAGGCAGTACCAGTACCTCCATTCCACCCCCACCCGAAGTAGAGTTACCGCCTGTAGTACCTGTACAACTGGCAGTTCCAGTGAGATCAGTTACTGGAGAGGAGACTACGGTACTTGTGGAGCGATTTTTGAGATTGCAGGCCCCCTACATATTCGGGAGGTCCCAACCCAGATACAGCGGAACATTGGATACATGAGATCGAGAGGGTATTTGCGATAATGAGGTGTCCCCATGAAGATAGAGTAATTCTTGTGGCATATCAGCTACAAGGATTGCGCAGGAATGGTGGCGATTAAGATGCGACAGTTTTTTACAGCAGGACGGAGGACATTATTACATGGTCGAATTTTTGTCAGTTTTTAATGATTCCATCTTCCCAATACAGATTCAGCAGATGAGAGAGCAGTTTAGGACACTTCACAAGGGAACCTCTCGGTGCTTGAATATCAGATGAGGTTTATAGCCTTGAGCAGGTACGCCCCATATGTAGTAACTGACAATATTAGATGGTAGAATATTTTTTATTCGAGGTCTGAGGCCGAATTGCAAGATGCAGCGATCCCATTGATGTGTAGAACAGTGGAAGAGGCACTCAGAGAGCAGCAATACTTGAGAGGACTGTTCGAGCCAGGCAGTCTCATACAGGCGGTTTTAGGCTCAGGTAGTTTTCGGCATCCTCAACCATCAGGAGGAATTAGTAAGGGGAAAGCACCTTCTAGAGCTTCTTCATCATCTGGAATAGCAAAATGGGGCAAGCAATCAGAATTCTTTCAAGGAGGCCGTGGTAGAGGTAGGCAGCAAGGTTTTCAGCAGGGAGGTTCAGCAAGGCCGTGGATCAGACCGCCGATTTCAGAAGAATCCAGCAGAGCACGGCAGGGCAGCCTACAACATATCCATCTTTTAGATGTTCAATTGTGGACAACCAAGACATTTAGCAAGGAATTGTCTGTATCCTCGAGAGCAGACCTATGGTAGAGAAACCCAGCAGCAGCAGCCCTTTCAGCGGTCAGCAGAGCAGGGCAGAGTGCATCGTATCAAAGGGAGGACGAGGTCGAGTGATGGCCGTTACCAGAGCTCAAGCGGAAGCATCCAATCTTATTGAAGGTATTTTACCTTTCTTTGATTATACTGCTAAATATTAATTGATCGGGTGCTTCCCATTCATTTATTTCCGAAGATTTTCTGGATAGCATGGTACTTCCTTTAGAAGAAATCTTGTGAGTTTGTAGTGGAAATTCCTTCCTTCAGAGGGTATTTGTTGACTTCCTGCTTTATAGAAGAGGTCCCGATAGTGATTCATGGGAATCAAATGCCAGCAAGTTGTATGCTTTAACATTGAAAGAATATGATGTGATTCTGGGGATGGATTGGTTAGAGGCCTATGGGGCACTGGTTGATTGTAGAAAGAGAGGATCAGATTTTGCAGACCTGGTGGTGAAGTGTTTGAATTTCAAGGTATGCCTTTTTACACTCCCAAGTTTATTATTTCTGCACTTAGAGCTAGAAAGTTAATTAATGCGGATGTGTAGCGTACCTTGCTTCTGTTAGTCGTTGAATCTAGTAAGTCGGTAGATTCAATGTCTGTGATTAGAGAATTTGCAGATGTGTTTCCCAGATGATTGCCAGGGTTAGCCCGCGCAGAGAGGTAGACTTCAGTTGAATTGCAACCAGGCAGTTTACCTATCTCTAAAGCACCATATCGAATGGCCCCAGCAGAATTGAAAGAGTTGAAAAAGCAGTTGCAAGAGTTAGTAGAAAAGGTTTCATTAGGCCTAGTCAGTCACCATGGGGAGCGCCAGTGTTATTTTCAGAAAGAAAGATGGCAGTCTAAGAATGTGTATAGATTACAGGCAGCTGAATAAAGTTATAAAACATTAAGAATAAGTATCCACTTCCTCGAATTGATGATTTATTTGATCAACTACAGTCAGCCAAAGGATTTTCCAAGATAGATTTGAGATCAGGATATCATCAATTGCGGATCAAAGAAGAAGACATTGAGAGACAGTTTTCGGACTAGATATGGACATATGAGTTTCGTTTGTGATGCTTTTGGATTGACAAATGCACCTGCAGCATTTATGAATTTGATGAACAAATATTTCATCATATTTGGATCAGTTTATAGTGGTCTTTATTGATGATATATTGGTTTATTCAGCATCAGAAGAAGAATAGCAGACCATCTTGCGAATTACTTTGCAAATATGAGGGATCATCAGTTATTTGCTAAGTTTAGTAAATGTGAGTTCTGGTTGAAGGAGATTCAGTTTCTGGGTCATGTGATATCAGGTGAAGGTATTGCAGTGGATCCAGCCAAAGTTGAGGCAGTAATGAAGTGGGAAGAGCTGAGGACTGTGTTTGAGATTAGGAGTTTCCTGGGTTTGGCAGGTTATTACAGAAGATTTATCCAGGATTTCTCCAAGATAGCAGCACTAATGACAAGGTTTCAAGAAAGGGTGTTCCTTTGTGTGGTCCCCGGAGTGCAAGCGCAGTTTTGCAGAATTGAAGAAGAGGTTGACATCAGCACCATTTCTAGAAATTCCATCGGGTAGTGGCGGATTTGTTTTGTTTACAGATGCATCCAAGAGAGGTTTGGGGGCAGTTTTAATGCACATAGTAAAGTGGTAGCATATGCCCCATACAATTGAAGAAACATGAGGAGAACTACCCTACTCATGATTTAGAGCTGGCAGTCGAGTTTTTGCATTAAAAATCTGGCGGCATTATTTGTATGGTGAAAGATTTGAGATTTTTACTGATCATAAAAGCTTAAAATATATTTTTCCTCTCAGAAAGATTTGATTTAATGCAGCACCGATGGATGGAATATTTAAAGGATTATGACTTTAATTTGGCATATCATCCAGGCAGAGCAAATGTGGTGGCAATGCACTAAGCAGAAAAGCGGTTATAATCAACTTATGATCAGAGAATGGAAATTTATGAGGATGTGGCGGAGAATTCCTTTTGTTGGGCGGCATGCTGCGAGGCAGTGCGCGTGCCAGCGTCTCCCCTGAGGCAACCTGAGAATGAGGTGTGGCGGAGGCCAGGTTGGCCAAGTCATTCCTAGGTCCGGGTGTGGACCTGCCTGCGGGTGTTGCTAAGTTGTGTCCCCAGGGGACTGTACCTTGTGGTGGTTATAAGGAAGGATGGTATCCTTACACAACACTCAGTTTTTTGCGTAAACGGCAATGCCTGAGATCCTATATACCTGGTATCAGAGAAGGTCGCGGGTTTCGATTCCCAGGGTGCCGCTGGGGGGAGATGGTTGGGCGACATGCTGCGAGGCAGGTGTGCGTGCCAGCGTCTCACCCTGGGGCGACCTGAGAATGAGGGTGTGGCGGAGGCCGGTTTGGCCAAGTCATGCCTAGGTCCGGGTGTGGACCTGCCTGCGGGTGTTGCTGAGTTGTCCAGCAGGGGGACTGTACCTTGTGGTGGTTATTAGAATGATGGTATCCTTACACAACAACTCGAGTTTTGGCGTAACGGCAATGCCTGAGATCCTATATACCTATTGTTGAACCACTCTTTATTACCTTCATATTTTGGTGCTAACAAATTTATGATGTAATTTAAATTGATATTTTTATTTCATCTGTGTCGCATCAATCTCATAGAAAAATGCTGAGTCTCACTTTGATGCAATATTGGCGCACTAAAATGATAAAATCGATGTCTAATCTATATACATCGATTTCAGTTCAAGTGCCCAAATTAATAAGCGCTACAACGATTTGGTTTAAATTGATTTTTTAAAGCACCATAACGATTTCTTAAGTGGCCTTAACGATTTGTTAAGAAATCGATCTCAGAACGATTCGCTAAGTGGCTAACAATTTGTTAAGAATCGATCTCACAACGATTTTCTTAAGTGGCCTTAATGATTTGTTAAGAAATCATCTCAAACGATTCCTAAGTGGCCATAACAATTTGTTAAGAAATCAATCTCACAACGATTCTTAAGTGGCCTTAACGATTTGTTAAGAAATCAATCTCAGAACGATTCGCTAAGTGGCCTAACATTTGTTAAGAAATCGATCTCACAACGATTTCTTAAGTGGCCTTAACGATTTGTTAAGAAATCGATCTCAGAACGTTCGCTAGTGGCCATAACGATCTGTTAAGAAATCGATCTCAGAACGATTCGCTAAGTGGCCATAACAATTTGTTAGAAATCGGTCTCACATGATTTCTTAAGTGGCCTTATGATTTGTTAAGAAATCGATCTCACACGATTTCTTAGTGGCCTTAACGATTTGTTAAGAAATCGATCTCAGAACGATTCATTTTATAGCCGCAACGATTTCTTTAGCGCTCATAACGATTTCTTCAGTATTCATAACGATTCCTTTACCGAATAAACGAATTGTTTTTCTATAACGACTTGTTAAGTGCTCATAACGATTCTTAGGTAACACTTGATCATAACGATTTCATAAGTCTACTCACATCGATTTCTCTAATGATTTAAAGTGCTTTTCACGCCTAAACGCAAAGTCAATATCTCTGACAAAAATGCTTGCGTATCTCAGTTTCCTGTCAGAAAAAGAAAAAGAGATATATACCTACTTTCCTGTCAAGTGAGCATAAACACAGTAGTATGCCAGTTTATTATAAACACTCCTTTTATGCTAACACTCTCTTCCATGCTTACAGACCTCGAAGATCACAAGAGGGTGATTAAGACAAATGAGCAGAAGATCAGCAACATCTAGAGAGCTCTACTGATCTCCTTCAACGGATCTATTCAAAGCCTCGCATATAAAAGATGAAGCATGCTGAAGATCAAACAGAGAGCTTTTTCCTGAAAATCTTTGAAGGAGTGTACATCTAGTGAGCAACCTCATGCCACATACACTCAAGAAAGGAGAAAGAGCCTGAGTCAAGAAGAAGCAAGCAAAAGCGTCTCAAGCATTCAAAGCCTTCAAGATTTCTCTTCTCTCTTCTTTTTCTCCCTGTGCTCATTGTAATCTTGGGGAGAGTCTGTGACTGTGAGCTAATCCTGAGTGTTCATCTTGTAATAGCTCTCAGTCTTGTCTTTCTTTTCTAGAAAGATTTCTGTCCAGCTGTAGGACTGTATACAGTGAGTAACCCAGTTAGGGGTTTGTGTCTAGTAGAACACACTGGGGTTTTGTACCAGTAGGTTTGCTTCTGAGCCTAGAAAAGAAGTGGGCTGCCTTCTTGCCTGGGAAAGAGAAGAAGACTAGCTGGGGCTGGGTGTTGTAGTGTCCTTGAGGTGGACTGTACCCTTGGTTAGTGAAATCCTAAGAGTTGCTTGGGGACTGGCGTAGGACTTTCCATGTGGGAAGGCCGAACCAGGATAAATTCCTTGGTCTTTTGTGTGATTGTTTATTTACTTCCGCACTGCTACTCTTTATCACACTAAACTAACCAAACTTTGAAGTGATAATTTTCTGTGTTTAAGTTTCTGTTTCAGATTTCAGAACCTATTCACCCCCCCCTCTAGGTTAGCTTACTGCCGTACCAAAAGGGCCAACAAGTGGTATCAGAGAGGGTCCTCTGAACATTCAAAGAAGATCCAAACGATCTTATAGCAAGATCCATGACAGCTCAAGGATATGCTGAAGGTCAATCAGTCACCAGACCTCCATTCTTTGATGGAGAGGACTAACCAATATGAAGATGAGAATGGAATGCTTCATTCGAGGCACAGACTTTGATCTGTGGCAAGTACCGAGGTAGGTGATATTTATTATTGCTCCTATTCCAGGCACTACTTGCCATTACGCAGCATGATAAAAGTAAATTATCTTAAACTTTAAAGCTAAAAACTACTTATTTTTGCTTTAATCCAAAAGAGAATTTAGTAGAGTACTGCTGTAAATCAGCCAAAGAAATATGGAATAAGCTGCAGATACTTAGAAGAACAGATAAAGTGAAACAAACTAGGATAGATATTCTTGTTTTCACAATACGAACAATTTAAAATGCTTCAAAACGAAAATATCACTACTATGTATAATAGATTTTCAAGCATAGTAGTAGGTTTAAATTCTCTTGGAAAATTCTTTCTAATGAGAAACCGTTAGAAAATACTTAGGTCCTTAACCATTTCATGGACACCTAAAGTAACTGCTATTGAGAGGCCCATGATTAACCAATTGTCGATTGATAATTTAATAGGTTATCTCCTGGCACATGAAATAATATGGAGCGATTGTCTGAAGCTCATCTAAGAAGAATATACTGATGCTCTTAAGGTTGTAGCTGCTCCTTCCACCTCTTCCTCTTCTAGTTCCCAAAATGCAGATTCTGAAGATAATGATGCTGATGAGTATTGTACAAGCTTCAGAAGATTTAAAGAAGAAAAAACAATATCAAGAGGATCCAAAGAAAGGAGAAAAGGAGAAAGAACCAGTCTGCTATGAATGCAGAAAACCTTGGCATCTGAGACCGGATTGTCCAAGACTCAAGAAGACTAGTCAAACCGAGAAGCCCAAGAAGCAGCACAAGAATTTAAAGAAGAGGCATGGCACTGCTTGGGAAAATGATGAGGTCACAAGCTCAGAATCATCAAGCTCGGATTCCGAAAAGGAGCAGTAAATCTAGCCCTTATGGTGGGACTAGATGAGGTACATTCTGACTCTTTTTTTATTCTTGCACAAATTCAGGGTCAGAATCAGAAGACTTAGAAGAAGTCTTTAATGAACTGTATGAAAATATAAGGGGGGTGTAAAAGAACTAAAAAATGTGAAAAGTAACTCTACTTGCTTGGAAAACACCAATTCTGATCTTAAATCTGAATTGGCGCAACTAGAAGAATAATTAAAAGATTGTAAAGATAAAATTATCTTTTAAATGAAGATTAGAAAGCAAGAATAATAGAAGTTAGAGTTAGAAGAAGAAACATTAAAAACTCTAACTGAGAAATATGTATTTAAAAGAATCAGTTAGAAAATTAACTGAAGGGAAAACATCTTAGCCCTATGCTTAAAAGGATCAAAATATGGAAATAACAACAATGGCTTAGATCATACCTCCAGAAAAAGGAAAACAAGCCATGATTCCAGAAAATATTCACTACCAAAATTTGTAAAAGAAACCAAGATACCCCAGAAAAGGCCCCTGTAAAAAGAAAAAGTTTACAGAAATCACATTCTAAAAACTCAGCACAAGAAAATAAGAACAACAAAACAATCTATATTCATTGTTGTTCTCATTGCGATAAACTAGGACACACTGTAACACCTGCACAACAGCACTTAGTTTGGATCCCTAAAGATATTTTCATGCATCTAACCATCAAGGACCCAAGGATTGGGTACCTACCTTTGAGTAATTTACTTGCAGGTTTCCCTGGAGCATCAAAAACCAAGGATGCTCAAGGCAGGAGTGACTGCAGACTCTTCATTCAATCACATCTGAAGAATGAGTAGTCACAAAAATAAATTGGTCTTTATTACTAACAATTATTTGCAAGTTTCATTTAGGTGGAATCTCTCATTCAGGGGAGCACAGACTAAGGGGAGTCATTCATTAAATGTCTATTATGTGAACCCTCGATGGCAAGATTTTTTTTAAGGGGAAAGAATGCATGGTAAGATCCTTCCTTTTTGGTTAGTGACAAAAAGGTGGAGAATTTGTATCTTCTATGAATTTTCTGCTTTTTCTATGCTTCATATAATTGTGTCAGAAATTCCAAAAATTTGTCATCACCAAAAAGGGGGAGATTGTTGAACCACTCTTTTTACCTTCATATTTTGGTGCTAAAAAATTTATGATGTAATTTAATTTGAATATTTTGTTTCATCTGTGTCCGCATCAATCTCATAGCAAATGCTGAGTCTCACTTTGATGCATATTGCGCACTAAAGATAAAATCGATGTCTAATCTATATACATCGATTTCAGTTCAAGTGCCAAATTAATAAGCACTACAACGATTTGGTTTTAATTGATTTTTTAAAGCACCATAACGATTTCTTAAGTGGCCTTAACGATTTGTTAAGAAATCGATCTCAGAACGATTCGCTAAGTGGCCATAACAATTTTTGGTAAGAAATCGATCTCACAACGATTTCTTAAGTGGCCTTAACGATTTGTTAAGAAATCGATCTCAGACGATTCGCTAATGGGCCATAACAATTTGTTAAGAAATCGATCTCACAACGATTTCTTAAGTGGCCTTAACGATTTGTTAAGAAATCGATCTCAGAATGATTCGCTAAGTGGCCATAACGATCTGTTAAGAAATCGATCTCAAAACGATTCGCTAAGTGGCCATAACAATTTGTTAAGAAATCGATCTCACACGATTTCTTAAGTGGCCTTAACGATTTTGTTAAAAATCGATCTCACAACGATTTCTTAAGTGGCCTTAACGATTTGTTAAGAATCGATCTCAGAACGATTCCTTTTATAGCCGCAACGATTTCTTTAGCGCTCATAACGATTTCTCAGTATTCATAACGATTCCTTTAACGAATACAACGATTGTTTTCTATAACGACTTGTTAAGTGCTCATACGATTTCTTCGGTAACACTTGATCATAACGATTTCATAAGTCATACTCACATCGATTTCTCTAATGATTTAAAGTGCTTTTTTCGCGCCTAAACGAAAAGTCAAATATCTTATGACAAAAAGGTTTGCGTATCTCAGTTTCCGGTCAGAAAAGATATATTGACCTACTATTCCTGTCAAGTGAGCAAAACACAGTAGTATGCACAGTTTATTATAAACACTCCTTTATGCTAACACTCTCTTCCCATGCTTACAGACCTCGAGATCACAAGAGGGTGATTAAGACAAATGAGCAGAAGATCAGCAACGTCTAGAAGAGCTCCAAACGGATCTATTCAAAGCCTCGCATATAAAAGATGAGCAAGGCTGAAGATCAAACAGAGAGCTTTTCCTGAAAATCTTTGAAGGAGTGTACATCCAGTGAGCAACCTCATGCCACATACACTCAAAGAAAGAGAGAAAGAGCCTGAGCCAAGAAGAAGCAAGCAAAGCATCTCAAGCATTCAAGCCTTCAAGCTTTCTCTTCTCTCTTCTTTTTCTCCCTGTGCTCATTGTAATCTTGGGGAGAGTCTGTTGACTGTGAGCTAAGTCCTGAGTGTTCATCTTGTATAGCTCTCAGTCTGATCTTTCTTTCTAAGAAAGATTTCTGTCCAGCTGTAGGACTGTATACAGTGAGTAACCCAGCTAGGGGTTTGTGTCTAGCAGAACTGCACTGGGGTTTTGTACCAGTAGGTTTGCTTCTTTTCTGAGCCAGAAGAAGTGGGCTGCCTTCTTGCCCGGGAAAGAGAAGAAGACCAGCTTGGGTGCTGGGTGTTGTAGTGTCCTTGAGGGGGCCTGTACCCTTTGGTTAGTGAAATCCCAAGAGGTTGCTTGGGGCCTGGACGTAGGACTCCATGTGGGAAGGGCCGAACCAGATAATTCCTTGTGTCTTTTGTGGATTGTTTATTTGCTTCCGCACTGCTACTCTTTATCACACTAAACTACCAACTTTGAGTGATAATTTTCTGTTTTAAGTTTCTGTTTCAGATTTCAGAAAACCTATTCACCCCCCTCTAGGTTAGCTTGCTGCCGTACCAAAAGGGCCAACACCTTTCATGTGCCAAGCAGTCAACGCGAGCAATATTAGCAACTAGGCAGTGGAGCCTTCTCTTTACTGGCAGATAGTTAGGCACAAAAGTAGATACCAATTTAGCAGATATTCTCAGAATGGATGAAGTAAATTTGGGGCAGATATGTGGTCAGACTAAATGTAAGGCCCTCGAATTTCCGTCGCATTATTTGTATTTGCGTGTGTATATTTGTGCTTGTGTATGTATATACATATTTACGTACGTATTGATTAGTATAATTACGTGTGCATATGTTATATAAGATGTAAATAACGCATGTATTGAATGGTGATAGTATGGATACACTACCATATACATATTGCATGTAATAAGCATGGGCTGCATGATTTTTTTCTGCATATTTTAGAGTTCTGGCCGAAGGCCACCTTGGCGTCAACCCCTAGCCGTTGGGGTGGTTCAGCGTCCACCATGGACGCCAACACTAATCCTGGCGTCTAACGATATGGACGCCTATTTCTCTGGCCTGCATGCGCAGCAGAGCCAGAAATTTCGGAAACAAGAAACTCAGCCATTGGGGAGCTGTCCCCAACGCTCTGAGAGCTGTCTTGTCACCCTGGGAGTGGGAGAGAGGTCCTTCCCCATGTTAAAACTGGATCTGCCTCTCCCCAGCCCTCTCTTCACCTTTGCAAGAGGAGAAAAGAGAGAAAGAAAAACCCTAGAAGAAAAACTAGAAACCCCACTCTTGCACCCAAAATCTGACTTCCTGGAGCTAGATCCGGCCATCTTCCACGACAAGAAGATAGCTGAGCAAAGGAGGAGGCTTCCCCGACATCCCCTTGGTGTGAAGATCATCCAGGAGCCCGGAGGAAGAAGATCTAGGAGGATCTCTGCACCTTCTTGGGACTGCCCAGGAGGCTTCTCCGAGCACCTTTGATCCATTTGAGCATTTCCTAAAAGGCAAGTGACCTAACCATAATGTCCCCGTATGTGTCTAGGTCGTTTCTACTATTTTTATGAATTTTCCCTCGAGTCCTAGACCCTCACATTCACCCAAACTTGAGAGCTCGGGTCTGTGTTTCTGCACAGACCTGCATTGACGGCAAGGTCAATGGACGCTGAGATCATGCTTGGCGTCCATCGACCATGCCGCTGACACTGAGTCAGCGGCCAGAGACCGCCGCCAAGTTCCTCTGGACAGAACAGTGACCTGTTCTGTCCTTCCTATACAACTATTTTCGGTATGTTTCCGTGAAGAGGATATATGGTAACCCTATACACTATGTATACTGTCAAATGTGGTGTGTGGATGAGTGTGATGTGTGGTGGTGAATGTTAGAATATTGTATCCCATGATGTGTAAGCATGATTTGTTGATAGTCTTGCCAATCCATGCTTGTGGTTAGGACTATCTGAATGCTTCATTTTGTCAGATCATGAGAGGATTAGTGGGTCTGTGTATGTATACTAATTTTGATAATTGTCCATGCTTGCATGAGTTGCTAATAAATTCGGTTCGGTAAATAAAAAGGCATGCAAGAAAGATTTGTGATGATTGATTTATGGCTGTATGATTTAGGGTAATTTGTATTCTCAAATCATGCATATAATAGTAATCTCTGTTCAGACAGTAGCTTGCTAAAATTTTGACTTGTGAGTATAAGTCCATATCAACTTAAATTATGAAAGGCATGCTAAATAGGTTTTTATTTACTGTAAATCCCAATTAGCTCAGAAAAATCTGAAAATTGAATGTATGATCTAGAACCCGAAAATAGCATGTGGTTAAAATTTCAGGTCATTTGGACCATACATAAGACGTTATGTATTTTCCATGTGTAATATAGTAATCTATGTATGTTATCGTAATGTGATTTGATATTGCTTAAACCCAACTTGATTGGTGAAATTGACTGTGTGTTAAACTCCTGAAATCTGTAGTGCCATGTCAGAAAAAACAGAGAAATGCATATGAGTGAGAAAGTGAATGATGAAAAAGTGCTATGTGTAAAACCATGTGCAAACCGGTAAAATGTGTAAATGTGTAACTGTGCCAATGTGACACTACTGCTTCCGTAGAGGGCAGTGGAGCTGTATCAGGGAAAAGTCCCCCTGAGAAAGTTCAGTGTGTAAGTGACCCTAGGGATTGGGGTAAATCCTGGAGGTGGACAGTACCACTGGTTAGGGTGGAGACTTGTTCTCCCAGTCTGCGCAGTCCAAGAGTCGCCATTGGAATGCCTAGATGGCTCTATGCGTAATGTGATGTGTATATGTCCTTCTTGATGGTTTGGACTATGTGTCACGACACCTAAAATGTGAAATGTGAAATGTGTAATGTGTATGTGTTCATGTGTAAATGTGTAAGTGAATAATGTGAATGTGTATGTGCAAAGTGTAACCATGTGAAAGAGGAAACTTGTGTAAAGAAATGTGAAATTCTAAATGTGAGGATATGATAGTGAAATCCATGAGAGACAAATCTGAAAACATGTGAAATCAGAAATCTTAAGTTGTTATCATCATGTTTATATGTGCAAAAAGTCTAGAATCCATGTTAGGGATAATTGATGAGCACGTATGCAAGTAGCCATGAATGGTTGTTCACATTATTGGTTTTAAGCAATATTGTAGCTCACATGTGTAGGTTTACAGCCATTAAACCATGTGAAACCAGCAACTTAAGCATGTGAAAATGTCTATGTATATGCCTAAGAACATGTAACACCATGCTAGTTGTGTTTCCTTTCATATATGCACATGTTCACGTTGGTAGTTCTCATGTCTTGGTCCTTTAAAGACAGAATTTCGTGAGTAAATTGAATAGAGAGCATGTGATAGGTAAAGTTTTATTCTAGAAATCTGAAAGCATGATCCATGTATCAATTTGTAAAACTTTCATGATAGGTTGAAACCTTCAAATGATTAGCATGCCATGTGTTATAAATTTTGAATGTGCATATAGAAACCCCTATGACTTATACGTGTATGTTATGAGTAGTGTTCTTGCTGAGTCTTCGGACTCACTTCTTGCTTCAGCGTACAGGTGTAGTTGGTGACGTGGCACCGTTGGAGAGACAGTGGAGACGGACTCCGAGCGCGGAGATTAGACTTGGAGTTATTTGTGACTTGTGTATTTCATAGTATGTAATTTTGAACGTTGTATTAGAGTATCATGAAAGGAATGTATAAGTGTGGACATTATATTCTATTTCAGCAATTTAAATTATGTGAACTTTTAGTTCTTTATTGTTAATTGCAAACTTCATGTATGTTTAAATGTGGATGATGAATGAATGGAGACAGTTGTCTTTTACTTCCGCTACTCTGTTGTATATCGCGTGTACTCAGCTGTATGTATCGTTTGGGTAAATGTCCCACTGTGAGGACTCTCGCTATACCGACGTGGGTTGGTATAACTGTACCGGTATAATGAGGGTCGTCACACTAAAAGGACGATTATATGTCCCAGAAGATACAAAAATTAAACAGAATGTTTTAGAAGAAGCTCACAGATCGAGGTACACCATTCACCCTGGCAGCACTAAAATGTATCAAGATATGAAGAAGCATTTTTGGTGGCTAGATATGAAAAGAAAATTGCAGAGTTCATGCAAGATGTGCTGTATGTCAACAAATAAAAGCAGAGCTCAGAAGCCAGGAGGATTGTTGCAGCCATTATCCATTCCGCAGTGGAAGTGGGATGACATAGTAATGGATTTCATAGTTGGTTTACCCATTCATCAGGTCATAATGCAATATGGGTTTTTGTAGATAGATTGACCAAGGTCTGCAGATTATTGCCAGTTAGCATCTCTGGTCAGTTGATAGATTAGCTAAGTTGTATGTAGAAGGATTGTACCTTTGCATGAATACCAGTTACTATAGTTTTCAGATCAAGATCCTCGATTTACTTCAGGCTTTTGGAGAAGTTTGCAAAGAGTCGTTGGCACAGAGTTAAGGTACAGTTCAACATATCATCCTCAAACAGATGGGCAGACAGAAAGAACAATTCAGACTATTGAAATATGTTGAGAGCTTGTTGTCTTGTGTGGGGAGGCATTTGGGAGCGTCATTTGGGTCTGGTTGAGTTTGCATATAACAACACTACCATTCAAGTATTGAAATGGCACCTTATGAGCCTTGTATGGTAACCGTGCAGATCACCATTAAATTGGCATGAAGTAGGAGACGCGGTTTTTGGGCCCAGAATAGTTCATCAGTGTGCAAAAATAGTAAAATTCATCCAAGAAAAGTTGAAAACAGCCCAAAGTCGCCAAAGGAGTTTATGCAGATGTTAGACGCAGACCATTACAATTTGAAGTTGGTGATTATGTGTTTTTAAAAGTGTCTCCTACTAAAGGTGTATTAAGGTTCAGTAAGAAAGACAAGATGAGCCCGAAATATTTTGGGTCGTTTCAAATAAAATAAAGAATGGGTGAAGCAGCTTATAATTGGATTTGCCAGCAGATTTCACTGATGCACATGATGTGTTTCATGTCTCAATGTTAAGAAATATATCAAGATCCAACTCAAGTTGTCAGTAATCAAAGAGATGATTTGAAGCCTGACATGTCAATGCCGGAATATCCAGTGCAAATTTCAGGCTACAGAACCCAAAGCTCAGAAATAAAGAAATTGAGTTGGTAAAAGTTAGATGGGAACAGGCAAAGTGGTGAAGATACTTGAGAATTAGCGGAATAAATGAGAAAGTGTATCCATACTTGTTTGAGTAAGTCTTTATTTCTTTTAGGTGATAGTACCATATGGATTGAATTGAAATTTTGATAGTTGGCTTTGTTTTAAATTTCGAGGATGAAATTTCTTTTTAGGTGATAGTATGTAACGTTCTGACCGTTCGGATCGTCATTGTGTGATTATGGAGGCCAGTGTGTGGCCGATGACGTGGTATAGGCAGGTGGTTTTCGCAGGATATGAGATTTTGCCCAAAGCATTCACTGTTTCTCGGTTTCTAACGCAACAGTGAGGGCGTCGCGTTTTGATCGCGATAGCCCATGGCGCCGCGTTCATGACATCGCCGTTTAAGTGAACGTGTGCATGTCTGCGTGTGTTGCATGCATGGCGCAAGGACTGACGTCAGCAGGCTTAAGGCGACAGCCTAAGGCGTCGCGTTCAGGTCGCGACTTAGTCAATCGTCGCGTTCTTAACTTCATTGCATTTTTAAAGAACCTTGGCAGAACAGAACTCAGAGAATCCTGCTCGGCAAGGGGTTTTGCTGTGGGAATTGTGGGCGATTCGGCTTGTTAGTAGTTGGCTTGACGAGTTTCCCGCTGCGAGGATGCTACGTGGAGCAGAGGAAACTTCGTACGAGCGTCGTTCTTCGCGTTCTTCATGAAGGTAGGGAGATTTCCCCGTGATTTGATCCATGGAGCGTCCGTGTGATGTGGATAATGTGTTTTCCCTGCTTTCTAAATCTTAGATAGCATGTGTGGAACACATTAAGCAGAAAATGGAATGAAACTGTAGTTTCTAAAGAGTTTTGGGTGATTCAATGAAGATTCCGTTTAGGGGTTCGCACCGTCGACCCATGGCATCGCGACCATGTCGCGACACAGTGATGCATCGCGTTCAGAAGGCGACACATCGTGCCGTCGCGTTATGAAGGCGACACAGTGCCCTGTCACGATAACAACCGAATGTAGTTATTCATAATACGTATAAGGGTCTGATTATCCGTCTAGTATGGTGTGGTATATGATGTTAGTAAAGATGCATTGGCACTCTTTCAGCACTCGGGGAGCGTGTGGTGTGTGGTTCATATGGTGTTTACGTGAATTTTTACGTGGCTTATGCATTGTGCACGTAGTTTCTGTGTACGTGGTGTGTAGTTTGACGCCTTCTGTGGATACCTCTTCAGTTGGGAGCCCCAGATTTTGTGTGCCAGGCACGTGAGTGCTCGGGGCTTGTCCCAGTACTGGGTACCGACGAGGTCTTGTCGTCTTTCTGGACACCCTCACTCTTGTGTTGAGTAGTACGTCCGGCTGAGGGAAAACGGCAGTGGGACAGCGACTAGAGAGAGTTTGTTGTATTGTCGCTTGTAGAGCGCTCGTAGTTGGGGAGACGGACACCAGTAACGTACTGGACCTAGCTAGTCCTGTTTTCCAGTGCCTCACTTTAGGGAGCTCGGGCCAGAGTCCCTAAGGTGCCAGGCATGGGCCTACTGAGTTGTGGTGACTTGCAGTTGTGGGGTTTAGTTGGACTCCACATTTCTTATACTTGTTTAGTGGAGCGGCAGCTGGACCTTTCGTCCGTGGCTACGAGACTGAGAGGTAGTCTTGTGTTTTTTGTCCGGGTCAGTAACTGGTGTCGCGAACTAGTTGACGTGGCCCGAGTGTGTGGCGTTTCTCTACAGTAGCTTGTGCACCTGTTTGGTATTTGCTGTTTATTATTTACGTCGATTCTTGTTAAGCAGCAATTGGTAAGTGGTACTTATAGTTTTATATATCCTGTTAGATATATTATAAATTGTTAGTGTAGCATTTCCTGCTTTGCTACTTGTGTTCGTTTGCTCGGTTTCTAGGGAGTTTCCCTACTGAGCCAGTGACTCGAGAGCTCACCCCTACCTCCTACCAGGTGAGGGAGATCAGGAGATTCGCGCCCGTCGTCCGTGGAGGTCCAGCACCACCAGCAGTGTAATTTTACTTTTCTGTTGTTCACCTCGGGGTATGCCCCAGGTTCTGTTGTAGTTTGGTTGCAGTTGTACTACAGTTATGTATATTTCATGTAAATATTTGTGAGATTGGCAGATCTTATGAATATTTGAGCTAGTTCCTTATGTTTCTACGGACTCGTGGTATGATATCTCTTGCGAGGCTTCGGCCCGTTCGCGGAGGCGGACTCGAGTTAGGCTTGTTATTAGGTTAATGGGTCTGAACGGCGAGGACCGTCACAGTTGGCAATTATAAAATTTATTGTTTTTTTTATGAAAATGTTAGGAGTTTATAAATACACGCTGATGGCCTATGCCCTAGGCCAAGCTCCAAGCTTTTAGGCCAGCTGCCACCTTCCTCCTCCCATTACATGGTGTGCCCTCCTCTCTCTCTCTCTCTCTCTCTCTCTCTCTCTCTCTCTTCTCTCTCTCTCTCTCTCTTCTCTCTTCTCCTCCTCTCTCTCTCTCTCTTCTTTCTCTCTTCTCTCTCTTCTCGTCTCAAAATCTTCTCTCTTCTCCTCTCTTCTCTCTTCTCTCTCTCCTCTCTCTCTCTCTTCTCCTCTCTCTCTCTCTCTCTCCATCTCGCCTCTCTCTTCTCTCTCTCTCTCCCCTCTCTCTCTCTCTCTCTTCTCCTCTCTCTCTCTCTCTCTCTCTCTTCTCTCTCTCTCTCTCTCTCTCTCTCTCTCACCTTCTCTCTTTGTAGATGGTGGAGTTGAGGTCGGGTTGCCACATGGAGATCATGAGGAGAAAATTGTTTGCAACTATGACTCGTGTGGATACATCTAGAGATCAAACGATTGAACATCTTATGACCTTGTGATCCTTCCCTCATTTATCTCCGGTTGTATGGGAGTTTCTCTACCCCGCAAAGGTGATAAAAAGTTATCTCACTGTAGGTTTTACTATTTTTATGTCTAATGCTGACATGATGCAATATTAAGGTATCTCACTTTTGTTGCTTCTCGGTAAATACCATACACCAAGAATGCGTCAACTAGGAATCTTGCATTCATAACACATCTCTCCTCCATGGCATGATCAGACTTTGCAAAAATCCTGACATTCAGAAAACATGCATGAATGCATCATATCACAAGAAAATATTCAGATTGTGGCTTACTAGGGTACACAGTCTCCAGACGAAGCTCTAACTCCCTCGACTATGGTCCCCTCCTTAAAAGACCAAAAAACACCATGGAGAGCACAAGAAGGAAGGGAGGAATCACGCCACTAATATGCACATACACACACACCCAATTGCAAGAGACCACGACAAGAAAAAAGTGGAGAACCAAGCTCACATGCCCCATGCATGGAGATCCCTTCCCAATAGAAACAACCCCAAAATGCTCTCCTAAGTATGCTTCTACTGAAAGGACCATGAGAATTCAGTTGCATGGAGTGGAGAGAACATCACCTTACCTCCAAAATAACAAACCAAATCCACTGGAACCCTCTCATTGGTTGGCTGCCCCCACCTCTCATCCACCACGTCTGTCGTCACCATCAATCTGAAGTTGAGTGACATACCGTCGTCACCTCATTCCCTGTCATTGTCGACTACTAGAGGGAGAGTAAGAGGAGAGGAGAAGGGAGTGAGATTGAGGGAGGAGATAGCCAGAGGGGGGGTTTCTATATATAGGTCCAACCGTCATAATGTGTCTTAGGAGCATGACGTGATCAGTTAGGGGTTGGTGACACATTCTAAATGTGTCACTCTAATATGATGCCTTCATCACACTAATTTGTCTACCACCTAACATGCATGCATGCCCTAGGTAGGGCTGACCGATGCACCACCAGAATGTATCATGCTGACTAGACGCATTCATGGACATGCGGGGCGCTATCTGGTGCTCAGAGTTAATGCCTGTCAACTGATCGACACGCTATATGAATGCATCATGCTGACCTAACATGTCCACTCAATAGGTAATTACTAAGACCTCGACTAGCCCTCCTTGCCACCACTGATAACTATAAACAAACGAAGAGAACACATCTCCTTGGGATGATGTATTTAGAACGCATCATATCAAGCTGATGTGTTCACCAATCTATAGTGAAATGCCAAAAAATTCAATAATTCTTGTTCTGACAAGGGTCTCATATCCATCCAAGGCCCTCCAAAAATCAGACCAACACTTTGGTCCTAACAACCAGGATTTGGAAGACCTGAGATGCTACATTACTTATTTCTTTCCTTTGTGTGCTCTAATTATTTTTAAACAAGAAAAAACCTAGTTCGATCAAAATCAGATTGATTCTCTCTCTCTCTCTCTCTATTTCATCATTTTGTCCTCTCCTTATCTGTTTTAAATTTTCCACCTTTCTTTGTCCTTTAGCACCCTTGGCATCTGATCT
Source organism: Colocasia esculenta (assembly GCA_014218235.1). Classification (NCBI taxonomy): domain Eukaryota; kingdom Viridiplantae; phylum Streptophyta; class Magnoliopsida; order Alismatales; family Araceae; genus Colocasia; species Colocasia esculenta. The sequence goes on along the minus strand of CM024763.1, from coordinate 33,954,930 downwards.
CCTCTCTCTTTTCTTCTTCTTTCCACCGTGCCATATCTCTTTTCTACTTTTTGTCCCCTCGTTGCCCAGTTTCCCTCTACTAGAACTGTAGCTCTCTTGTTTGTAGTCCACTTCCTAGGTGTTGGATTTTCAAATTGATGAGACTAGCCAATCGTGAGGGTGCTATCATTTTCTACACTATTCTCTATGGTAGATAGGTGGATGTGAATTATCTGCTAATAATTATTTGATCTTACTCCTTACTTTGGTTGGTCGGGCTGGTTGTCATTCTTGATGATGAATCACCATGCTATTTCTATTTGGTTTGACTGTTTTATGCGCATATGAAAGTGCAAACATTTGGTACCTTGATCTTTTATGTGAAAGTCTATATGTGTGTATCTAAGACATTGTTGTACATTGTCTTTGAGCTTCCTATGGACCTTCCATCAAAAAATTTGGAAGTTTTTTTTGTTTTCTCATCACTGTGCTGTGTTCTTGGTCATGATAAAGTACATGTTGATTTGTCTAAGGTTTTTGTTGTTGATCTTCCCCCTGCTCATGCATTGTACTTTATTATCAAGCATTCCATCCTATAGTAGGAAGTTCAACGCGCCATTACCAAAGAGCAGTTGTTTGTGTTGGAGATTCTACGTCGGTGTCTCCCCATCTCTCAACCCTGTCTTATGATTGACTTATGTCTCAGGCACTTGGCTCCAATCACATCTTTCCTTATTGCCGTGCATTAACAAGATATTTGTATTCTACAGGGTTGGTGTTTGCAATGAACAATACATCTGACTTGATCAAAATTTAAAAAGAGATTTGGTGCCTCCTTGCTTCATGCTATGCACTTAGGGTTTGTTGATGGGGTTATGCAGCCTACTATGTCTCAATGCACTCAAGGTATCCGTGTTGCTACTTGGGGGGGGGGGGAGGTGGGAGGGATCACTTACTACTATAATTCGATTGTTTTGTGATATGACTAACAATGTTGATAGCTTGCACCTCAAAGTTGATCGACAAGTTGTGGTGATACATCATTTGCATAGGGGTTTGAGTCATCTGCAAGCTGATGTGAACGATTGCTTGGGCATTTTGCTAATTGATCAATTATCTCTCCTTCATCTTATAGATGGTTCCTCTCTTTGTTTATCTTCCATATGTTCTTCTAATTCTCATGGTTATTTCTTCTATTCTCGCAACTTTTCACCCCCTCATTTTGTAGAGTTTAGTCAATGCTTTAGTACTTAGGTAGCTCATAGATTGTCTTTGCTCCTAGATCCTTCTTTTGTGGATGTTAAAATGGGGAAACAATTTAACTTCTACGAATTATGTGTTAGTTCTTGAAGTGTTTAGCTCTTTGTCTTTTTGGAACGTGATGCCTTCTTGAGTGCATTTATTTGCTTAATTCTTGTGTGATAGGTATTCATGGCATTGTTGATTAGCTTAGATTGTGCTTTTGAGATTTCATTTATTCTCAAAAGATTTCATTTATTCTCCTATAGCAATTTTAAAAATCTCGTGGAAATCAAATAATTTTTTTTGCTAGATCATCTTGTAAGCTTTGGTTTCAATGATTTGTAAAGAGTTTTGTTATCATCAACAATGGGGTGATGTTGTGATCCTTCCAAGTTTTGATGATAACAAAGTCTATTATATTGGACTAATCAAGTTTTCAAGTATATGTGTAGTCAACAGACCAATCCTGAAAATCTAAGTGTATAAAGGTCAACTTTGAATAAAATGATTAAATAGAATTCTTATTTAAATTTGAAGTTGCATGTTTAGGATCTTTTAGAGTATTCATTTTACTATTTTCAATAGGTCTAAGTTCTAAATTTATGGTTCTATGTTGTGGAAGTTATAGCATCTCAAGTTAGAAAATTCACACTACGAAGGTGTAGTAAAGGTGTTGACACTCCCATGGTACACCTGTGATTTGAAGAAAGTCGGGAAGGTGTTTGAGCCAGCATTGGTTGTACTGCAGTACTGTGTCGACTCTGATTTCTCCTAGGCCATACCGCACCGAGTCACCTTGTTTCGGCACCATCCGTGCACGCCCTCCTTATCTCCCTCTCCCTGCTTGTCCTCCTTGGCTCCCTCTCTCTCTCTCTCTCTCCTCTCTCTCTCTCTCTCTCTACTTGGGCTCCCTCTCCTTCTACGCAAGTCTCCCATCCTTTCATTGTGCTCCCCCCTGCCCCTTTTCTTCCCCCCCCCCCTCCGATCCTCCTCAGCCTCCACACACCCACTTTCCCCCTCCGTCAGCGCCCATTTCTCCTCCCCTTTGATGCCCCCATCTGCCCCCACCTTCCCCCCCCCCTTTGGTGGCACCCCCTCTGTCAGCCCCCTCCCCCTTCGGATTGCCATTGTAATAACTAAAAAATTATAAGAAAAGTATATGTGCGAATATAATAGTTTCCAAGGAAGTATTTATTTTAATTTTAGAAGTTGAGGTAATAAATTTAAATAAGAATAAAGATGAGGTTATGGTACAATATGTCAAGCCAAATATGCACCATACCTTGGAGGTGTGAGCTTCTAGAGCTTTAACCCTTCCATACCTTAGCAGTGCAAACTTCTGGAGCTTTAACACTTAAGTGATAGCTTAAGGCACTTGATGATAATTAAAATATTTGCCATGGATCATCTTGAAATTGAACCTAGCATATATCATAATAGGGGTGCGTTAGCACTTAAAAGCAGCAAGAGAACACATTTTTTACCCTAAAAATAAGGTTATAAATACGTGTAAGGGTTAAACTTTACCTATGCTCGGTAGGCTTCATCCGTAATAACTAAGAGGAACTAGGGTATCTCTAAAATCCCAAACCTTCTAAATTAAGGTAGGTACCTCTACTCTAGTCAAGTTATGTTACTTTCATATTCCCTTGTTCATTTCAATCATGATCGATAAGCACAAAAGAATTCTATCTTCCTGTTATTCTTGAATTCACTGCTATTTTACATGACTACTTATTTGAGTTACTTATCTTGTCCCATGAAAGATTGTTTCTTTAACGTGCATGATTGCCATCAGTAGAAATTGTATCTGGGCATGCTCAATTCTTCCCTATCCTTCTGTAACGACCCGAGAACCCGACCCTCGGCCCACGCCGAGGACCGATTTTCGCGGTCGCCGCCCATGGATCCAGGGACTCGGAAGGGCTATAATCTATGTCTAACATGATATGTAATGGAAGTAAACGTCAACTGCTAATCTAGAAGTGTACGTGCGGAACAGAAAAGAGTGAGACCACCACGTACCACTCTAAGTACAGTCCCAATGCATGCACACACTAGTACAAGTAAAAGGCAGGGGAAGAACAAGTCCCTTAGGGGCATACCCGAGGGTGACGTACACTAAAAAAGGGGAACCACTTCTAGTTACGGGGACTCCGACTACCGCCCCGTCTCCTCCGCCCGACGCGTGCCCTGCCGGTGCTGAGAAGTCTGACCTGGAAAAAGGAGGGATGAGCTTCACACAGAAGCTCAGTAGGGACTACCAATCTCCTACTGGCTCTAAACAGACAGAAGAATATAAATATCAAATGAATGACAACAATTTATATCTTCTACCTACAAACGGAAGTGCGGAAGCGAAACTACAACTAGCACGGTACGGAAAGTACACACGATCGAAAACTCCGTACGACTGCTCGTTGTAACCACCACACGGCTAGTAAACATAGACGGAGGGAACTCCGCCTGGACAAGGAACATTAGCTACGGAAAGCACTACCACTAGTCAAGGTCAGGTGCATCCACCGACGTCTTATCCTCAACCCGGGTCCTGACCCTCACGTCTCGTCAGAGCGAGGTCAGACACAAGTAACACAACAATAACCGCCACAGTCTGGACAGACTACGGTCCCACGCCTGGCCTCTCTAAGCGGTTCCGGGGCCGTAAAGAGTGAGGCAGTGAAAAAGGACTAGCTGGACTGCGCCGGGAAGAACTCCGAAAACTGACCTCGGCGGCCGTCCAACCACGAGAGCTCTACAAGTGACTCAACGCCACTGTCCTACCACCATTTTCCCCTAAGCTCTAGAGTCCGCCTGGTGGCTACCAACTCGAGCACTCGTAGCCCAGATTACTCCCTCAACAGGCTCCTGAGGATAGGGGTCCCAGGCAACGTTAACAACCTCTCACACGGGACAAGCCCTCAAGTGCCGAGCACCGGGCGAAAGACTAGTGTAGACCGCACTAGAGAACTAGCACAGGTGCCATGGGTACAGCAAAAGGAATTGAAACGGCGAAGGTCGGAAACCTATCTCACTGCTGAGGTTGCGACGCATCGGGCCGTCGCAAGGTCACGACGCCCCTACCCTGTCGTGATCCCGTCGCGACGGCCCGAGCCGTCGCGACCGGGTTGCGACACCAAGAGTGTCGCGATCTTGTCGCGACCGTCCAGGCCGTCGCGACCAGATCGCGACCTCCACGATCGTCGCGATCACAGACAGAAGGGGGTTCCGGAGCAACCCCTCCGAGGACCACCCAAAAATGGAGAAATGACCACATAAGGGGGAGGGGATCATGCTCAACATGATAAAAAGCTAGTAAAGCATCCAAACCACCCTTAAAAACCCCACGAACATGGATCTACACTCGAAGGGAAACCTCACTCAACCTCGAGCATGGAGTTCTCACACTCCCAACCCAAACCACAGAGAACCATGCTTTAGAGGGGGAAGGGAGCATGCTTAGGGCGAGAGGATCAAGAGTCCCTACCTCCACACGAAGAACGAACCCGTTAGGGCCTTCTCGTAGGAATGAACGCCTCCTCCTCGCACCAAACGGCACGAACACGTCCTCCGCATGAGCGGGACGACACCACCTCAGCACGGATGCCTCAAGCACCACGATCCGCCAAGAAACTGCACGAGAAACTCGAGAGGGGAAGGAGAGGGAGAAAGAGAGCTGAGAGGGCGAGAGGGGGAAATGGGGCGCGGCCTTGGGTTTTAACCCGGCGGCCCCAGAATGCGACGGAACAACATGTCGCGATAAGACTTTCGTCGCGATGCCCCAAGGCGTCGCGACCTTATTGCGACAGTCGCCTCTGCCGCGACCCCAAAAGCAGGTCAAACCTCGAAGACCGGAAAGTGATTGTGACAGGTGCCCACTTCACGTTCACGCGCGTGCGCCTGGTACCCGACAAAGCCGTTCTGACAGAAAGGACACCGGTCACATTTGTTAGAAGGGCTGTCGCGACGCCATCGGACGTCGCTACCACAATGCGACGGCCATACCATCGCGACTAAAACACGACAGCCCTAGTCGTTGTGACACGAACCTTGTCGCGACGGCCTCCCTGTCGCGACCACGTCGCGACCAGGGAGCATGTCGCGACCCTGAGGACGGGGGCCACAGGGCCCAAGGGGGCCGGGTCTTACACCTTCTACTATCAAGGATCTTAATTCCTATTCTTGAGAAATCTGCTCACTGTATGAAACTTAAGATTTCTATTCATGAGTTGTAAGCTCTTGGGAATGAACTTCTCCTTATTCCATTTCTTTGCGTGAATATTTTTTTCTTTCTAATTTATTCACTACCAAAGGATCTCGGTTCATCTAAGAATATTTCTATTCTTGTTCTTCTTATTTCATATTTTGACTCTAATTTGTCCTTAAATAATCTTGATCCTTGTGCTCGGAGATAATTTATTCTTGATCCAGTGAGATATTATTATTATATATCAAAGTCATATATAGACCTTCCTCGTGGCTGCTCAGAAGCAGTTCGACCTGCTCTGAAGGCTATTTGGGCTGCTCTAAAGGCAGTTTATGTCACGTCCTAATAAAAGTCTATTTATCGAAAATGATAGATATCAGGCACAAAAATAAAACTAGCGTTTATTCATTCATAACTAACTTAGCGAAAGCATTATTAGATAATACTCCTCATTATAGTCTAAAGGAGGAGCAGGAAAGAGAAAACTTCAATTTATTACATTTCATTCTCACAATACTAAAGACAATAAAATGATTGGTTGCTTGACGTCAGATGGTCCACTCAGCACACGTTTCCCTTTAAGCTTCACCCCCATCTTGGTCACCTGAAATGGTAGGATATGTGAGCTAACTAGCCCAATAAGATTCAAATCCTTCAATCAAAAGGATTAAGCTATACGAAGATCAAGATAGAGACTTGACTGATAACAAAGATGAACAAGTAAGCATCTCAATTTGACAATGAAGACGAAACAGAGGTACTGTAATACAAAACATGATCAGGAATTCACAATAATGCTCATATTTTGGTTCACATACATTCATTCTGGTTCATATACATTCACACATGAAAATAATCATGATGACTTAATCAAGCTTGTATTGATGTAATGCCAAACATCTTTGGATCCTTTATCGTTTCGTGTGGCTTTTAAACGATTTCGGGTGCTCCTCCCAGAACTGGACCTTTGACGGCCCTCGTTATTCAGACCCGTTAACCCAATAATGTGCCTAATACGAGTCCGCCTCCCGCGACCGGGCCGAAGTCTCTCAAGGGATATCAAACTACTAGTCTGTAGGAATGTAAAGGAACCAGCTCAAATATATATAAGATCTGCCAATCTCACAAATATTTATTAGAAATGTACATAGCCATAGCACAACTGTAACCAAACAACAACAACCTGGGGCATACCCCGAGGTGTACAACAGAAAAGTAAATTACACTACCGGTGGTGCAAACCCTCCGCTATGGTGCAGCTCAGAACTAGACGATGGGTGTGAGGTCTCCTGCTCTCCCTCACCTGAAAGAGTAGAGGGGTGAGCCTCTCGAGTCACTGGCTCAGTAGGGAAACTCCCTAGAAACCGAGCAAACGAACACAAGTATTAAAGCAGGAGATTACACTAACAATTCATAGAACTATGTAGCAGGATATAAAACTGTAAATATCACTTACCACTTGCCGCTGAACAGAACTAATAATGATAAATAAATAAACGGCAAACCCAAACAAGTGTACGAGCTACAGTAGGAAAATGCCTCACTCGGGCCACGTGGACTGGCTCGCGACTTCAGCTACTGACCCGGACAAACAACACAGGACTACCTCTCAGTTTCGCAGCCACGGACGGAAGGTCCAGCTGCCGCTCCACTAAACCAGTACAAAGAACTGTGGAGTCTAACTAAACCACCACAACCTGCAGGTCACACACACCGCAGGCCCATGCCTGGCACCTTTAGGGACTCTGGCCCGAGCTCCCTAAAGTGAGACACTGGAAAACAGGACTAGCTGGGGCCCAGTACGTCTACTGGTGTCCGTCTCCCCCAACTACGAGCGCGCTACAAGCGACAACACAACAAACTCTCTCTAGTCGCTATCCCACTGCCGTCTTTCCCTCAGCCGGACGTACTACTCAGCACAGGAGTGAGGGTGTCCAGGAAGATGACAAAACCTCGACGGTACTCAGTACCGGGACAAGCCCCGAGCACACACGTGCCTGGCTCACACAAAACCTGGGGCTCCCAACTGAAGAGGTATCCACAGTAGGCATCAAAACTACACGCCACGTACACGGAAAACCACATGCACAACGCACAAGCCACGTGAAACCTCCACGCAAACCACGTGAACACCACGCCGAACACACACACCACACGCTCCCCGAGCGTTGAGAGTGCCAATGCACCTCTTACCATTACCATACAATATATATACGATAATCTGATAATATCACACTAACAAACCCATGCATAAAACAAGCCTCGGCTGTGATCGCGACGGGGTTAGTGTTGCCTTCAGAACGCGACAGCCCGATATGTCGCCTTAGAAAACAAGAACGCGACGTATCGTTCTGTCGCGACACTGTCGCGACGCCCAGGTTTGTCGCCTTCACAGATGCAAACCCTAATCTGGAATCCATCATCCGGATCACCCCCAAAACCCCTATAATCTATGGTTTCCATTCCATTTACATGCTTTAATGTGTTCCTACACATGGTATCTACTGTTTAGAGAGCTAGAAACACATCATTCACAACACACGAGCAATTCACGGATCAAACACAGGAAATCTCCCTACCTTCGTGAAGCAGGCGAAGTACAGAGTCCACACAACGTTTCCCCCGCTCCACACAACATCCTCGCGGTGAGAACATGTCAAACCAAGCTCCAACAAGTCGAATCGCCCAAAAATCCTCCAGCATAACCCCGTGGCCGAGCAGAGCTCATGTGAGCTCTGTTCTACCGGGGTTCTATAAAAACTCTTCACAGTTAAGAATGCGACGTCACACTGTGTCGCGACCTTAACGCGACGCACCAGTCCGTCGCCTTCAATAAGTCGACGTCAGCAAGCTCGCCCTATGCGCAACACGTGGCGCGCATGCAGACGAAGACTAAAAATAGCGGTTTCATGAACGTGACGCCCTAGGATGTCACGTTCAAAATGCGATGCCCTTCACTGTCGCGTTCACAGACAGTGAATCAGTGAGCTCTTTGGGCCCAAACCTCCAGCCCACAGAGCCTCCACCTGCGGAAAACACCTGTTACACACGTCATTGGCCACACACTGGCCTCCATACACACAAGAAGACGATCCGAATGGCCGGAACGTCACATTACTATCACCTAAAAGGAAATTTCGTCCTCGAAATTTAAAACAAAATTGAACACCGAAAACTTTTTAATTCATCTATATAACACTATCACCTAAAAGAATTAAAACTTACTCAAACAAGTATGGATACACTTTCATCATTTCTTCTGCTAATTCCCATGTATCTTCTCCACCTTGTCTGTTTTCCTATCTGACTTTCACTAATTCAATCTCTTTATTCCTGAGCTTCTGAGTTCTGTGGCTTGTAATCTGCACTGGATATTCCGGCATTGTCATATCGGGCTTCAGATCATCTCTTTGATAACTGACAACTTGGGTTGGATCTCTGACTATTTTCTCATCATTGAGACATGAAACACATCATGTGCATCCGTGAAATCTGCTGGCAAATCTAACTTGTAAGCTGCTTCACCCATTCTTTCTTTTATCTGGAATGGTCCGACATATCTTGGGCTCAACTTGCCTTTCTTACTGAACCTCAGCACGCCTTTAGTAGGAGAAACCTTTAGAAATACATAATCACCAACTTCAAATTGCAAAGGTCTTCGTCTGACATCTGCATAGCTTTTCTGACGGCTCTGGGCTGTTTTCAATTTTTCTTGAATAAATTTTACTGTCTCTGCACATTGTCAAACTAACTCTGGACCCAAAACTTGTCTTTCTCCTACTTCATGCCAGTTTAGTGGTGATCTACACGGTCTACCATATAAGGCTTCATATGGTGCCATCTCAATACTTGCATGGTAACTGTTATTATAAGCAAACTCAACCAGTCCCAAGTGGCGCTCCCAATACCTCCCCACACCAAACAGCAAGCTTAGCATGTCTTCAAGTGTCTGGATATCCTCTCTATCTGCCCATCTGTTTGTGGATGATATGCTGAACTGTATCTTAATTCTGTGCCGACGACTCTTTGCAAACTCCTCCAAAACCTGAAGTAAAACGAGGATCTCGATCTGAAACAATGATGATTGGAATACCATGTAAAGGTACAATTCTTTCTACATACAGCTTGGCTAATCTGTCCACTGACCATGACATACTGACCGGCAACAACCGACAAACCTTAGTTAATCTGTCCATAAATACCAAATTGCATTGTGACCTGATGATCTGGGCAAACCAACAATAAAATCCATTACTATATCATCCCACTTCCATTGTGGAATGGGTAGCGGTTGCAACAATCCTTCTGGTTTATGGTGTTCTGCTTTAATTTGCTGGCATACTGCACATCTTGCAATAAACTCTACAATTTCTCTCTTCATATTCGGCCACTAAAAATGTTTCTTCATATCTTGATACATATTGTGCTGCCTGGGTGGATGGTATACCTTGATCTGTGAGCCTCTTCTAAAATTCTTTGTCTGATTTCTGCATATGTTGGAACATATAGTCGACCTTTGAGTCTAACCACACTGTCGTTCCCAAAAGTCACTTCTTCCATTCTCATAATATCTGCTAAACTATTATCTGCTCTCTGCGCTTCCACTATTTGCTGGTATAAAGACGGCTCCACTGCACTGGTTGCTAATATTGCTCTGCACTGACTACTTGGCACATATAAGGAATTTTCCGCCACATCTTCATACAATTTCCATTCTCTGATCATAAGTTGATTCATAACTGCTTTTCTACTTAGTGCATCTGCTACTACATTAGCTCTGCCTGGATGATATGCAAAACTAAAGTCATAATCTTTCAAATATTCCATCCATAGGCACTGCCTTAAATACAAATCCTTCTGAGAGAAAATATACTTTAAACTCTTATGATCCGTAAATATTTCAAATCTTTCACCATATAAATAATGCCGCCAAATTTTCAATGCAAAGACAACCGCTGCCAGCTCTAAATCATGGGTGGGATAATTCTCTTCATGTTTCTTTAATTGCCTGGAGGCGTAGGCTACCACCTTACTGTGCTGCATCAAAACTACACCAATCCTCTCTTGGATGCATCTGTAAACAAAACAAATCCGCCACTTCCTGACGGTATTTCTAACACTGGTGCTGAAGTTAACTTTTCTTTAATTCTGTAAAACTGCGTCTGCATTATGAGGACCACACAAAAGGAACCCTTTTCTTGTCAATCTAGTCATAGGGGCTGCTATCTTGGAGAAATCTTGAACAAATCTTCTATAATAACCTGCAAGACCCAGAAAACTCCTGATCTCAGACACTGTCCTCGGTTCTTCCCATTTCATCACTGCCTCAACTTTAGCGGGTTCTTCCCATTTCATCACTGCCTCAACTTTAGCGGGATCCACTGCAATACCTTCACCTGATATTATATGACCCAAAAACTAAATTTCTTTCAGCCAAAATTCACATTTACTGAACTTGGCAAATAGCTGATGATCCCTCAATATCTGCAAAGTAACTCGCAAGTGCGCTGCATGCTCCTCTTCTGATGCTGAGTAAACCAGTATGTCATCAATAAATACCACTATGAGCTGATCCAAATACGGATGAAATATTCTGTTCATCAGATTCATAAAAGCTGCTGGTGCATTAGTTAACCCAAATGGCATCACAACAAACTCATAATGCCCATATCTGGTGCGAAAAGCGATATTCTCAATGTCTTCTTCTCTAATTCGCAATTGATGATATCCTGACCTCAAATCTATCTTAGAAAATACCTTGGTTGATTGCAACTGATCAAACAAATCATCAATTCTAGGAAGAGGATACTTGTTCTTAATTGTGACTTTATTCAACTGCCTGTGGTCTATACACATCCTTAAGCTGCCATCTTTCTTTCTAACAAATAATACTGGCGCTCCCCACGGTGACTGACTAGGCCTGATAAAACCTTTTTCTATCAACTCTTGCAATTGCTTCTTCAATTCTTTCAATTTTGCTGGTGCCATTCTATAAGGTGCTTTAGAGATCGGTAAACTGCTTGGCTGCAATTCTACGGTAAAATCTACTTCTCTGTGCGGAGCTAGCCCTGGCAACTCTTCTGGAAATACATCTGCAAATTCTCTGATCACTGGCACTGAATCTACAGACTTACTAGACTCAACTAGACTAGCTAACACAAGGTAGGCTACACATCCCGCATTAATTAACTTTTTAGCTCTAAGTGCAGAAATAATAAACTTGGGAGTGTAAAAAGGCATACCTTAGAATTCAAACACTTCACCACTGGGTCTGCAAAATCTGACTCTCTTTTTCCTGCAATCAACCATGGCTCCATAGGCTTCTAACCAGTCCATACCCAGTATCACATCATAATCTTTCAATGTCAAAACATATAACCTTGCTGGCATCTGATTTCCATGAATAACTAACGGGACCTCTTCTAGAAAACTGGAAGTAAGCATATATCCTCCTGAAGGAATCTCTACCACTAACTCACAAGACCTTTCTTCTAAAGGATGTACTATACTATCCAGAAAATCTTCAGAAATAAACGAATGCGAAGCACCCGGATCAATTAACACTCTAGCAGTAAAATCAAAGAATGGTAATATACCTTCAATGAGATTGGATGCCTCCACCTGTGCTCGGGTGATTGCCATCACTCGGCCCTGTTCTCCTCTCTGGTACAGTACACCTCTGCCCTGCTCTGTTGACCGCTGAAAGGGCTGCTGCTGCTGGGTCCCTCTACCATAAGTCTGCTCTCGAGGATACAGACAGTTCATCGCTAGATGTCCTGGCTGTCCACAATTATAACATCTGAAAGTTGGGTATGTCGTAGGCTGCCCTGCCGTACTTTGCTGAGATTCTTCTGGAACCAGTGGCCTGTAGCCACGACCCTGCTGAAAGCCCTGCTGCCTGCCTCTACCACGGCCCTTGTTATTCAGACCTGTTAACCCAATAGCGTGCCTAATACGAGTCCGCCTCCCGCGACCGGGCCGAAGCCTCATAAGGGATATCAAACTACTAGTCCGTAGGAATGTAAGGAACCGGCTCAAATATATATAAGATCTTTCAATCTCAAAATATTTATTAGAAATGTACATAGCCATAGCACAACTGTAACCAAACTACAACAACAACCTGGGGCATACCCCGAGGTGTACAACAGAAAAGTAAATTACACTGCCGGTGGTGCAGACCCTCCGCTACGGTGCGGCTCAGAACTAGACGACGGGTGTGAGGTCTCCTGCTCTCCCTCACCTGAAAGAGTAGGGGGTGAGCCTCTCGAGTCATTGGCTCAGTAGGGAAACTCCCTAGAAACTGAGAAAATCAACACAAGTATTAAAGTAGGAGATTACACTAACAATTCATAGAACTATGTAGCAGGATATAAAAGTGTAAATATCATTTACCACTTGCCGCTGAACAGAACTATAATGATAAATAAATAAACGGAAAACCCAAACAAGTGTACGAGCTACAGTAGGAAAACGCCTCACTCGGGCCACGGGGACTGGCTCGCGACACCAGCTACTGACCCGGACAAACAACACATGACTACCTCTCAGTCTCGTAGCCACGGACGGAAGGTCCAGCTGCCGCTCCACTAAACCAGTACAAAGAACTGTGGAGTCCAACTAAACCACCACAACCTGTAGGTCACACACACCGCAGGCCCATGCCTAGCACCTTTAGGGACTCTGGCCCGAGCTCCCTAAAGTGAGGCACTGGAAAACATGACTAGCTGGGGCCCAACACGTCTATTGGTGTCCGTCTCCCCCAACTACGAGTGCGCTACAAGTGACAACACAACAAACTCTCTCTAGTCGCTATCCCACTGCCGTCTTTCCCTCAGCCGGACGTACTACTCAGCACAGGAGTAAGGGTGTCCAGGAAGACGACAAAACCTCGACGGTACTCAGTACCGGGACAAGCCCCGAGCACACACGTGCCTGGCTCACACAAAACCTGAGGCTCCCAACTGAAGAGGTGTAAGGCCCTCGAATTTTGTTGTATTACTTTATTACGTGTAAATAATTCATACTTGTGTATGCATAGATGTACATATCTACGTACGTATTAACTAGTTATGCTTATGTGAGCATGTGTATAAATAGATTATAAATATTGCTTGAATTGCATGGTGGTAGTATGTACATGATAGTATACATATTGCATGTAAGTATATAGAATATGCATGGGTTTTCTGCATGTTTTAAGTTCTGGCTGAAGGGCCCATTTGGCGTCAACATGGTGGACGTCCATTATAGTCAACGTCAACATCGTTCGACGCTAATACTTAAGTCAACGGCCATGGATGTGGACGTTAATATCTCTGACATGCATGCGTTGCAGACCCCGAAATTCCGGGGGCAAGCAAGCCAGCCATTGGGGAGATTTCCCAAACGGCTATCAGGCCATCCCATCACCCCTCTGGGATATCCCAAACCCCTTCTCCATAAACCAAACCCCTTTGCAACTAGGAAGACCTCTCTTGGCTCTTTTGCAAGAGGAGAGGAAACCTAACTCTAGCTGTGAGAAAACCTGAAGTTTGCATGCTTTGATCCGGCAATTTGGAGCTCATCCGGCGACCTATAGCAACTGGAAGCTAGCTGGAGCCTAAAGGAAGGCTTCCCCGACTCCAACCTGCTGTGGAGATCGACCAAGAACCCAAAGGAGTGGTGTTTTAGAGGCTTCTTGGGACTGCCCAAGGAGAGCTTCATCAACCTCTTTGATCCCTTTGAAGAGTTATTAGAGGCAAGTAACCCATACATTTTGTCCATGTATGAGTCTAGTAGGGTTTTACTATTTTTATGAGATTTTATCATGTCCTGGATCCCCCAAATTCTCTTGTTCTTGGAGCTCGGGTCTGTGTTTTGTTCAGACCTGAACTTGACGACAAGTTCTCTTGCTGTTAAGATCTTCAGTTGGCGGCATGCGACAATGCCGTTAAGCTCTGTTAACGGACAGACTGTGCTGTTAAGTTTTTCAGGACAGAACAGTGAGTTGTTCTCCCTTCTATATGATTAATTTCTGAAGTGTTTTCGCATGAGGATATAATGTAATTGTATATGTTATGTAAAATAGACAATGTGATGTGTGTGGAATTTTCTGTGCTTTTTGGTGAATGGCATGAATTGTTAAACTTATTGAAATACATGTTTGGAAAATAGATTATGCGTGTTCACCTACTGTCTACATGATCCCTGAGGAATGGAATGCCCTAAACTTTTCTAAACCGTGTATATACGTATCAGTCCATGCCCTACAATTTTGAGAATTTTTCCATGATTGTGGGATTTACTGTAATTTCTGTTTTGGAAATAGAAGACATGCGTAGGATTTGTAAAGTTTACAGTAAATTGTGTGTTGTGCAATAAATCCGGGGAAAATTCTTGTGATGATGTGTATGTTAGGTTCAGGGCTGTGAACTGTCAAACTGGATATTCATGTTATGTTCCATGATAAATTGAATTATGAATGGCATGAAACTAAATGTTTTAATTTATGTAAATGTAATGTGACTCCCAAGTGCGATTTCTGGCTGCGCGAGGTTCATTTCCTCGGGCATGTTGTCTCCGGTGTCGGTGTTGCAGTTGATCCAGCAAAGGTCCAGGCAGTTATGGATTGGGAGACCCCCAAGACCCCTTCAGAGATTCGTAGTTTTTTGGGTTTGGCTTGTTACTATCGGTGATTCATTGAGGGATTTTCATCCATCGCCGCCCCATTGACTCAGCTCACCAGAAAGGGAGTGAAGTTTGTCTGGTCCGAGAAGTGTGAGAGTAGTTTTCAATTGTTGAAGACTAAGCTCACGTCAGCTCCGGTGTTAGTCTTGCCGATCGGTGTAGAGGGTTTGCTATCTACACGGATGCGTCTCGGATTGGCTTAGGCTGTGTACTAATGCAGCAAGGAAGGGTAGTGGCTTATGCTTCTCGTCAGTTGAAGGAGCATGAGAAGAACTATCCGACTCATGATTGGAGCTCGCAGCAGTGGTTCATGCACTAAAGATCTTGGGGCACTATCTTTATGGTGTCAGATTGAGGTGTTTACCGACCACAAGAGCTTAAAGTATCTTTTCTCCTAAAAGGAATTAAACCTGAGGCAGAGAAGATGGATTGAGTTCTTGAAGGACTATAACTTCGACCTTCAGTATCCCCTGGGAAGGCGAATGTCGTAGCGGATGCTCTGAGCAGGAAGAGACCATCTCTCCAGCAGGACTGGAAGATGTTGGAGGATGCAGCTTGCGCGTTGACTGAGTTAGAGCCATCGCTATGCTAGGCTTTTGTAGCTCAGTTATCCCTTAGGTCCTCGGTTTTGGATGAGGTGATCGAGCAACAGAAAACCAACCCTAGACTCTTAGAGTTAGTGGGCAAGGCAGACATTGCTCGTGATGAGGATGGTGTGATTATATTCCATCACCGAGTGTGTGTCCCTGATTTGGTAGATGTCCGTGAGCATGTGTTAGCAGAGGCTCACAGGTCGAGATTCTCTATTCATCCGGGTAACACTAAGATGTACCAAGATTTGAAGAGGTCCTTTTGGTGGTCTGGCATGAAGAGGGATGTAGCGGATTATGTATCTAGGTGTTTAGTGTGTCAGCAAGTGAAGGCCGAGCGACAACGACCATCCGGCCTTATGCAAAGGATGGAGATCCCAGTATGGAAGTGGGAAGCTGTCACGATGGACTTTGTTTCGGGTTTGCCTCGATCTAGAAGGGGCAATGACTCGATTTGGGTAGTTGTAGATAGATTCTCGAAGACTGCGCATTTCTTGCCTATGAAGAAGAAGCAGTCGGTTGAGAGTTTAGCTAGATTGTATGTTAGTAGTGTGGTTAGATTGCATGGTGTGCCGAAGTCGATCATTTAGGATCGAGATCCGAGATTTACTTCGAGGTTGTGGAAAGGTCTTCAGGATGCGTTAGGCTCGGAGCTGAAGCTCAGTTCGGCGTTTCATCCCCAGACAGATGCACAGTCCGAGAGGACTATCTAGATGCTCGAGGATATGTTGAGAGTGTGTGTACTGGATTGGAAGGATGATTGGGAGCGTCATCTACCTCTAGTGGAGTTCGCATACAACAACAGCTTTCATGCGAGTATTGGTATGGCTCCATTTGAGGCGTTGTATGGAAGACCTTGCAGATCTCCTTTATTTTGGGAGGAGACCGGTGATGAACAGTCCATCCCCACATACTTTTAAATTAATTACATGCTTATTTTGGTGATAAACAAACCTGTCAAAAGTTTTCTAACCTTGTTTTATTTAGCCTAAGCACAAAGAAAGTCAAGCATTTGTGGTAAGTACTTACATACATCATTTCTCAGAAGAGCCATACGATTCCTTCATTAGCTATAACGATTTCCTCTCAAAGTCAACGATTTACTTGAAAGATTGAATAACCTTGCTGTGTCAAACAAGTCGATGTTATAACGACTCTGTAAGTTATCGTAACGACTCCTTCAGAAGTTATAACGACTTGCTCATTATAACGACTCTGTAAGTTATCGTAACGACTCCTTCAGAAGTTATAACGACTTGATCATTATAACGACTCTGTAAGTTATCGTAACGACTCCTTCAGAAGTTATAACGACTTGCTCATTATAACGACTCTGTAAGTTATCGTAACGACTCCTTCAGAAGTTATAACGACTTGCTCATTATAACGACTCTATAAGTTATCGTAACGACTCCTTCAGAAGTTATAACGACTTGATCATTATAACGACTCTGTAAGTTATCGTAACGACTCCTTCAGAAGTTATATCGACTTGCTCATTATAACGACTCTGTAAGTCATCGTAACGATTTCTTTAGAGAGTTATAACGACTTGCTCATCATAACGATTCTGTAAGTCATCGTAACGATTTCTTTAGAGAGTTATAACGACTTGCTCGTCATAACGATTCTGTAAGTCATCGTAACGATTTCTTTAGAGAGTTATAACGACTTGCTCGTCATAACAATTCTGTAAGTCATCGTAACGATTTCTTTAGAGAGTTATAACGACTTGCTGGTCATAACGATTCTGTAAGTCATCGTAACGATTTCTTTAGAGAGTTACAACGACTTGCATCTCATAACGATTTGATAAGTGTTTCATATCGATTTCTTCAGAATCAGAACGACTTGCCATGTTTCATAACGATTTCTTATATCATCTGTTATAGAACGACTTGTTTTTTATAACGATTTCATAAGTTATCATAACGACTTCTTATGACACTATAGTAAGTTGTTCATAACGATTCTGTCAGATTATCATAACGATTGCATAAGTCATGCTTTTATTAATTAATTGTTCATCTTGATTTAAGATACGTTGAATAGTCAAAGTCGCATCACGTCTGTTTGACTGCCATGCATTTAATAAAGACTGAACGTATCTCTGCACGGATACAGAACATATCTTCCATTCTCGTGTATCCTCTGCATGCATCTTCTAGAACGATAAACTGTCACTACCATATTGTGTCTATCTGCTCTAACGTTGATTGACATCTGGAGATAGTATAGCTGTCTACCATTAAAGCTCAACCTTGCAGAACCTTAAGGATATACTATCCTACAACATCTGACACAGAAAGAACTACAAGCCAACTAAGAAGATCTCATCACTTTGCGTGCTCCAAAGAACAAAAGATTGTCGACAGGAAGTTTCTACAGATCCTTCAGTCTAACGTACACCAAAGCTGTGAGACAACGGTCATCTCTTCATCCTTATTCAAATTGGAGATATAAATACAAGACGAAGTTCTGAAGACAGTGGCAATCGATTAAGGAAGGAAGCATTATTGACATTCAAGAGAGTCTAGAACTCTGCTACTTTCAAGTCTTCAGAAATCTCTAGAGCCAGAAATTCTCTCCTTTCGATCTTGGCTCCTAGCTCCTCGTGCTGTAAGAAGAAAAATCAAGGAAGAGCTAGATTATTTCTGAGAGAGTCCACTGTGTAGATCTTTGACTCTCAGTGCTTGTAGCTTCAGATTGAGTTTTGTAAAAGCTTGATCTAGGGGCTAGTCATTTCCTTCAAGATTTTGTTGTGTTCTTCCCTTCGTGTGTGAAGAAGACCTGGTGGTGTCCAGGTGGTTGTGTTCCTTCGGGAGTGAAGGAAGACCTGGTGGTACCAGGTGTTGTGTTCCCTTCAGGAGTGAAGGAGACCAGCTGAGCTGGGTGGTTGTTTGTCCATAGGGGACTGTACCCTAGTTAGTGAAATCCTGAGGGTTGCTCAGGACTGGACGTAGGACTCCTAAGGAGAGGAGATCTGAACCAGGATAAATCTGTGTGTTGTGTGATTGTCTTTATCGTGTGATTGTTGCTTTTACTAACCATTACTATCCCTTCCAAGAACTCTTTATGTTTGTTTGAGCTCAGTTTTTATCAGATAAATTTTATTTAAAGACCATTCACCCCCCTCTGGGTTAGCCACCGGCAACAACCGGTGAGGCATCTGATCGGTCCGGAGTTAGTTCAGAGACTTCGGATAAGGTCCAGCTTATCAGGAGAGGCTTGTTGCGGCGCAGGATAGGCAGAAGAGCTACGCCGACAACAGAAGGAAGGATTTGGAGTTCGAGGTGGGTGAACATGTCTTCTTGAAGATATCACCTACTCGTGGTGTCGTCAGATTTGGTAGGCATAGTAAGTTGAGCCCTAGATTCATTGGCCCGTATGAGATTCTCAGACGATTGGGCAGCGTGGCATATGAGCTAGCTTTACCCCCAGCTTTAGCTAGTGTTCATCCCGTTTTTCCACGTTTCTATGCTCAGGAAGTATGTCCGAGATCCATCTCATGTGATTAGTCATGAGCCAGTGGAGATTCATCCAGATTTGTCGTATGTGGAGCAACAAGTAGCTATTCTTGACCAGAAGGTTCAGTATCTCCGGAACAAGGGTATTGCATCGGTGAAAGTTCTATCGCGGAACTTCTCGCGAGAGGAGGCTACTTGGGAGCTTGAGGATGCGATGAGGAAGAAGTATCCCTTTTGTTTGAGTAGTGTCGTTCAACTTCGAGGATGAAGTTTCTTTAAGGGGGAGAGGGTGTAAGGCCCTCGAATTTTGTTGTATTACTTTATTACTGTAAATAATTCATGCTTGTGTATGCATAGATGTACATATCTACGTACGTATTAACTAGTTATGCTTATGTGAGCATGTGTATAAATAGATTATAAATATTGCTTGAATTGCATGGTGGTAGTGTGTACATGATAGTATACATATTGCTTGTAATTATATAGAATATGCATGGGTTTTTTGCATGTTTTAAGTTCTGGCCGAAGGGCCCATTTGGCGTCAACATGGTGGACGTCCATTATAGTCAACGTCAACATTGTTCGACGCTAATTCTTAAGTCAACGGCCATGGATGTGGACGTTAATATCTCTGACCTGCATGCGTTGCAGACCCCGAAATTCCGGGGCAAGCAAGCCCAGCCATTGGGAAGATGTCCCCAACGGCTATCAGGCCATCCCATCACCCGTACGGGATTCCCAACCCCTCTCCATAAAACCAAACCCCTTTGCAACCAGAAAGACCTCTCTTGGCTCTTTTGCAAGAGGAGAGGAAACCCTAACTCTAGCTGTGAGAAAACCTGAAGTTTGCATGCTTTGATCTGGCAATTGGAGCTCATCCGCGACCTACAGCAACTGGAAGCTAGCTGGAGCCTAAGGAAGGCTTCCCCGACTCCAACCTGCTGTGGAGATCGACCAAGAACCCGAAGGAGTGGTGTTTTGGAGGCTTCTTGGGACTGCCCAAGGAGAGCTTCATCAACCTCTTTGATCCCTTTGAAGAGTTATTTTAAGGCAAGTAACCCATACATTTTGTCCATGTATGAGTCTAGTAGGGTTTTACTATTTTTATGAGATTTTATCGTGTCCTGGATCCGCCAAATTCTCTTGTTCTTGGAGCTCGGTCTGTGTTTTGTTCAGACATGAACTTGACGGAAAGTTCTCTTGCCGTTAAGATCTTCAGTTGGCGGCATGCGACAATGTCGTTAGCTCCGTTACGGCCAGACTGTGCCGTTAAGTTTTTTCAGGACAGAACAGTGAGCTGTTCTCCCTTCTATATGATTAATTTCCGAAGTGTTTTCGCATGAGGATATAATGTAATCGTATATGTTATGTAAAATAGACATGTGATGTGTGTGGAATTTTCTGTGCTTTTGGTGAATGGCATGAATTGTTAAACTTATTGAAATACATGTTAGGAAAATGGATTATGCGTGTTCACCTACGTCTACATGATCCCTGAGGAATGGAATGCCCTAAACTTTTCTAAACCGTGTATATACGTATCAGTCCATGCCCTGCAATTTTGAGAATTTTTCCATGATTGTGGGATTTACTGTAATTTCTGTTTTGGAAATAGAAGACATGCGTAGGATTTGTAAGTTTACAGTAAATTGTGTGTTGTGCAATAATCCAGGGAAAATTCCTGTGATGATGTGTATGTTAGGTTCAGGGCTGTGAACTGTCAAACTAGATATTCATGTTATTTTCCATGATAAATTGAATTATGAATGGCATGAAACTAAATGTTTTAATTTCTGTAAATGTAATATGACTCAGAAAATCTGGAAATTTGTATGTGAGGTCATAAACCTGCAATTAGTGTGTGGTTAAAATTTCATGATGTTTGGATAACTGTAAAGGGTAATATGAAATTCCCATGTGAAAACATGTGATAAATGCATGCTATCATGATATGATTTGATGATGTGTTTGCCAACCTGATTAATGTGAGCTACTGAATGTTTGATTTCTGTCAACATTAGTATCATGATTAGGAACGGATCATGTGTGTATAAGTGAGAAATGTAAGAAATGACATGTGTAATATGTGTTAAAATCAGAATGGTAATGTGTAAGACTGTGCCATGTGTGACACTGCTTCCATAGAGGGCCGTGGAACCATACTATGGAAAAGTCCCCATGGGAAGGTTCAATGTGTTAAGATCCTAAGGGCATTAGGATGAAATCCTGGAGGTGGACAAGTACCACTAGTTAGGGTGGAGACTTGTTCTCCCGGTCTACGTTGTCCAAGAGTCGTCACATATTGCCTAGGTGACGTCTATGTGTATGTGTTATGTAATGTGTCCTTCTAATGGTGGTTTGGACTATGTGTCACAGCACTAAATTGTGAAATGTGAATGTGACTATGTGTAAATTGTGTAGTGTGAATATGTGTAAATGTGCAATGTGTAAAAGAGAACTATGTGAATGAGTGATTGTGCAACATGTGAAACCAATAAGTTAGATTGTGAAATTGTGATCCATGATACATTAATGTGAAATTATGTTACAACAGCACCTAGTTGTGTTTATAGAATGTTTTATATGTGTAAAAATGCATAGAATCCATGCTAGGAACAATTCTTGTTATGTGTAAACGTTTCCATGTTAAGTGCTATCATGTTGTAGTTTAATCGAGAATGTAGCTCTCATGTGATAGGATGTGAATTGCTAAATCCATGTCAAAACAACAACCTTAAAGTGTATAAAATGATAATGTGCATGTGTAAGAATGTGTATAAACCATGATAGAAATGTTTCTTTTTATGCATGCAAGAATCCCATGTTTGGTTGCTTCCATGTTATAGCCTCATTTGAAATGTAGCTTTCATGTGATTACATGAGTAGAAAGCATGTGATAGGATATTTATTTTGGAATGGCTTAATCATGTACCATGTGTTTTAAATTTTGTAGAATTATCATGATAGGTTGTCTTTTATCAATGTCCAAGCATGCTATATGTTTTGCTTTGTAAATTGAATGAAAAACCTACTGTGATATATGCATGTATGAGGTGTGTGGTGTTTTTGCTGAGTCTTTTAGACTCATTCCTTGCTGGCGTACATGTTTGGTTGGTGACCCTACTCGTTATAGGAGACCGTGGAGTGACTCCGAGCGTGGCGAGTAGCCTGGTGGAGTCGTCATCGTGACATTTTGCTTTCATTGTATGTATTGAGGCATTGTAATGAAACTACTATGTAATGTGGACAAGCTATGTAATCTGATTTTTAGCACTTTATTTACGTGGACTTTAGTTTATCTTTTTTTTTTTTAATAGAAGCCACCAATGGGTCAGCGACAAGTAGAGTGCACCCCCTCCCAGCAGGAAAGATGTTCTCACTCCACTCGGCGGCTCCAGAGGGTAGATATTATTGAATAGAATATAAGGAATAGTACACCCGACATCATAAAATGATCTCCAGCAAGATAAGCCCACCAAGTGCAAGAATTAGCATGATCAAGCCCTAAAGCTAGGAAGCCCGCCTTATCAACCAATAAAGATCCCCTTGTCAACGGGGGAATAGAAGACAACTCCAAAAAAGAAAGCTAGACGCATTGCTACAGGCGAAGTTAGCCAGTGAATCAGCCACATGGTTACCCTCCCGGAAAGTATGCACAAGCTTCGGCTTTAGTATATGGAGCATATCAACTATCCCGCCACCATGGGAACACTGCCCAGTGAGGAACTCGCCCAGCAACAATGGCATGCAGAAGAGTTGCTAAATCAGAATAAACCACCGAGATCTGGAGTTGTCGGTCAAGAGCTAATCACAGCCCATCATGAAGCGCCCTTGCCTCCGCTAAATGCTGCTCCCAGAACCATAGAAGAAGGCAAAGCCACAAATAACCATTCCCATGACTGTCTCTAATGCAACCTCCCCCTCCACAGTCACCCGGTTCCCTTTAGAGGCACCATCAACATGACACAATCAACCAACGGAGGTGTCCACTTGACCAAAAAGGAAGCTTAACTGTAGCCACCACCTGAAATTAAGAGTGAAGAATAGAGGAGTGGTGATAAGAAATGGAGCCTTTGAACTTAACAGTCTCCAGGATACGGCGCACCGCAAAAACAACCGAACGCTTGAGAACCTCCAGAGGGCGAATAATTCCCTCCATCCGAGCAGAACATCTGGTCTTCCAAACCTCCCAAAGCATAAGAATACAGGTAGCCATACCAGCAAACAACAACGAAGAGTTCATCCTGGTTGATGAAAGAACACTCCAAACCTGGTAGTAACGTGAGTGCTCCAGTTGATGGGTTGCTCAAAAGAGGGGCAATCCAGGACCATCTCCTTAGCAATATCACTTGAGATGAACAAATGGTCCAAGCTTTCTTGGGCATGAACTTTACAACAAGAACACTGGAAACCAGTGGCACACCACACTCCACTATTCTGGAATCCACAGGGACTGCTCGATGGAGAAGGCGCCATGCGAACATAGTAGCGCGTGGAGGAATCGCATGGTGCCAAAGTTTTGCCCATGCACTACGTGAGACTCCATGGCAAAAAGCAAAGTCATATGCTGATTTGACAGTGAAGTTACCATGGGGGTTGGCTGCCCAAATAAATTCATCCTGGCTAGTAGTCAGCAGCTATGAACATAGCTTGGAGAAACGTTCAAGAAGGACCAAACCGGATTATTTGTATCATGCACTATCTCATTGACCATAATATTACGAGAGTCCTATACTAAGGAAGGAATGTCCCAAGCACATGCCTCAAAGGTGAGGGGCCGATCCATGTGTCTTTGAAAAAATTAACTGAAGACCCATCTCCTCCAAGCCAACGAATTTAGCCAAAACAACCTCCTTAGCTTTAACAAAAATCTTCTTAGAAATGCCAAGAGGAAATGGAACAGAAATATCACTGAGATGTGACTGATTCAGAAACCGATGCTTAGCATACCTCGACCAAGAGAATTACCATGAATATTTCCATATCTGCTTAGCAGCCATTGCTACCTGAAGAACATCAAAATTTCTGAAATCAGACCGCCCTCCAGAAAGGGTCTCTGAAGAGCTGACCATGCCACCCAGTGGCGACGTGCTGGCCATCCGCCCCTGCCAGAAAAATTAGCACAGATCCGATTTAATTGGTTACAGATTGACTAAGGAATCGAAAGCGAGCTAGCCAAATACACCGGGATACTCAATAAACCGAACGGATCAGCACCGCACGACCCGCTGGATAGGACCTTGGCCCTCCACCAGCCAGTTTACGGGTACATTATCCACAAGAAATTTGAAATCTTGCACCTTTAGTCTCCCTGCCTTCAAAGGAATTCCCAGATATTTCATAGACCCAGTCTGATGTCTATAACCTGTCAGGTTGAGATGCGAGACACCAAAACCCGCGGCACTTTGTCAGAAATGTGGAATCTGCTTTTGCTGGCATTACCTGTTGACCAGAGCTGCTTTCATAAGATTGAGAAACTTCAACAAATCCTCACACCATTGATGCTAGCATTCATAAATATAAAGTATCATCGGCATATAATAAACGTGACACCTGCAAACCACCACAAGGGCCACTAAAATGCTTGATCCGTCCACTGGAAAATAGATCAGATAAACCGCGACTAAGCACTTCCGAAGCAATGATGAAGAGGATTGGTGCCAAAGGATCACCCTGACGAATGCCACGGGAAGATTTGAAAAAACCAAAAATCGAACCATTGAAAATAACAGAAGACCACAGTTCGCCACAACATACCAACTAGAGAGGTGAACCTAGAGGAGAACCCAAACTTCCTCATAACCTGAAGAATGAAGTCCCATTCCATATGATCATAAGCTTTAGCCATATCAAGTTTGAACATGATATTATGACCCCTAACTTTGCGATGAATATCTCTCAGAATGTGGCGAGAGAGGGAGACATTATCCAAAATAAAACACCCCTTCACAAGGCACTTGATTATCTGAATTAACTGAGGTAAAATGGGGGATAAACGGCCACAAGAATCCTGTAAATAATTTTGTATACAAATTGCAAAGAGTGATGGGTCTAAATCACTAAGGTTCTGGGAACCTCCACCTTCGGAATCAGCGTAATAAGGAGGATGATAAACCCTCTGGAAGCCAAAACCAGCAAAAAACCTCTGTACCGCACCAATAACATCCGCCCAAAATGTCCCAGCACTGGGTAAAAAACAGCCCTGAGAACCATCAGGCCCCGGGGCACTGTGGCCATTCATAGAAAAGACGTGCTTTTAATCTCCTCTGGAGATGGAACTAAACAGAGTTCAAAATTCTGATCAGAAGTTACAATAGATGGGATAGTGGAATAAGATCCATATCAACCACATGAGGCTCCGAAGAAAGGAGCTGCTGAAAAAATTTGACCGCTTCAGACTTAAGAACATCCTGCTCCATACACCAATCATGTGATGGCAAATTTTCAGTCTATGAATAAAACTTTTTCTTCTATTGCATTTTACTGTAGCATGATAGAAGCAGTGTTCCTGTCTCCATTAGATACCAATCAACTCTAGACTTTTGTTTCCAGAAGATTTCCTCCCTGTTCAAGGCCTGGTAAGCAAGGCATTAGCAGCAGACAAGCTGATCTATTACCTTCCGTAGAAGAACCATCAAAAGCCTGTTGCATTCGGTCCACCTCCTCAGCCGCCAAAGTAACCATCTGGGTGACATTGCCAAAGACCTCCTTATTCCATATCTTAAGGTGTTGCTTAACTTCCTTAAGCTTCACCTGAAGACAAATCATAGGGTTAACATCATTCACATTTATACCATTCCACACTTTGCCCACCGTCTGTAAAAAGAGTCATGAGTAATCCACATGTTCTGAAAAATAAAACGACTCGGCCCACAGGGAGAGATCACTGAGGAGATGCTAGAGGACAATGGTCGACGGGCCCCTCTCCAAATGCTTCACCACAAGGTTAGGCCATAAATCTTGCAATTTGTCATTAATTAAAACCCGGTCCAACCGAGCACGGATATTTTCTCTACCAGTCCGATTATTATTCCAGTAAAAGAGGACCCCATATAACCAGCATCAAAAAGACCCAAAGCAGCAACAAAAGCATTAAAATCAATCATGCCAGAGCTATTACCAAATAGGCCTCCCAGTTTCTCAGACGGATGAGCAATACAATTGAAGTCCCCACCAATCAACCATGGGGCATCCACAGAGGCGCCAAAAGCAGCAGGTCTTCAAAAAGAAGGCGCCTTCTACCACTGTCACATGAAGCATAAACGCATGTAATATAACC
The DNA here is from genome assembly GCA_014218235.1 of Colocasia esculenta. Taxonomy (NCBI): domain Eukaryota; kingdom Viridiplantae; phylum Streptophyta; class Magnoliopsida; order Alismatales; family Araceae; genus Colocasia; species Colocasia esculenta. The sequence continues at coordinate 33,928,494 of CM024763.1, read as the reverse complement.
AGTATAAGCTGAGAGAGAACGCAGGCCCAAGGTTACATTGATCAGATTTTTCCACACATCAAAGGATACAGAGGACTCCCAAAACACCCAGATCTTGGATTCATGATCCATATTCCCCACATAATTATCAAGCTTATAGAACCGCAATTCTCGCAGCCTTATCAATAGACTATTTAGGTTCAAAAACCGCAACCAGAGAAGGATGAAGACGAGAGACCAAATTTTTTAGACTCCTTTTCGAGGAAACATTCCCAATGCCTCTAATATTCCAAAATAAGGCCTTATTCATCATATTACTGGATCCTTACCCTATCCTCCGATCGAGCCCTAGCTCTTGTCACCACTGGATCTCTTCGATGTCTATCCACCAAGACCACCGAGTTGAAAGGCATAGGCTATTATCCATAGCAGCAAGGGAGACTGTGTCAAGTGCAACGCCACGGTCTTGTCTAAGAACCAATCCATCAGACAATCCTGATAATCATGAACACCCGTTCCAACCGATTTCCCAGCATCACACACCCCACCGCTATTAGAGGCAACCCAGCCGCCAGACCAACATCTTTGCCACCTCTAAGGTACGAAGACTCATGCAAATTGCCATGCAAGGCTAAAGAAGACTCCCCGGCTCCAGAATACTCCCCTGAATAACAGCCGCCCCTGAGTTACATTCGTGACAATTCTGTTCCTGGGGGACAATAACGTCCTCCTTCCGCCGGCCAGGCGAAACAATAGCCCGCATGTCCCCAAGGCAGGCGTAACATTATCGTCGCCCACACGATCCCCATGCACCGCTGTCGACGTGCTCCCTTCTTGAGCGTTAATGACAATATCCTGCATGGGATCGCCATGCACATGTTTATGGACGTCAGCCACAACGGAACCCATACCTTGGTGGGTATTGGGGCCATCTTAGTAACTGGAAGAACACGACCAACAGTAACTGTGTCTTTCACGAACGGCACTTCTGCCTTCCATGCCCTAGCCGCCGACAAGCACAACAATATTCCGGAAGATTTAAATAAGACACCTCTTGCCAGAATCCGCCAAAATCCCCCATCCCAATCCAGACACGCTCAGGATGGGTTTGAGAGATCCAGTTCAACACTACCCTGGCCGCCTTGGTATAATAAGTAACTCTGTTGCATGGGCAATTTGAAGCACCGGCTCTACGTTTTCCGCAATAGATGATAGCAAATTTTTCTGGTATAAGTTACCGGCAGGGAAGGGAAATCGATCCACACAGGGATGATTGAAGGTTCTTCAGACATTTAAAAAGAGGAGTCCATTTAAAAATCTAAATAGCTTGCCTTGGACATGTAAGGATTCCCAGAGAAGCACCCGTAGATAGTCATCCTGACTTTTGAAGCGAAGGAGCAAGTGCCAGTTGTCCAATGCACTAAATTGTCATTTGAATCTGTTGGGTTCATATTCTGGAAACTAAGTGATTCACACTCTAAGTGATAAATAAAGTCAAACATGTTTTAATGATGATGATTGAATTGAGGTTTCATACAGTCAATAACATGATACAATATTTGGTTATCTATGTCTTCATTACCTACCAAACATGTTTTATCATGTAGGTACAAATGCATAACCAAGCCTTCTCAAATTATGAGAAATGATCACAATCCAGTGTATACATGTACCTGTCGACAGACCCCAAGCATATGTCGACAGATTCCACAGTTGTGATCAGACAGAACAGTGCTGAGAGCACCTGTCGACAGATGCTCAGAGACCTGTCGACAGATGTCACAGACAGAAATGCCAGAGTTCTGTGTTTTGGCAAACTGACTCTGCCTGTCGACAGATGGATATCGCCTGTCGACATATGCCACAGACCAGAGCAACCTGAAGTCTGTCTATTGCAACTGTTGCAATGTCGACAGACACTCAGCACCTGTCGACAGACGCAGGTCTTCAAATACGGAAACCTTCCTTCATATCCAAGATTGTGTTTTCAGTCCTACGACTCTCCACATGAAAACACAACTATATAAGCATCTTTTGGAGAGAATCTCACATAGAAGCAGCCACAACCAAAAACCCTAAAGCCAAGTCCAAGAGAAAGGAGTTGTTGCTGCTCTGCTTCAAGTCTACAGTGCAAGACCGAAGATCTGTTGATCCTGCAGTACTAAAGATAGAGTCGCGTGGATTCAACCTCTCCATCAATCCAAGCAGTCAAGTCGAAGTTTGAACTCCATCCAGGCGTTCTCAGAAGAGTTCCACATCAGGATTTACTCCTACACTCTGAACTCTTCCTGTTTCATATTCTCATCAACCGGTGTGTGTTTGTGTGATTCAAGCGTCTCTTGTGCTTGAGATCACGTGTGTGTGTTGTTCTGATCATGGGTGCACATCAAAAACACGTGTGTGTGTGAGTTGTAGTCACCGAACTCGCTCATAAGCAGTTTACTCTGTGTGTGTGTGTGTGCCGTGGACGTAGATAACTGTTGTGTACTCCGAACCACGCAAATCTGCGTGTCTCGTGGTTTGATCGTTTCTACGATAGATGTTTGATAGACACGTTGCATATTCACACGCTAGATAGGTTTCTACATCATCTACACATAGTTTAGATCTTGATACTGTCTTAATAATCTGTGCTTTAAGAAAAAGAACGTGGTAATAGTTTTTTAGAGACAGTAATCTATTCAACCCCCTTCTAGATTACCATATTGGGATTCCGCAACCCTTCAATTGGTATCAGAGCCGTGGTTTTCTCCGATTTATTGCTTTATCTATTTGATCTTACGATCAGGAGATTCACGGTCAATGGAATCTACCAAGGGGTATATGGCCGAGGGACACTCTGTGACCAGGCCACCCTTCTTTGATGGCACTGACTATCCATATTGGAAAAACCGCATGCAGGTGTTTCTACGAGCACAAACTATGAATTGTGGAAGATAGTCAGAACAGGACCATATGGATTGCCTCAAGACGAAGATACATGGACCAAGGACCAGATTGCAAAAGGGACCTCACTGGGAGCGCCCTCAACATGATGCAGTGCGCAGTCCCCCAAGGAGTACTCGAGAGTCTCCACATGCACCTCAGCTAAGGAGATGTGGGACAAGCTCGAGTTGATATATGAAGGTACGTCTGAGGTGAGAGAATCCAAGGTAAGCATGTTGTCCCAGAATATGAATGTTTAAGATGACCGTGATGAGACAATTTCTGACATGTTTGCTAGATTCATGGTACTTATAAATGGATTGAAAGGTCTTAAGAAGGAATACTCAGAAAGTGATTTGGTGAGGAAGATACTTCGGTCTCTTCCATCCTCTTGGAACACCAAGTCACTGTCATCGGGATTCCAAGAATCTTTTCAACAATGAAAGTGGATGAATTGATTGGATCTCTCATGACTTATGAACTAAATGTAAAAGAAAAGAAACTGAAGAGAATCCAAGGAAGTCAATTGCCTTGAAGCTTCCAACAGAGTATCTTCAGATTCCAAAGAGTGCCCAAAAGGAAGGTTCTGAGTCTGAAACCTCTCTACTGATAGTGAGAATGACGAAATGGCCATGCTCACTAGACAGTTCAAGAAGTTCCTAAAATTCAAGAGAAAGGTTCAGGAAACTCCAAACCTTTCCAAAAGGCACCAACAGGTTTGACTCGTCCAATAAAAAATCTGATGTTGTGTGCTATGAGTGCAAGAAGCAGGGACACATGAGAGGAGAGTGCCCTGAGCTCAAGAAGAAACTGAAAAAGGACAAGCTCGTCTTCAAGAAAGCCAAAGCAATGCTGGCTACATGGGACCGATGAAGACGATGACGATGAAAGTCAAGCTGCCTCAGGAGATGACGAGATTCACGTCTCATGGCAAGGAGTGATGACTCCTCTGAGGTAAACTCTTCCTTTGAATCATTCTCTACTACTGAATGGGAAGAAGCTTACACTGTCCTTTTTGAAAAATTCTGTCACTTGAAATCAAAAATAAAGCACTCAAGAAAAGGTATTCCCTTGTTCTGAACGACACTAATGATGAAATTGAATCTCTGAATAAGGTAATTGACATGATGAAAATAGATGAACAAACCACAGTGAAGAGATGGATAGCATGAAATTAAGCTTCAAGAGTTCAAAAGAGAAAGATGATCTATGAACTCTCTTGAACTCTAAACAGTGAGCATGCTAATCTCAAGAAAAATTGGAAAAAGCTGACAAGGAGTTAGAAGGCAAATCAAAGGATCTATCTAGTTTTGTAAGAGCAAACAAATTTAGATGCAATCTTATCCAATGTGTTCGTTGCTAGACATGGGATTGGGTTTCAAATCCCAAGCCAAAGGAAAACAGAAAAACATCTGCTGACTGATTTCACGATCCATCCCAAGTTCTAGCAATCAAAATCCCCCAGGAAAAGGAAAAATCAAACAAGGGCAAAAACCAGGAACCTAAGCTACCAAATTTTCCACTAAGCTTAAGGAGTTTGCTACAACCCCAAACAGGATGTCCAAGGCAAAACAGCAAGTTCCTAAGGCTAAGTTCACTAGGCAACAAAAGGGTAAGATGCCTATGCATGCAACTAGAATCCAAAATCCACTGTTGTTCATAAGCCATCATCATGTAAGATCTGTAAAAGGATTGGGCACAATGAAAAACAATGCTGGAACAATCACTAAAATCGAAACTTAAACAAATCTGGATTCCAAAGCATTTACTGTTGGGCATGAATGATAAACGGCACCCAACGTAATTTGGGTACCAAAACCTCTTGTCTGATCCACATGTGCAGGAATGCCTAGCAGCTCACAATCAAAACAAATGGTACCTGGATAGTGGCTGCTCGAGGCATGACGGCGATAAAGAAAATTCAGTTTGCTCGTGGAAAAAGACGGAGGTCACGTTGTCTTGGAGGTAACAACAAAGGCCAGATCATCGGCTCAGGTAAGGTGGTAAGTTTGCCTCAACTCAATAGATAATGTACTATTAGTTTGATGGTCTTCATCACAATTTGCTTAGCATAAGTCAATTGTGTGATAAGGGCCATAAAATTGTTTTTTTGAATCATATTCATGTCAAATCCTTGATAAGGAAACAGGAGTCTCAATTTTCTGAAAAAGAATGAATAACATCTATATGTTGATTTGATTCAGAAATAATGATTTATGTCTTAGCAAATAAACAGGATGAGCTTACATTGTGGCATCGTAGGCTTGGACATGCGAGTTACATGTTTTGCACAAGATAATGAGGCTCAAACTTGTAAGTGGACTTCCTGAAATTCCATCAACAAAATGAAAATTTCTGTGATGCATGTGCACAGGGAAAACAGACCCGAAAATCCTTCAATCGAAAGCACCGTAAGTACTTCAAAGTATATGACTGTTGCACATGGACCTATTTGGACCTACTAGAACATTGAGTCTCACTGGCAAATGGTATGGTTTTGTCATTGTAGATGACTTTTCTAGGTTCACTTGGGTGAAATTTCTGGCTCATAAGAATGATGCACTTAATGTTTTGAAGAATTCTTCAATAAAATTGAGCATGGAAGTGTCCACAAGATATGCTCCATCCGCACTGATCACGGGGGAGAATTTGACAACCACTCCTTCACTGATTTCTACAGGAACCAAGGAATAGAGCACCTGTTCTCCTCCCCAAGAACTCCAGAACAAAACGGGGTTGTGGAGAGAAAAAATAGAACCTGGTGGAGATGGCTCGTACGCTTTTGATCGAAAATCAACTTTCCAGAACCTTTTGGGCAGAAGCAGTAAACACGTCATGCTACATTCTCAATCGAGCCATGGTAAGACCGGTATTTCAAGAAAACTCCCTATGAGTTCTGAAAGGTAAGAACCATCCTTGGATACTTCAGTTTTTGGTTCAAAGGTGTTCATACATAACAATGATAAAATTGATCTGGACAAATTTGAAGCCAAAAGCGACAAGGTATTTTTCTTGGATACAGAACACTCTAGAGCTTATAGAGTGTTTAATCTTAAAACCAGAAAAGTGGAAGAAACTCCACATGTTGTATTTGATGAATCTCAACCAAATCTAACAGTTCTAATCTTTTAGGTTTCAAGATGAAACTGAAGATACAACACTTGAAGACTGCAAAGCAAATCAAATACAATTTCTAAGTCAGTTCCAAAAATAAACAGTGACTATCTACGCAGGTACAATGATGAAGATGACGGACTTTTGTTCAGAATGAAAAGATGAAGTACCTTCCCAAGATCCACAACAAGATGCACAGAGGATGAACACAACATGAAAGCCCTCCAGCCACCCCTCCTCCAGAACAGACTTCTGAAGTGCAAGATCAACCCGGTCCTTCAATAATCACAAATGTGAGGTACTCTAAAGCTCATCCACTTGAGAATGTCATAGGTAACATAATGATTCAGTTCAAACTAGGTCTCAAGTTCATCAATAGTTGAACAGGATCATTTAGCCTTTGTCTCTCAAGTGGAGCCTAAAAATGTTGAAGAAGCCTTAAACGAAAATTCTTGGATTGATGCTATGCATGAAGAGCTAGGTCAATTTCAAAGAAACAATGTCTGGAGTTTAGTTCCTAGAACCCCAGAAATTTCTGTAATTGGAACAAGATGGGTCTTTAGGAATAAACTAAATGAAGAGGGAAAGGTGGTGAGAATAAGGCTAGACTGGTTGCAAAGGGTTATAATCAGGAATTTGGTGTGGATTTTGAAGAATCTTTTGCACCTGTAGCTAGACTAGAAGCAGTCAGAATCTTGTTAGCTTATGCATGCTCAAACAAGTTCAATTATATCAAATGGATGTTAAAACTGCTTTCTTAAATGGCTACATAAAGAGGAAGTTTATGTCTCTCAACCACCTGCTTTGAACTTCATGACAAAACCACCATGTATACAAATGCACAAGGCTCTCTATGGTTTGAAAATGCACCCCGAGCTTGGTACGACAGGCTAAGCCAATTTCTGGTAAGCAAAAACTACTCACGAGGTAAAGTAGACCAAACCCTCTTTACAAAGAAAGTTCGCACACACATCATTGTTGTTCAAGTGTATGTGGACGACATAATCTTTGGCTCTACTTACCCATCACTGTGTGAAGAATTCTCACATCATATGCACAGTGAATTTGAGATGAGTTTAATGGGGGAGCTTCAATTTTTTCTTGGTCTGCAGGTCAAGCAAATGGAAGATGGCTCTTCATAAACCAAGAAAAATATGTCAAAGAGCTTCTCAAGAGATTTCAGTTTGAAACTGCAAAACTACCTCAACACCGATGAGCACAAGCATTAAGCTAGAAAGTGATGAGAAAGGTAACCGGTAGATGCTAAACATTTCCGAGGTATGATTGCTCACTCCTCTATCTTACTGCAAGTAGACCTGACATACAATTCAGTGTTTGCCTCTGTGCTAGATATCAATCTAGTCCAAAGGAAAGCCACCAAATTGCAGTTAAGAGAATATTCAGGTACCTCTCAGGTACACATGACATGGGTCTTTGTATCCGGCAGGGAGTAGCTTTAACTTAATTTCATATTCTGATGCTGACTATGCCGGATGTAAAATTGACAGGAAGAGCACTAGTGGCTATTGCCAGATGCTTGGTGGTTGCATGGTTTCGTGGGCATCCAAGAAGCAACATTCGGTTGCACTCTCCACTGCAGAGGCAGAATATGTTGCTGTAGGGAGTTATGCAACACAGTGTTGTGGATAAAAAGTCAGTTGTGTGACTACGACATTGACCTTGGATGCACACCAATCCTATGTGACAACACTAGTGCAATCAATCTATCCAAAATCCCATTCAACACTCTAGGACAAAACACATAGAAATTCGTCATCACTTCTTGAGAGATGAGGTTGCAATAGAAATTTGGAAATTAGCTTCATACCAACAGAACAACTAGCTGAATCTTTACAAAACCATTGGCAGAGGATAGGTTCACATCTCTTAGAAGAGAATTAGGCTTATGTAAAATTCAGTGACACATATCCCAAGTCCTTGATGATGTTGTCCTTGTAAGCAACAACTATGGGGTATATCAAATGGTGATTTGTGGAAAAACAAGTTCGGCTTGTTTGGAAACCTTCATTATGGTGAGAAAAATTTCTCCGCCAAGTACCCGTAGTTGGAGCCCTGAAGGGACATTCATGTTGGATAAAGGGGTAAGTCTCATTTCATTAGCCAAATTACTCCACATTCAAAAAAAAAAATCATAAATTGGTAAATACCAAAAACAGTCTCAATTCCATGAATGATCTCCTGAATACTTGTGTGCATATCTTGCTTGAATTGGCTTGCATTGATCAAACTTTGGTCTTTTCATGAGCAACATTATGGGGGAGCTAGTTCAAAAGTTGGGTGCTATTGTGAAGGAATCATTTCTATGCTGTTCATGAACTCCTTCACATGGGATGATCTTTTCATATTCCCTTCTTTCTCGATACTGGCTTTCAACAAGGATCTGTCGACAGCTCATTCCCTTCCTGTCGACAGATAGGCATCCACAGACCACAGGTTCTGATCTCTGTGTGCATCTGTCGACAGTCGACCATGCATCTGTCGACAGATTTTCTCCTCCCCGAACAGCCACACTCTGTCTGTGTGTAGCTGTCGACAGACACACCCTGGCTTGTCGACAGAGATCACAGTACTCACAACTAGCTGAACACCCATTTCTCTGTCTAGTGTACCTGTCGACAGACACCTTTCTACCTGGAATTCCAAGCCTATTCAATCCAAACCTCCTTGAGCTGGTTTCTTTAAAATGTCTAAGGTGTTTATATGATGTTAATTACATATCTGATCACATCATGTGCATAAGATATTAAAGCAATTTTCAACAATCTTGTGATTTTTACATAATACTCAAGTTAAGTCTAGGTTCCATCATTCTGAAAACATTTCACCATTTTCAAAAACTTAACACCTAACTCTTCTTCATATTTACATATAGGCAAACATGATTCTTTTTGTCAAGGTATTATGATCATTGAGCTTAATGTTTACAATTGATAGATAATCAATCACTATATTAATCTTGGGTTATTACACAATACTTGGAGAAAAGCTACCTATTTCTAAACAATTACATTCCATTAAACTAAAACTACAAAATTTGGAAAATGCAGAGCAATGATGAGTCTTGCTAAGTAACCGGGGAGTGGGCATCACAAATGTTGCCCTCGCGTCAAAAGGCTAATTCATCAACTCTATACAACGGTATGATGGACACTTTCACTGAGTAACTGGGGGTACGGGCACGAATAATGTCTACCCTCATGTTCAAAGGCGAGAAGTTATCTTAATTACCACTTTTTCCCATTGCATAAATGAATGGCAAATAAAGACAACAATGCAATAGTGTGAAGCCTCCACTGAGTGATAATTCCCATGAGTAATTGATGTTTTTGAATGTCTTGGGCATTAGATATTTCCCTCCTTGATCATTTGCACCTCCACTGAGGATTGTGTTGTCCTATACTCTAACTAATAAGAAGAAGAGTAAAAGTATTTCTTTTGGATATCCGTAAGTGTTTTCTTCATGCTTCAACTTCAGGCTATTCTGTATTCTGTGTGAACCATTAAGATAGTTGAAGTGGCTTTACATCTACATGTATATGATAGGTTCTTATATATGTATTCTTCATCTATTCACCTTAGGTAATCAGTTAAAAACCACTGCTCAAGAGGTCCACTTCAAATTCCACACAAAAATCCAACAAGGTCATATTCTGCAATAATCTGTCGACAGATACAATCTGTCTGTCGACAGACACCGGCTGTCCTGTTTGGAAGCTCAACGGACACGCCGTTTGGGGCAGATTTGGTGGGCCATTGCCTTTTAAACTTCCCCCTCCTCCTTTATATAGGCATCTCCGCCCTTTCCACATCCAACACCACCCCAGCCATCCCTTCCCTCTCCCACATACATCCTCTCCCCTTTCTGGACGGGAAACCCTACCTCCATCTCCCTTCTTCTTCCCACTGTCTCCAGCACTTCTTTCCCTTCCTCCATCCGTGCCTCCTCCTTTCCATGGCACCCAAGGCAAAGAAGTTGGCCTCACGTCGTCGTCCCGCCTCCTCCTCGCCCGGCGAAGGATCCAGGGCTCACGATGAACGTCGGACCAAACACCGAGATGATCGCCTTCAGAGATGATCGTACCTCCCCGTCTCAATCTCAAACGGGTTCGTGGTACCTTCACAAAGTTTGTTCCTCCACTTATGTGGATTTCCACTCGTTGGCCGATCTCTTTCCCAACCTCCAGCCCCTGTTCGATACCCAGGGTTGGACAGTTTTTCTCTACGCTCATATGGCATATCTCCCACTGCCGTAACTGAGTTCTTCAACAACCTAGCTTCCTCTGATGAGGCGTTCTACACCTCTGTGAAGGGCACTCCCTTTAAAATCACTGCTAACCTCTTTAGCACTGCCCTCCAGATTTCGAACACGGGGCGGATATTCTTGATCATCATCCAGACGCCTCTGTCTACTATCCTCTTCTTACTCTTCAACCCTATGATAAAACAAGGAGATTGCTAAGCTCAATGCCAACACTTTCCCTCCCCTCAACCGCATGATTCACCAAATCTTCACCACTTGCATTGCGCCAAAGCATGGCAGTCGTGAACTCATCACAAATGTTCACAAATCACTGTTTACCTTCTTCCTAATTGTGAACCCATCAATCTTCCTCTCCTGATGCTTCGCTTGATCACCAAGTGCTTTACCAACCCAGGAGATCCATGCCCTTCACTTGCCAAATTACATCTCTTTTAATTTATTGGCATTCCCATTCCAGACAGTGAGTGTGTCTCACTCAACTCCCGCAACAGTTTTGATATCACTGCCGCCTCACTCATGGGATACAAGTTAGTGGATGGGGTTGTCACCCGGGAACTCAAGGCAAGGCACCTGCTGATGCCGAGGATGAAGACTTCATCGGTGATGACGAGCACGCTGCTGATGAAGACGATGCTGAAGACGATGCTGAAGAAAATGATGAAGACTCCCATCAGAGCCACTAGATGCTCCGGGATGCTGTGTTTGATGTACCTGCTCCGCCTTCCATTCGGGATTTGATAGCACAGCTACAAGTGCAGATGGCACATGGCCTTGGAGACTGCATGAAAGAATGGATACAATTGATACACCATTGACAGACTTGCCACTGAGCGTCATGCCCCCTCAAGCTCCTGAAGATGATGCTGCTTAATAGATTTAATGTCTAGAGTGGGTCATGTCCTGTATTTTCAATTCAGTCTGAGCAATGTCGTTTCTCTCTTATGTTATTTCATGTACTCTCTTCTTCACTTAATGTTATTTCAGTCACTTTTGTCATGTGAATGCTTCAATTTCCAATGAATGAAAACACATGTTCTGTGCACATCTCCAAATGTCACTGTTATCTTTACTTTTGATGTTGTCAAAAGGGGGAGAAGAAACCTCATTGCATGAGCATAAATTGAAAAATTTGTCATCATCAAAAAAGGAGAGAATGTTGGGTTCATATTCTGGAAACTAAGTGAATTCACACTCTAAGTGATAAATGAAAGTCAAACAATGTTTTAATGATGAATGAGTTGAATTGAGGTTTCATACATGTCAATTAACATGATACAATATTTGGTTATCTATGTCTTCATTATACCTAACAATACATGTTTTATCATGAAGGTACAATGCATATAACCAAGCCTTCTCAATTATGAGAAAATGATCACAATCACAGTGTATACATGTACCTGTCGACAGACCCCAAGACATATGTCGACAGATGCCACAGTTGTGATCAGACAGAATAGTGCTGAGAGCACCTGTCGACAGATGCTCAGAGACCTGTCGACAGATGTCACAGACAGAAATGCCAGAGTTCTGTGTTTTGGCAAAACTGACTCTGCCTGTCGACAGATGGATATCGCCTGTTGACAGATGCCACAGACCAGAGCAACCTGAAGTCTGTCTATTGCCAATCTATTGCAATCTGTCGACAGACACTCAGCACCTGTCGACAGACGCAGAGGATCTTCAAATACGAAAACCTTCCTTCATATCCAAGATTGTGTTTTCAAGTCCTACGACTCCCACATGAAAACACAACTATATAAGCATCCTTTTGGAGAGAATCTCACACAGAAGCAGCCACAACCAAAAACCCAAAGCCAAGTCCAAGAGAAAGGAGTTGTTGCTGCTCTGCTTCAAGTCTGCAGTGCAGAGACCGAAAGATCTGTTGATCCTGCAGTACTGAAGATAGATCGTCGTGGATTCAACCTTCTCCATCAATCCAAAGCAGTCAAGTCGAAGTTTGAACTCCATCCAGGCGTTCTCAGAAGAGTTCCACATCAGGATTTACTCCTACACTCTGAACTCTTCCTGTTTCATAATTCTCATCAACCGTGTGTGTGTTTGTGTGATTCAAACGTCTCTTGTGCTTGAGATCACGTGTGTGTGTTGTTCTGATCGTGGGTGCACATCAGAAACACGTGTGTGTGTGTGAGTTGTAGTCACCGAACTCGCTCATAAGCAGTTTACTCTGTGTGTGTGTGTGTGCCGTGGACGTAGGATACACTATTGTGTACTCCGAACCACGTAAATCTGCGTGTCTCGTGGTTTGATCGTTTCTACGATAGATGTTTGATAGACACGTTGCATATTCACACGCTAGATAGGTTTCTACATCATCTACACATAGTTTAGATCTTGATATTGTCTTAATAATCTATGCTTTAAGAAAAAGAACGTGGGTAATAGTTTTTAAGAGACAGTAATCTATTCAACCCCCCTTCTAGATTACCATATGGGAATTCCGCAACCCTTCACTTACACGCTGGAACTCCTAGACGAGCGGCGTCTGGCCGCGGCCGATCATGTGCTTTCATATCAAAATAGACTCTCAAGATCTTTTCAAAAGAAAGTGATTGAACACAAATTCCAAGAAGGAGATATGGTCTTGAAGCGAATTTTCATAAACCTGGAGGTCCTAGGTCGAAATTGCAAGCTAATTGGAAGGGTCGTATGTCATCAAAGAAGTGTACCCTGGGAATGCGTATAGGCTAGTAATGCCGAGGGTGAGAACTCTCTCACCCGTGGAATGGGTCGTACCTTAAAAGATTCTACCCTTAATAAAAATTTTTCAATAGTGGCACTTTTGCAAAGGAATGCTAGCAGTCATGAGTCTTACATCCGTTTCATCATTGTCAAACAACCTGTGGGTCCAGCCAACACCACATCATGGCAACCCACGGTTAATTTCCCTTAGTCAAAGGTGTTCCTACTTAGCCCTAGTAAAGGAAAGTGAAGGTCTATTCTCTTCCTGCTCGGACAAGGCATAGGGGCAAGGGACGCTGACTTGTAGACAAATGAGGGCGTAAAACATGTGTGTTTGAAATCTCAAATAGAGACAGTCAAATGCCATGTTGCAAAAGAAAGAAATAACAAAAGAACAAAAAATGAGTGAAAAAATGAGAATAGGGGAATGGCAAAGAGTGGCAAAGTCCCCATGGGACAAAAATGAGTCCGGTCGTACGCATGTCCCAAACAAAAAGCAACCACCACAATGTCTCTAGACAACAGATGAAATCCATGTGAGATGCACCCTCGCGAGTCAAACAAGCCAGTGTCCCAAGCACCGACGCCGAATCTTATCCCCTTAAGTCTTCCTATCCCCACTAATGATCGGAAAGTTCCCACACTTGGTCTGTGTACGAACACTAGCGACTAGGGGCAATCAGCCATAAGGAAGCCAAAAATAAATGCACACTGCACCTAGGGGGTAATTGACAAGCGTAAGATGGAACGTGAGATTCATAGCTAACCACTCAGGGGCAGAAGGTGTCGCTAGAGAAAATCTCAAAAATAAAAAATCAAAAATTCTCAAAAATAAAAAAATAAAAAAATCTAAATCAAATCTAATTTTTTTAGAAAATATCAAAAATCTAAAAAAAAACAAAAAAATCCCAAAATAAAAATATCAAAATTCCAAAAAAATAGAAAATCCCAAAACCCAAAAAAAAATAGATGTACATATCATTTTCTTTTAGCATGCATTATTTCTTTTACTTTCCACCTATTTGATAAGGCTCAGCCCCTTGACTATCATGGAGTTAAAGTCATTTCTTGCTTAATGCAAGGGGCTGAGCCAAAGAGCAGATCTAACTTGTTTTGCTAAGTGTGCAGGGGCAAAAACTCTTGAACAACGCAACGATGTACTCAGTTTTCTCTCTCTCTCTCTCTCTCTCTCACTCGGATCTCATCTCTCACTCGTGTCAATCACAATTCATTCATTCAATCACAAACATTGGCACAAAAGTAAAAGATTCAATAAGATAAGCATCATGTACAAATATAAGGGGGAGGTGGCTCACAAGCTCCTCACTGCCCACCACCACTCTCCCCAAATCCCTCCTACCTCTCGGGTGGGGGTGGCATCTCGCTAGCACCCTACCGCTTCGGGCATTCGTATCTCCTACCCGGCATCTCTCCTCCTCCTCGTTCCTCCGACGATTGGAGGAACCTACCAAATACTGCCTGACAGAGGCACCGCTCGCACCACTCCTGCTCTTGCTCCAAATTGCCTGGCTCATCATCGCGATGCAACTCTAGAGCTCCTCAATCTGGTCTTGCTGCGCAGTCGTCTCAGTGCGTAGTCGTGCTAACTCCTCCTGGTCCTCCGATGATCCCCACGCACACAGCGTCACCAACTCCCTCGTCAGATCCCCCGCCTATGTGCGCAGCTGGTCTGCCTCTGCTGCCGCCATCTCTGCTTGGAGGGGCCACTGGGCGATCGACGCTGCCGCTGTGTCGGCTTGCTCACGCCAGTGGGTCGTCTGACCGGTGGCGATCCTCAGCTCTGTCACTTGTGAAAAAAGAATGTCAGTATCAAATCTAAATCAAATTAAAATCAGGTCAATGTTACACTTACTCTCTCCTCCAGTGTCGTCACCGCCTCCTCGGCCCTCCTCAACGCGCTGGCCAATCGGTCTTCTAGATCCGACTGGGAAGTCTCTGCTACTACCCGAGATGCGGACGCGTCGGCCTGTGTCGTCCTCACCTTCGCCAACTCCGCACGCTGCACAGAAAACACTTGTCAATTCCTCAATAAGCTAAAACTTGGTAAGATACTGAAGTCTGAGTAGGTACATACCAGTTGCTCCATCTCTCTCTGAGCTGCGTCCTGGTCTTGCACGGAGGAGTGTAGCAGAGCTTGGAGCGTGGCGATCTGCCCGGCCACATCCACCTGTTATTCATCAAATTGTGTCAGCTCAATTCAATCTTATAAAAATTCACAAGGTCTGGGTGTAGAAGTTTACCTGTTGTCTCGCACCCCTGTAGACCCTCGCCCCATACTTCAAGGCAAAAGACTGTAGGTAAGCGTTGTCAGACTCGGCATCAGATCGGACTCGTCGACCTCGGTGCTCCCAGTCTGCTATCTGCTCACGGGCCCCCTTGCGCCAGTCAGTGGTGTCGTGGAGTCCCCGAAGCTCTGGCCAGGCCGAGGGGTCCGGCCTCAGCTAGGGAAATCCTTAGCACTCTAACGGAGGTCGAGTGACCTCTAAGTCAGATGCAAGTGGAGAGGTAGCACGAGGTTGAGAGCATGGACCCATAGCACCCTACCAAATTAGGGACGGGCCTGCTCAAACCAAGGCTGTCCCTCATCCCCCTCCTCTAGATACGGCTGCCACAACACCTGCACATCAAAAGCACATCTGATCAATAATCGAGCACTTAAAACAAATCAATTTGAATTTAGAGAGAGGGTAGAGTACTCACATCTAGCTGAGGGTAGACATCTATCGCGTCCTGGATGGACGCCAACTGCTCCTTCAGTGGGTGCGTGTCTTGGCACGACACCCAACGTCGAGCTAGGGGCACAAGGCCCGGTCGCTCCAAAACACCCCTTCCCCAGGCCTGGGAGGTGGAGGTAGGTCTAGACCTGCAAGAAGAAATGCACAGTTATATCACAGGTATAGCAGAAAAGGCAATTAAAGTAAAAGGCAAGAGAAGAGGTACCTGAAGGAAGGGGAAGAAGCCACTGATCTGTTGGGTTGAGTGTGTTTTGGAATTTCCTAAAGTTGTATTTTAATGATGACCAATGAACATCACTCATACCTTGATTTTGATGATGACATTTGAACATGTTATACATTTTATATATCACAACAATGCTTAAACAACATGTTTTTGATGTTTAATATCCCACATTTTAATGATATATCTTGTATTAATAGTTTACACTTTATATTTTCAGGTTTACACAAATTTGTCACTGTGGTGTGTCGACACTAGTTCACTGACCCAGAAGCCTGTTCTGAAGCAGTAGCCAGTGGTGTCGACACAGTCTGCCTGTGGTGTCGACACAGTGCACCTGTGTGCCGACACTAGTTCACTATCCCAGAAGCCTGTTCTGAAGCAGTAGCCAGTGGTGTCGACACAGTCTGCTTGTGTGTCAACACACTTCGACTAAAGCTCAAAAATGGAAATTTTTCTGGACGTGTGGCTGCTTAGGAATCAAGGGATTTGACCTAGATTTCTGTGCCCACACACCCCAAGGCACCACATGGACACATGGGGCTATAAATACCCATGTTTCTTGTACTCCAAAGGAGAGAGAGGCTAGACATCTCCAGGAAAGGGTGTGGCGGCTGCAGAATGGGAAAAAGGGAGCCTGCATCCAGAAAGGGGGAAGAGCA
This sequence comes from Colocasia esculenta, assembly GCA_014218235.1. Classification (NCBI taxonomy): domain Eukaryota; kingdom Viridiplantae; phylum Streptophyta; class Magnoliopsida; order Alismatales; family Araceae; genus Colocasia; species Colocasia esculenta. The sequence continues at coordinate 33,911,850 of CM024763.1, read as the reverse complement.
GTGTTGTTTGGAAGGAGAACGTGAAGAAGAAGAGAAGAGAAGAAGAGAGAGGATAAAGTATCTGCATCCAAAAAGGGAGCATAGCAGTGCCATCAGATTGAGGAGCAGAAAAGCAACAAAAGAAGAAGAAGAACTGGCAATCTGGATGCCACTAAAGCAGAGCATCATGTATTGAAGATGATCTCCAACGAATTCGTTCAAGCGTCTTCAATCCAAGCTTCTGCAAGTCTTCTTCATCAAGGAACATCCAAGTCACATCTATTTCATTTATTTTCTTGGAGTGTTCATCTAGTTTTTCATTGTGTGATCTGTGTATGTGTTCTACACAGATCACTTAATTCTGTTTGTTCTATTTTTTTCATTGTATTGAGATAGATCGGGCTAGAGGATCTATTCTCTAACTGAGCTTGTTCTAGCAGAACTTGGATCCTTCCAGGTCCAAAGGTTTGGAGCCGTAGTGCTCTTGGTTGGAGTTATTGTGCTTTGGTGCTTGAGCCGCCATGCTCAAGGGCTTGTGAATTTGCTGAATGCACAAGTGGTTTATGGAGTAGGTCGTTGTGCCTATCTCCTGAGTTTTCTTTGAGTCATCGTACTCAAAGGGTTTGGAGTCGTCATACTCTGGTTGTGTCTTGAGTCGTCGTGCTCAAGGGTGTTCTGGAGTCGTCGTGCTCCAGTGTGTGTTGTACTCAAGGTTTTGAGTAGTGTGGCCTCACTATGTGAGGGGTGGACATAGGAGTCACTGGAGGTGATTTTCGAACCACCTAAAAATCCTCTGTGCAGTGGTTTGAATTGTGGTTTGACTTTGTATTGCGCTAGATGCATGCATAGGGATTTCGCTCTCTCTACTAATTGATTTGCTCACACACACTAATCACACATATTGCATCTGTTCAGTGGGGTTTTATTTGAATAGATATCTTAATTCGAAGTAATTTTTAAATTACTTTAGTTTCCGCTGCAAATCTATTCAACCCCCCCTTCTAGATTTTCCATTATCCATATATTCGATCCCAACATGATCGATGTCTGCCGGTCGGTGGAGCCCAAGCTATTGAACTAATGCGTCGGGAGTGCGGCCCCCCACGCATAGTCTCCCACCTGGTCTAGATCCTCCAACAGTGGATGGAACCGGCATTGGACTGTGTCACCCCTCGTGGCAAACAGAAGTCTGCCCAGGAAGAATGTGAGGTACTAGTGCAGGTCTAGATCTGCATGTGCCCCAGGCTCACTAGCTGGAGTCTCCCTACAACTCCTCACCAGCCTATCCAACTGCTCATCTACAGTCTCGCCCACCTCCTTGCCCGTCTAAACTAACCCTAGGCTCTCCTGCAGATCTACTCTAGGAACCAGAGATGACCTCTGCCCTACGGTCAAGTCTAATAGCCAACGAGCCATCCCATGGTAGCATGGGTAAGTGAACTCGCTAACCGGGCGCCCATACACTCCCAGGCCCGTGATGCAACTCACATCCTCCAGGCTAGGGATCATGTGCCCCCATGGAAACAAGAAGGCAGTCGCCTGGGTGAGAGGGTTATCCGCTCTCATCCGTTCTATTCTCAGCACCTCCCCAAACCCCATTTCATCCAGTCGCACCCTCTGGAACCCTAGTAGGGCCTGGTACACTGCTAGCACCAACAACCAGGAGACCCTGGCCCTCATCTCTCCCTGCAAACACAGAAGAAATCAATTAGTTAGCATACTCATTCGCTCCTTTGACTCTCGGCTGAGGTCGTGCTGACCCAGGGGGTCGCAACCTTGTCGGGACGCCCCGATGCGCCATGACGCCCAGATGCACCGCGACATGGTCGCGATGCCCAGGGGGACCGCGACCTTGTCACGATGGCCATTGGACGATGTGACAATGTCGTGGCCTCTTTCCCCGTCGCGACATCTGATGTCGCGACGGGGCAGGCCGTCACGTTCTCAAGCGATGGCCGACTGGAGTTTCCTTTGTCTGGTGGCCTTTCTCCTGGGTGATTCGCCCTACATGGGCCCCCCTTAGGGCTTACTCACCCATCCTCAAGCATCAAATAGAAGGATTTAGGAGTGGTGACTTACCTTTTTCATGGCTGCTTCACGCGCCATTGCCGCCGCCTCGATGTCCACAGCCGGCGCTTCCTTCTCCTCCATCTCCACCTCGGGGACCTCCTCCGCCATTGGAGGTGCCGCCTCACGTCGTCGGGATGACCTCCTCTCCGCCCGCCGTTTTCCCCTTTCATCACCACCGCCACCACCGCTTCCTTCCATTGCCACTGAGGGGAAGAGAGTGAGAGAGATTGTGAGGGGATCTGAGAGGGTGAGAGAGGGGGAGAAGGAGAGAGTGCAGAGAGAATGAGAGTGAGAGTTGGAGCTGAAATTGCCCAAATTGTCGGAGCTCAAGGCAGTTTGTGAGCATGAGAGCGGGGAAGAAGAGGGGTTTCTGCATTTTGAATCGTCGGTTAAGGTCGCAACGCCTATAGACGTCATGTTAATATCGCGACGGCCAGGTGGGCCGCGACATTGTCGTAGCCAATCGCCCCGTCGCGACTTTAAGGCGACGTCTGTTTTGCTCGCGACTTCAACTGAACAATGTGCACAGTGAATAAAATTCTGATTTTATTGATTCAAATGATCAATTACAACTCCTAATCATGCCTACAATCAATCAAGCAATCTTTTCAAGCCCTAACTACCACCTTTTACATTTTCTACCCACTCTCAAGCACCCAGTACCGCCTCAAGCCCTGTAGGTATTAATGGTCGGACTCGCTTCAAAGCTCGTTGATACTCGCGGTTCACATCATCATCCTCCGTAACTTCCACTGAAATGAGGCTTGTGGCACACCCCTCCCAATGGACGATGGCGCTCCTCACGTCCCGTTCATCCTATTCATTGTTCATCTTCTGTGCTTGGATTGGCGGGTAGTGAGAGAGAGTCGGCACTACTGTGCGTGCTGCACCACACTGTAGATAGCATCGGTCGGGGTTGTAGATGACTAGCACTTCATTGCCAATCAATCTCAAGTCCAGACCTTGAAGTTGATATGCATGCTCATGCACTTGACGAAAGGATCATCAGTCGCCTTGAAGTTGATATGCATGCCCATCCAACACTCGAGGGCAACCACAGAGCCGAAGAGAGGACCGCCAGTGGCTGCAGAGGAGAGTTCAACATAAAGATACGCAAGGATAGCCTGAGAAATTATAACGACCCCATTTATACCGGTACGATTATACCAATCCCCATCAGTACAAAGAGCATCGTCACAGTGGGATAGTAACCCAACACTAAGCGATAAGGTTGATATGTCCATGAATAATAAAAGAGTACAGCGGAATTAAAAGAAATATATTACTTCATTCCATCATCACCACACATTCCACAGTCTATGTAGTAAAAGAAAGTATTAGAGTCCACATTATTACAACTTGAAAAGAACTACATTGACCATACATTGTCCATATGAATTACATCATTCAAACTATAAATTAAAGCAACTACCAAAAATAAAATCTCCTCAAGTGCTATTTCTTGTATGTGGTATCAATCTTCACTGTTCTCTCCTCAGCTACTGGATAACCTGTCACACCTGTACGCCGAAGCAAGTATGAGTCTTACAAGACTCAGCAAGTAATCTAAACATCAAACTTATACATATCACATACACATTATACTACCAACCATAATGAGACACATGCTACCATACTATTTACAATAATTCATATAGTACAAGCTTTAATGATTAATAATACATAGGTCTCCCAAACACATTCCAAATTAACACATGCTCATATTAAATTATAAAATAACATACATCTACACAAGTTCTCTACACATGATATATTCTATGATACATAGTTCAAATCCTTATCATATCATTGCACAATTTAATCAATTTGAGCACAAGTTTATGTACAAGATGACGAATACTTTTACCATAGTATTTAGTCAATATAACTAACTTGCTATTTTAAGGTATGATTTATCATACACTCATGACACTTGCACATGGTTTCTAGTGAACTTCATAATATGATGCTAATCTTTCTATCGTAGTTAAGCATAATCCAATTAATACATACATGACATGAACATGTGCACTCTTAAACACCTATCATGTAACTTGATATTTAGTCTAAACATTTTTCCTTATTGTATAACAGCTCTACCAATTAGAACATGCAATTATACATAACGTAGATAATAACCTAACATGATCTCTATTTATTTTGCACATGCACTTTTCTCATTTATTTACACATTTCATTTGCTGTTTTTAATATGAATAATTCACAATGATATCACCTTTATTAACATGGAATAAAAATTTAATACACATTCAAATCGGATGACAATCATCTACAAATTAAGCATGAAACTACATACTAAATGAGTAGCAATTCTGTCATGGAACTTAGACAATATTTCGTGTGTTTATCAAAAAAAAAATCTCATTTACCTTGCTGTTTTGACATGAATTAAACTTAATTACATAGATTTACAATTATTCTCACGCTATCTTATTCATTGTCAAATTTACCTACTCGTTCTTCTACAATGCATTTCTTTACATGTTTACATGCACATATTCATACATACCGCCATATGGAGATTATTAACTATATTACATAACATTTAACTTGGTACAAAACATGATATTATAAATATGATAGTACACATGAATGACATAAATAAATAAACATGTAATGATACATTGGTTTTCACCTACACTTGTACCTTTGCTATCTTTTACTCTTCCTTACATATTAATTTTCACTCCTTCCATTGCACTTACTCTTGCATTCACATTTATCACTTTACACTATGTTCACATTTAATCTCTTAAGTTGCCGTGACACATAGTCCTAACTACCAAGTAGAGGAAAACAATCACTTTAGCACTTAGCACTCACTTTCACATATTCATCACCTAGGCAATGCGGTGACAAATCTAGGTAACTGCGCAGAACTGGGAGAAGCCCTCTCCACCCTAACCAGCGGTACTTGTCCACCTCCAGGATTTTATCCTAATGCCCTTAGGATTTATCTCATAACGTTGAGCCTTCCATAGGGACTTTTCTATGGTACAGCTCTCAGACCCCTATGGTAGCAGTGTCACTCTTGGCACACATTTTACCTTAACCACATTCTCATTCTCATCACATTATTACTCATGCTTATACACAACTTTCATTCAAATTCTACGTTCACTTTTCTTAATACTCACATTCCCATTTACAGAAATTCACATTGATGTTTAACAGTGATAAATCAATCAAGATAAGGCATTAACATGCTGCTAACTTCCATTTATACTATATTACTGTTAGAATGTGGAGCCCGAACTCTGAAGCATATCTCCATAAGGGGTCAGGTCGCGGTCAGATGTGAATGATTCGACTCACGTAGTCGAATGTCAGATGTGAATGATTCGACTCATGTAGTCGAATGTCAGCATGAAGGATTCGACTCATGCAGTCGAATGTCAGCATGAAGGATTCGACTCATGTAGTCGAATGTCAAATATGGAGGATTCAACTTATGCAGTCGAATGTCGTTCTGAGGCGATTCAGAGTCAGGACCCCTTTTGCCCTTATGTGACTCGATTGTGGCGCCCTTTCTTCCTAGTATATAAAGGGGGGTTTTGTCCTCTTTGTATGTGACACAGTGTATGTCTTTTTCTTGGAGAAGAAGCATTGAAAGCTGTTGTGGCCGTGGACGTAGGAAGGCTTCTTGCCTCCGAACCACGTAAAATCTGGTGTTCTTGTATTCTTCTTCCTACCTCCTTCTATCTCTCTCTGGAATCTACGAGTGGGTAGTGTGAGAGAGTTGTCGCTGACCTGAGTGTTGTTCCGTCCCAACAATTACTCTAACATGCACAACATGATTATTTTCACATTTAAAACCATGAAAATACCAACTGTCATTAGAACTTCATGAAACTTTTATCATAAGTTAAAAATAGTAAACAAAACACATGCTCAATTGTTCGGATTTTTATGAACAGAAAATGTAATTATAACAATTAATCTAAACTGCAGGTGCATTTATCACAAATTTCTTAAAACAGAGATTTCCAAAAAAATAGTCTAATTTGACAGTGTCAATGTGTTTATACTATAATCATATCATTACAGAAAATTCACCATTCTCGAACTCACAACCGTTCTAATTCTATAGATTAAACATGCTCATCTTATGTTCATAATTCGAACTCCAGAATTTTAATAAATAACATAAATCATGAAAATTCACGAAAACCTCATGATATGACCCACTAATCACCCTTGACCCCTCATAAAAATTTCAGCAAGAAAACATACCCAGAAATCATTTATATATATTAAACAACATTTTTTCAGAACACTGACGAACTTAACTGCATGGTCCTGGCCGCTAACTAGGTTAACTGCAACATCTCTTGCCGTCAACTGATGAACTTAACGGCAAGGGATGTTGCCGTCAACTTCCAGACAGCAATATGCACAGACACATTCACATGTACGGGGAAGTTTGAGGGTCCAGGACGCGAGGAAAAATCCGTAAAAATCATAGGACCTAGGGGACATGAATAGGAAAGATGTACATAGGTTACTTGCCTCTAATAAAATCCTAGAAGATCAAATCTTTGTCGTTGAAGCCCTCCTCGGCCAGAGCAAGAGGGTGCTCAGAAACTCCTTGAATCTTGTTCTCCTGTCGATGTAGATCGTTCCTCGGGGTTGGGGATGCCTCCTTGATCGTTAGACTACGCTCCAGTCATCGTAGATCTCCCAGAAAATCCTCCAGTCGCCGGATCATAGCTTGGGAAGTTCAGCTTTTCTTACAGGGAAAACTATGGTTTCACAATGACCAAAAGGGCTTTGTGAGGCCAGAAAATGGGTTTTTATAAAGTTGGATAGGTTAGGTACGCACTGGGGTAGGTTACCTAAGGTTTAGGAAGGGTTTCCTAAACTGGAACCGGCCATAAAGCGAGCATTAACAAATCTGGAACCGTTACGCAGGAGGATATTGACGTCAACATCGGTTGTAGTCAACTGCACAATTGACGTCAAGGGTTTGGCCGCCAACTTGAGGTTGGCGTCCAGGGGGTGGTCGCCTACCTGCAGTTGGCGTCCACGGATGTGGACGCCAACCACTCTGGCGTCCAAGCCTTGGCCGCCAACTCCCCAGTGCAATCAAGACCCTGATAAAATCTGAAATAAATGCGTAAAAACACTAGAATAATTAATATTTATAAAAATAATCACATATACCCTTACCACATGAAGTACACACATTCCATAATTTTTATTTAAATAAAACTTATACTAATCATAATTAAGGATAATATACATCAATAACATGCACACAAGCACATATACATTAACATTACATGACTACATACATCGCATGTATTTATAATGAAATGCGTTCATCATTATTCAAATTCTACATATACATTATCATTCAAGCACCTTACACATCATAAATAATTTAACATGCTTAAAGTAATTAAGTATCATTTAAACAAGATTAGCATATATATATGTACACCTGTATACACCATGGTTACTTACAACATGTTTAAAATAACTAAATGCCATAGATACATTAATAATTGAATAATGCCTACATTGATAGTTAGATAATGCATGCACACTCATGTTTATATTTATACTTGTACAAAAATAGCTCTCATGATCCTACATGGCCTATATCATTATTTACTTATCACATGCACAATATTACTTAACTATTTTATGCCTCAGATTTTTGGTATACACCTTATACATAAATTTAACTAATTGCCTATTCTTACCTAACTATCCTGTATATACATGCAGGAACTAATGAGAAAGCATAGAAATGATAATATGCACAATTGAATACACACGTTACTCACGCGACAAGTTATGACATATGCATCATATAAAAGAAAGAAAATTTCAAGGTATCACAGAAATGCTCATACCTTCCCATGCACAGGCGGTGATTCTCAAGTTGGATATGGAGAGGAGATGGTCCTGTGCGGGGAAGAGGATGATGCTGCATATGCAGATAGCTGCTGCCTTGGCAATGGCGAGGTAGTTTCCAGTCTTCCTCTTGCATTGAGAGGCGATCCACTGAGAGAGGGGGATAAGATGGACATAGCCCAAACTAGTCATGGTGCTCAGGTCCTCGGACTTGGTGGTGATCTCTCCAAGGATGGCCTAAGAGTCGATGGGAGCCACGGTATGGGCGAGAAGATACTCCTCCCTTCTCTTGTCCGCCCGGAGACCCAACATGAGCTCCAACTCCTCTAGAAAGATAGTGGCTTCAAACGAGGGGAAAATGAATGTGTGGGTTTGTGGATGCCTCAGCTCCATGAGCGGGGTGAGGCTATCCCACACGTGCACCATTTTGTGGTAATTCTTCACCAATACTAAGATGGTGGTGAGCTTTCATTCACGCAATATGTTGATGGACACTATAGGCAGTGCTTTGATCATGGGCTCCAGCCTAGGAATTCCTCGGACTTGGTGGTGATCTCTCCAAGGATGGCCTAAGAGTTGATGGGAGCCACGGTATGGGCGAGAGAAGATACTCCTCCCTTCTCTTGTCCGCCCGGAGACCCAACATGAGCTCCAACTCCTCTAGAAAGATAGTGGCTTCAAACGAGGGGAAAATGAATGTGTGGGTTTGTGGATGCCTCAGCTCCATGAGCGGGGTGAGGCTATCCACACGTGCACCATTTTGTGGTAATTCTTACCAATACTAAGACGGTGGTGAGCTTTCATTCACGCAATATGGATAGACACTATAGGCAGTGCTTTGATCATGGGCTCCAGCCTAGGAATCCGGGAAAAGTGCCTACTACCCGGGAGGATCTAGCAGAGATAGAAGAGAGGGTTGGCTGAAAAGAAGAAGAAGAAGAAGAAGAGAAGAAAGAAGAAGAAGAAGAAGAAGAAGAGAGAGAAAATTAAAGAGTAGAGAGAGAAAGCACTACTTGAAGATCAGGTCTTGCGCTAATGTGGTCGGGCACGGAAGAGAGGCGGAGAAGCTCTGCATGGGCCGTCCTCGCCGCCTTGGGGCCGCCATAAGGGATGGAGTTGGCTTGGGAGGAGGAGAGAGATCTCTTCATGGCTTGGGAAGAGAGAAAACCAAGAGAGAAGAGGAGAGAGAAGATGAGCTCCGGGTTTAGACCCCTGTACACCTATTTGTAGAGCTCTAGGGGGTGCTAATCTCATCCCAACTCGTCTATAGGAGTTAGAGTAGCCTTAGGTTTGGTTTAGGAGTCCTATACTTAGTAGAATTGGCCTTAGGATAAGGATAAGGCTCGATTTTGGGGTTTATCGCACAGAATAATGTCGCGACGTCTCAATCCGACACGTTAGAGTCGCGACCTTCTAGGGCGTCGCGACAGTGTCGCGACCCCCAGAGGTGTCACGTTTATGTGGTTTGTATTTTCTTGTGTCTGTGCATAGTTTGCTTGTATTATTATTGTGTGTACATATTTTCTTTGTTATTGCTTTGTTTATTTATAAAACAAATCACAAAAAATCAGAAAATCATAAAAAATAGAGCTTCACAGGTAAGTCAGGTGAGTATCTCTATCCTTACTCCCTTGCATTACTATATGGTACTATACTTGTTATATCAATTCAAGGACCGGCTAGTTCTCAATGTGCTCTGGGATCTGAGTTCCCCTTCAACAAAAACGGTGATGGTCTAAGTGCACATTGTTAATCGCCGGATAGGCCGTTAAGTTGGATAAGTTTAGGGATGATGGACTCTATCTTGCACAGCGGTTGTAGGAAGATTCTCGACCCATTCTTGTCTGATTTAGCAATATTATCCTTGATATATTTTCTATTTTCTCTTTTCTTTGCATTTGATTTAATGATTTCTTTTCCTTTAGCCCAGCAAGCATCATGTAGAACTTTGAGCTATCATGACTCATCCCTGGCTAATGGTGAGCTCTTGATGATTGCCCCAACTATTCTTCATGTTCAGAACCAGAAATCCCATTCCACTCCGAACGGAAGGACTATCTCCGAGCGAGTTGCTCTTGCTAGTGTTTCAAGAATTTCCCTGTCTGGATTCTCTATACAATTTTCATCCTTATTCCTTTTGATCCATTTTGGTTGCGAACCGCTCCCAGGACAGAGTCTGAGTTACTTGCTTGGCACGCAGGTGTCACTCTAGAATGAAACCTGCTGGCCAATTAGCTAAGGTACCTCTCAATCGAGGGGTTGATCATCTTTTTCTTTCTTCTTCTCGTCTAGACCTGTGTTTTCCTTGTATTCTGCTCGAGCAGCTAACTCGAGGCTTTCAAGGAGATTCCATGTAGCAACCTGGATTTTTGGAAAATAAAATTTAATAACTTATAAAAAATAAAAGTAATTAGAAAATCAAATAAAAGGGAATTAAATAAACCCATTAAAAGAAAAGAATTAATGGGCTTTGTTAAATGGACCCATTAGAAATTAGTGGGCTAAAATAGAGACTTAAAAAAAAGGAATAATAAAAATATCTAAAATCGTAACTAAAATATTACTTAAATAAAAAGAGGTATTTAATGCATTAAAATAAGTGATTTGAGTTGAATTTGGAATCCTAAACCTACCCCAATTGCTTGGCCACGAAATCCTCTCTCTCTCAACCCCAATTAGGAGATCTCTTCCTTAAAAAGGGAGAGGAAAATAGGAAACTGTAATATTAATGGGAATTAGACTTAACTAGGAAAGGGAATGGGGGGAAGCTTAAATACCTCTCTAAAACCCTCATGGCCGGCCCTAGCTCGTGCCAAGAGGTTGCTGGACCAGAGAGAGAGGCCAAGCAGAGGAGAAATTGTGGGGAGAAAGGATCTTTCAAGCTTCTTCCCGAGTTCTTCATCCTCAAACCGTAGAAGAGGAAAAACGTGAGAGGTAGGCATTCTCACGAGCATAAACTATGGAAAATTATCTATAGGATATTCCAATCATCATGAACAAAGTTCTTAAATTTTGTATTTTTCCTTCAACCCAATCTTTTGTTTTTAAATTTCAAAGTTCTGCAACATACATGACCCCGAGCCCCCTTCTTAACTCTTGATCTCCATGTATACTTAATCACATGCGAAAAAAATGTTACTGTAGATACTGATGGTAGTAATGCTTCTTTTGCCCTTGAAAGCCCTAATTTTCATCAGCCCTACTCGAGAATTAAATCTTTCATCTCTCCTGTACACAGATTCATGTTCTTCATGTTTAACTGGGATGGACGATGTCGAAACCATGATTGTCCTCAAATACCTAATTACTGGGAATACTATTGCATGTCTGGATTCGTTTGCAACTAGTTCATAATTTTTCAACGCTTGAACCATTAGTTCTTAATTTTTGAACGACCCTGTGTCAAAACATAGTAAGTTTGGACTAAGAACCAAGAACATGTCAGATCTCTGTCGGACTCGGGCCAAGGACTTGAGAACGCGACGGCCCGATAGGCCGCATTCTCAGGCAGATCACAACATGAATCCCCGTCGCGATCTGATCGCAACAGGACCACCGTCGCGACCTAATCGCCTGGTCTAACAGCCCTGTCGCCTTCTTCATACAAAATCGTCGCGATCCGTACAAGGCCCTGTCGGGTTCTACTCTAAGCCCTTCCTGACCCCTACTGGGCTGCATCACGATCTCAGTTTTTGGCCTAAAAACCTGATTGTGCAAGTCTTCATGCTCCACAGTAATCCTCAAATCATGTTAACTGACTTAATTATAGAAAAACAAAGTTGCAAGTATTGGTTATATTTTAACTAATAAAAGTCAATCACTTGACCTATCATATCTAAGATTTCATGACACTTACACCACGTAAACATCCAAAATAGGCTTAATTGGCATGAACATGTTACATAATTTATCTGGTAATTTATGTAATTAATTTCCTCATGCTTAATTATACATGTGTATGTTTCTCGCGATGTTTTGGAACACCGTTACCGACGCTCCACTGGTCTAGAATTCCTCTAGAACGTCGAGCACTTATTTCTATATACACACTTTCTTGACTTGGACGAACTCTCTGTCGGATACTCCATCTGCCGGACTAGTGGTCTTTGTTCAAGGCCTCCGTAAGTCTCCTCTGGCCATGGATTCCCACATGGTTGACGAGCCGGTTGTACCCTAACACTTATGTTACCCATTAGGGATCAATATGATCCAAACGGCTATTAAAAGTTCGCTCTCATCTTAAATCACGTCGGACCTCTGGACTTGTGTTTAACATGGCCAGTGGAAGGGTTGTGAGTTCCACTTGACTGCCAACACCAAGTGCGCGTGTTGTGCAACTGTTACTATCGCCTATTACTCGACGTGTTACGTGCAATGTCACTAGCTCTCATCTATACTCTATTCGCTCATCTATTCACGTTCTCTCTACTATCTCATCTATTCATCTAGTGCTCTCATCTATTTCTTGGTACTCATATTGGCCATTGATTGATTGTCTAAAGATAAACAATATAACCAATGCTGGCAATATATAAAGGGCCCGATCTGGTCCTGGGATGTGCACCCGAAAGTGCTATTTGCCCGTGGGAGTTTAATGATCTGAGTGTTTGGCATTACACTAGAGTGCTATCTATCTCCACTATCTAAATGACAATAAAAGTGCTATATTCTCTTGTTGTCTATTGACAAAAAGTGCTAGACTATACTTGTTGTGCTATTACTATACTTGGTGCTATTGTGCTATGGCCATCCTGCTATTTTTTTGTGCTATACTCGACTCTCGTGCTATATTTAGAAAGTTGTGCTATTTCGATCATGTACTATCCTGCTATCTTTTACTTGACTCTCTCGCTCTGTCATTAGTTACTCCGCATTTAATACATTAATCATTTAAAGCCTACTTGACTATTGAGATTTAAGTCCTACTGGGCGTTATCGCTCACCCTGCGTTATTTGTCGTTGTGCTCTCAGGTGAAATCGAGGATGAACTATACACTCAAGAGGATGGGAACGACCAGGAGTGACGTCACGAGTACCCTAGTGTCCTAGAGATTATGTTAGAGTTTTAGTTTAGTCTTTTACTCTTATTTCAATGTAATTGGGCCCTATAGATTGGCTCTGATATTAGTGGTTGTAACTAGACATTTAGAAAGTTATTAATGAAAGGAATTTGCTTTAGTATTATTCATTGTGTAATGGTTTGATGTCTAGTACTCACTCTATATCATTTACTTGCAACTGCCTCGCGTTCCGATATTCTGCGTCGGGGCGTGACAGTTTTGTGGTATCAGAGCCTAGGTTGTTCTTAAGTATAGGATGATCTAGGATAACCTGCCTCAACTAGAGTCAATTATCCTACCTATGTGAGTTGTGGTTAGAGCCAAGGGTAACTAGCTAAAATGAACTCACACACGCACGAATTAAATTCCACATCAATATCATGACAATAAGTTATTTTGTAGGAACTAAACAATCAAGATGACTGCTGAACGTGCTCAAATGAGGGGCTTGCAACAAACCATCCAAGAACTGACGCGCGCCATTGTGCAAGCTACCCAAGGAGGTGGCAATCGTGGTGCAGGCGACCTGCATCGCAACTTCAGGAGTCAGAACCCACCTAGGTTCAGTGGATCCACGGATCCGGATGAAGCTGAGCACTGGCTCAAAGTGACGGAAAGAATTTTCCGCGTCATGCAATGCGCAGTGGGGGATAAACTTTTGCTAGCCACATTCCAACTGGAAAAGGACGCCCGCGCTTGGTGGGAGTCTGTTGAAGCGACGAGAGATAATGGTCAGTTTACCTGGACCGAGTTCAAAGAAGCCTTCAATTCCAAATACTTCTCAGAGTGTGTCCAATAAAGGAAGGCTGTGGAATTCACTGTTCTTAAACAGCGGAGCTCGACTGTGGCCGATTATGAAGTCGAGTTTTCAAGACTGGCACGATATGCTGAACACCAGGTGAACACTGAGAGGATGAAGGCTAAGCATTTTCTCAACGGCCTTAATCCTCAATACCTTACTCAACTTTAACCTCTCGACATCTAGACCTACGCCGAGATGGTGAAGAAAGCACAGCTGCTGGAATATGCTACGGACTTCACCGAACGTATAAAAGGGAAGTTCGTGAAAAAGGAAATCACCTCGGGTCAATCATCTGCTAAGCCTACCAATGGCAAAAAGCGTCCCTTCAACATCATGGAGGGATCCAGCCAAGAAAGGAAACCGAAGGTCTTCGTACCCAACAATCCAACCAAGAGCAACTGCAAGCATTGTGACAAGCCAGGTCACACCACTGACGAGTGCTGGAGGAAAGTCGGCGCGTGTCTGCGCTATGGGAGTCACGAGCATCGCATTCTTGAGTGCCTGCTACTAAAAGAGAATGCGAGGCACCCTAATGCGCCTAAGAAACAAGGAAGACTGCAAGCCCTGCATGAAGAGGAACCCGCTACGGACGGTGGAGTTGTAGAATGTACTCTACAAGTTTTCCCCTTATCAGCATTTGTCTTATTTGATACTGGAGCAACTCATTCATTTATATCTCAACACTTTGCTGATACCATAACTGCAAAACCTATATACATGGGTTGCGAGTTCTCTGTCACAATGCCACAAGGGGAAAAGGAGAAATTGAAAAATACTTTCCATCTGCCGATGTAATGATCGGAGACCATTACCTAAGGCCGACCTAGTATGTTTGCCCGTAGAAGGCTATGATGTAATTTTGGGAGCCGACTGGTTGTTCGCTTATGGGGCGAGTGTCGACTGTAAGAAAGGGAAGGTTACCTTTGGTGACTTTCCTAAATTGGCATTCTCTGGGATCAGACATAAGAGACGAATGTTTCCAATCTCCGCCATAAAAGCTCATAACATGATAAGGAAAGGTTGTATTGCTTTCCTAGTAGCCGTAGTTGTGGAAAAGAAGGGTTCTAAGATAGACGACATTCACATAGTTCAGGATTACGCCGATGTGTTTCCTGAAGATCTGCCAGTGATTCCCCCAGAACGTGATGTCAACTTCTCCATAGAGTTGATCCCTAGAGCTGCCCCGGTATCGCGTCAACCGTACCAGATGTCACCTACCGAGCTAAAGGAGTTGAAGATGCAACTGATGGAGCTACTAGAAAAGGGGTTCATCAGACCAAGTACTTCCCCATGGGGAGCGCCTATGCTGTTCGTCAAGAAGAAGGATGGATCGATGATGCTCTGCATCGACTATCGATAACTCAATCAACTCACCATCAAGAACAAGTACCTTTTGCCCAGAGTCGATGAACTGTTCGACCAAATATCTGGAGCTCAATATTTCTCCAAGATCGATCTTCGATCTGGCTATCACCAACTAAGGATCAAGGAGGACGATATCTTGAAGATGGCTTTCAGGAGCAGGTACAGGCACTATGAATTCATTGTTATGCCTTTTGGGCTAACCAATGCTCCTGCAGCCTTTATGCTTCTCATGAACAACATATATCGGCCCTACCTTGACAAGTTTGTGGTCGTCTTTATCGATGACATCCTCTTCTACTCCAAGACCAAGGAAGAGTATGAAGAACACCTGAAGATAGCACTACAAGTCTTGCAAGACAACAAGCTATACGTAAAGCTAAGCAAGTGCAAATTCTGGCTCGAAGAAGTGTCCTTCTTAGGCCATGTCATCTTTAAAGACGGCATCTCCGTTGATCCCTCCAAAGTCGAAGCTGTACTCAATTGGGAGAGACCAACCAATGTCACAGAAATCAGAAGTTTCTTGGGGCTGGCTGGCTATTACAGGCAGTTCATCAAGGACTTCTCAAAGATCGTCGTTCCTCTCACGCAATGACACGAAAGGAGAATCCATACTCCTGGAGTAAAGAGTGTGAGAAAAGTTTCCAAACTCTTAAAGACCATCTTACCTCAGCACCTGTTCTCACTATGCCAATAGAGGGTGAAGGTTTCTCTGTCTACACCGATGCCTCGGGAATTGGGCTAGGGTGTGTATTGATGCAAAATGAGAAAGTCATCGCCTACTCTTCAAGACAACTGAAGATGCATGAAGTCAACTACCCCATGCATGATCTGGAGTTGGCGGCCATGGTCTTCGCCCTAAAGATCTAGAGACACTACTTGTATGGAGAGAAATTCATTGTCTACTCAGACAATAAAAGTCTAAGTATTTATTCTCCCAGAAAGAACTCAACATGAGACAGAGAAGATGGCTAGAATATCAGAAGGATTTCAACTTCAACATCCAATACCATCTAGGCAGGGTAACGTCGTGGCTGATGCTCTTAGTAGAAAGCCGATGGCTTCTGTTTCAAGTCTAGTCCTTGGCAAGATGCAACTACTAGAACAATTCGCATCTTAGACTTAAATATTGAACATAGGGATGATCGAGTCTTGGTTGCCAATATCAAGATTCAATCCGACTTCTTGGAAGAGATCAAAGCTCAACAAGATGATGATCCATTCTTAGTTCGCGTCAAAGAAACTCTAACTGAAAGACCGGACTTCGCTATGACAGAGGATGGAAGGCTTGTCTTTCGAGGGAGGACATGCGTCCCTGACAATGAAGAACGAAGAGAAAGCTAATGGATGAAGCTCACAAGACAAAGTATACTATTCATCCAGGAGGTACCAAAATGTATCGAGACATGAAAAGAACGTTCTGGTGGCCGAACATGAAAAGAGAGGTAGCTGAACATGCCACACACTACCTTACTTGCCAACAAGTAAAAGCGGAACACCTGCACCCTGCTGGTGTACTCAGACCGCTAGATATTCCGGAATGGAAATGGGAAAGCATTGGCATGGACTTCATCATGGGTTTACCCAAGACTCGTGGTGGACTCGACGCCTATGGGTTATTGTAGACCGACTAACCAATCTGCCCACTTCCTAGCCATAAAGAGTAAGTGGTCGGTAGAGGTACTAGCTGCCCTATATGTCAAGGAGATAGTGAGACTACACGGAGTTCCATCATACATAGTCTCGGATCAAGATCCGAGATTCACATCTCATTTTTGGAAAGGACTGCAAGGTGCACTGGGTACTAAACTCAACTTTAGTACAGCATTCCATCCACAAACTGATGGGCAAACAGAAAAGACCAACCAAATAGTGGAAGACATGTTGAGAGCTTGCACTATAGACTTCCAAGGATATTGGAACGAGCATCTATCCCTTATTGAGTTCGCCTAAACAGTTACCAGGCGAGCATCAAGATGGCACTTTTCGAAGCATTCTACAGAAGGAATTGTAGATCTCCTAGATGTTGGAATGAGGTTGGAGAACAGTAATGGCTAGGCCCGGACATGGTGCAACGTACCACAAAGGACATTCAGGTGATTAGAGATCGGCTTAAGACTGCTCAGTCCAGACAAAAGAGCTATGCCGACAAAAGAAGGCGAGACTTGGAATTTCAAGTCGGTGATCATGTATTCTTAAAGGTGTCACCTACACGTGGCATCCAAACATTTGGAGTGAAAGGAAAGCTCAGTCCTAGATTCATCGGTCCTTTTGAGATACTACTCGAAAGGATTGGTGAGGTTGCATACAGACTGGCATTGCCACCGGATCTGGCATGTGTACACAATGTGTTCCATGTTTCCATGCTCAGGAGTATGTCTATGACCCTACTCACATCATTCGCCACGAGAAGTTGGTGCTGAATAAGGATGTGACATACGAAGAGAAGCCAGTCAAGATACTGGAACGGAAGGTTCAACAGCTCAGGACCCATCCCACCACGTGGTTAAAGTGTTATGGAATAACCGCGGAGTGAAGAAGTCACATGGAACTGGAAGGAGTCATCAGACGAAACTACCCCGATCTTTCGGTAAGACATTTCCTCCCTTATGATCATATGAATTTGGGGACCATTCTTTTAAGAGGGGGAGGATGTTAGCAACCTGGATTTTTGGAAAATAAAATTTAATAACTTATAAAAAATAAAAGCAATTAGAAAATCAAATAAAAGGGAATTAAATAAAACCCATTAAAAGAAAAGATTAATGGGCTTTGTTAAATGGACACATTAGAAATTAGTGGGCTAAAATAGAGATTTTAAAAAGGGAATAATAGAAAAATATCCAAATTCGTAACTAAAATATTACTTAAATAAAAAGAGGGTATTTAATGCATTAAAATAAGTGATTTGAGTTGGATTTGGAATCCTAAACCTACCCCAATTGCTTGGCCACAAAATCCCATCTCTCTCAACCCAATTATGGGATCTCTTGCTTAAAAAGGGAAGAAAAATAGGAAACTCGGAATTAAATGGAATTAGACTTAAACTTGAAAGGGAATGGGGAGAAGCTTAAATACTTCTCTAAAACCCTCATGGCCGGCCATAGCTTGTGCCAAGAAGTTGCTGGACCAGGAGGAGAGGCCAAGAGGAGGCGAAATCGTGGGAGAAAGGATCTTTCAAGCTTCTTCCCGAGTTCTTCATCTTCAAACCGTAGAAGAGGAAAAACGTGAAAGGTAGGCATTCTCACGAGCATAAACTATGGAAAATTATCTGTAGGATAGTCCAATCATCATGAACAAAGCACTTCAATTTCGTATTTTTCCTTCAACCCAATCTTTTGTTCTTAAATTCCAATGTTCTGCAAATTACATAACCCCGAGCCCCCTTCTTAACTCTTGTTCTCCATGTATACTAAATCACATGCCACGAAAATGTTACTGTAGATACTGATTATAGTTAGGCTTCTTTACCCTTGATAGCCCTAATTTTCGTCAACCCTACTTCGAGAAATTAATCTTTCATCTCTCCTATACACAGATTCATATTCTTCATGTTTAACTTGGATGGACGATGTCGAAACCATGATTGTCCTCAAATTCCCAAATACTAGGAATACTATTGCATGTCTGGATTTGTTTGCAACTAGTTTCATAAGTTTTCACCATTTGTACCATTAGTTCTTAATTTTTGAACGACCCTGTGTCAAAACATGGTACGTTTGGACCAAGAACGAAGAACATGTTAGATCTCTGTCGGACTCGGGCCAAGGACCTGAGAACGTGACGGCCAGATAGGTCACGTTCTCAGGCAGATCGCGACATGAATCCCTGTCACGATCTGATCGTGACAGGACCACCTTCGCGACCTGATCGCCTGGTCTGACAGCCCTGTCGCCTTCTTCATACGAAACCGTCACGATCCGTACAAGCCCTGTCACGTTCTGATCTAAGCCCATCGCAACCCTACTGGGCTGCGTCGCGATCTCAGTTTTGGCCTAAAAACCTGATTTGTGCAAGTCTTGACGCTCCACAGTAATCCCATATCATGTTAACTAACTTAATTATAAAAACCGAGTTGTAAGTATGGTTATATTTTACAAATAAAAGTCAATCACTTGACCTATCATATCTATGATTTCATGACACTTACACCACACGTGAACCATCCAAATATGGCTAATTGGCATGAACATGTTACATAATTTTCTGGTAATTTATGTAATTAAATTTCCTCAGCTAATTATACATGTGTACGTTTTCTCGCGATGTTTTGAACCCCGATAGAATTGTTCTACATCTGAACAATCCGACGCTTCACTTTTCTAGAATTTTTCTAGAACTCGAGCACTTGTTTCTATATACACACTTTCTTGACTTGGACGAACTCTCCGTCGATACTCCTTCTACCAACTAGTGAGTCTTTGTTCAAGGCCGCCATAAGTCTCCTCTGGCCATGGATTCCCACATGGTTGATGAGCCGGTTGTACCCCAACACCTATGTTACCCTTTAGGGATCAATATGATCCAAACGGCTATTAAAAGTTCGCTCTCATCTTAAATCACGCCGGACCTCTGGACTTATGTTTAACATGGGCAGTGGAAGGGTTGTGAGTTCCACCTAATTGTCAACACCAAGTGTGCGTGTTGTGCAACTGTTACTATCGCCTGTTTACTTGACGTGTTACATGCAATGTTCACTAGCTCTCATCTATAGTCTATTCACTCATCTATTCACGTTCTCTCTACTATCTCGTCTATTCATCTAGTGCTCTCATCTATTTCTTAGTACTCTATATTGGCCATTGACTGATTGTCTAAATATAAACAATATAGCCAATGCCTGGCAATATGTAAAGGGCCCAATCTGGTCCTCGGATGTGCGCCCGAAAGTGCTATTTTCTCGTAGGAGTTAAATGATTAGAGTGTTTGGCATTACACACGAGTGCTATCTATCTCAACTATCTAAATGACAATAAAAAGTGCTATATTCTCTCGTTGTCTATTGATAAAAAGTGCTAGACTATACTTGTTGTGCTATCTCTATACTTGGTGCTATTGTGCTATGGCCATCCTGCTATTTTTTTTGTGCCATACTCGACTCTCGTGCTATATTTAGAAAGTTGTGCTATTTCGATCATGTACTATCCTGCTATCTTTTACTTGACTCTCTCGCTCTATCATTAGTTACTCCACCTTTAATACATTAATCATTTAATATCTGCTTGACTATTGAGATTTAAGTCCTACTGGGCATTATCGCTAACCCTGCGTTATTTTCGTTGTGTTCTCAGGAGAAACCGAGGATGAACTATACACTCAAGGGGACGGGAACGACCAGGAGTGACGTCACGAGTACCCTAGTGTCCTAGAGATTATGTTAGAGTTTTATTTTAGTCTTTTACTCTTATTTCAATGTAATTGGGCTCTATAGATTGGCTCTGATATTAGTGGTTGTAACTAGATTTTGGAAAGTTATTAATGAAAGGAATTTTCTTTAGTGTTATTCATTGTGTAATGATTTGATGTTTAGTACTCACTCTATACCGTTTACTTGCAACTGCCTCGCATTCCAATATTCCGTGTCAAGGCGTGACATTCTAATTGCTTGTTGGTTAGATCGGGTGTCTCTTTACCTTCTCTCCCATCTTTTCATTCCACTCCACGTCAGTTTCGGCTTCATCGTCATTTCATGACACCTCCACTACACTTCCGCTACGCTCCCTTGCAAAGTGGAAGCCAAGGAAGGGCAATCTATAGACACCTGATTCTGGCCCATAAGTTGATCCATATTTCTTGTTCTATTAATGAGCCCCAAGTTGGTCATTTACCTTGAGCCCATCCCTTAGCCATGTTGTGAGCCCGCTAAAAGCCCATTTTTCACAATATCCCATCTAATTATCTTTTAAGAGTCATATTGCCTCACTAATTGATTATTCTCTCAAATAATTAGTCCAAAATCCAATATAATCGATTATCTGGAACGCGACGGGTTGTTGCGTCGCATTATACATGTCACGCCCCCCTTTGTCGTCGCGACAGTCCATGCATTTCCATGCACGTGTCCTTAGGGTCGCGACCATCCTGGTCGTTGCGACTATCTTTGTCGCGTCCCCACGACCCGTCGCGACATCATCTGCATGCGCTGGCCTGCACAACCACCTCCTATTTATCCTCCAATGGCCTTATCTTAATCTCTAAGCAACCCCCACAACCCCCATGCGCGGTTTGAGGGTCCATGGTGTTGAAGCACTCTTATATTTTACCCTTATATTTTGGTGATAACAAAACTTGTGATAAATTAAATATTATTAAATATATTTAATATCATGTTTTCCTAATAAATATAAATTTGTTGTACTATTACTGTGTGATCTGCACTAAAAAGCAAAATTGATGTCTATTCAATATACATCGACTTCAGTTCACTAAGTGCCACAACGATTTCCATACAAATACATCGATTATGGTTCCTATCTTGCAGACATCGATTTCATTAAAAAAATGATTTGATCGGTGTAATGATTCGGTAAGTTAAACAACAATTTGATCGCTGTAACGATTCGATAAGTAAAATAACGATTTGATCGCTGTAACGATTCGATAAGTTAAAGAACGATTTGATCACTGTAACGATTCAATAAGACAAACAATGATTTGCTTTCACTTAAACATCGATTTTGTTCAAACATTGATTTCATGTAAACATCGATTTCACTCAAATATCGATTTCATGCAAACATCGATTTCACTTAACATCAATTTTGTTCAAACATTGATTTCATGTAACATCGATTTCACTTAAACATCGATTTTGTTCAAATATCGATTTCATGCAAACATCGATTTCACTTAAACATCGATTTTGTTCAAACATTGATTTCTTGTAAACATCGATTTCACTTAAACATTGATTTTGTTCAAACATTGATTTTATGTAAACATCGATTCTGTTGGAAACATTGATTTCATTAGAACATGGATTCTGTTCAAACAAAGATTTCAACATAAACATCGATTTCCTTTATACTAATATGTTTCAAATGATTTTGGCGCCTAATGAAAAGTGTAAGACCCGGCTTCCCAGCTTTCTGTCCGGCGTCTGGGATGACTGGCCACTAACGCGTCTAGGCTGGGCCCCGACGCGACAGTCATTCGTGTCACGACAAGGGTGTGCGTCGCATTCTTGTCGCACCCGTGTTCTCTGTCGCATCTTCGTATCATGACCGGTCAGCGGGTCGCATCTGCTTTCTGTCGCTTCAGTTGTCTGACACCAGTCAGGGTGGCAGGAGTGTCAGTACGACCTGTCGCATTGTCGCGGCGCCCTTGGGGGGCACATTCTTGTCGCGGTCCATTGACTAGTCGCGTTAAGGTTGTTAACGCGACAGAGTGGTCCGTCGCGTTCTGGGTGCCGGGGACTTAGGGTGTTGGCCGGCTACCCCTTTCCCCTCTCTCTCCTCTTCTTCCCTTTCCCCACTTCTCCAACGATGGGGAGGCTCCCCTCTAGTGATCCGGGCTTGGAGCGGTCGACGGCTCGTGGCGCAGCGTGGAAGCGGCATCGTGGAGAGAGGAGGAGATGGCCATGAGTCGTGAGGCCCTTTGTGGGTTCGGTTCTTCGTGAAAGGTAGGGATTACTTGAACTCTTCTCGATCTGGGCGGATCGGGAGCTCTTCATGCTTTCTAGCTAGTTTAGATAGCTTCCCATGCTCCCCTCCCCCGTGTGTGCATGCTTGTATGGTTTGTGGGCAGCCCGGGATTATGGATCCCGTTGGTCTGCCTCCCTGTTGGTGTCACGACGGCTCGGCGTGTCGGGCCATCAGAGGAGGCGTCGTCCCAGTTGGGCGCGACCTTATCGCGACACAGTAGGCAGTCGCGATAAGCCGTCGCGACGCGCTTGCTGGTCGCGACAGGGTCACTGTCGTGATGTGGTTCTGTGTCGTGACAGGGTCTACTGTCGTCACGCCTTGCCCCATCATGATAAGGCTATCACGGTGCCCTCCGCCGTCATGATGGTGTTGCGATGGCCTTGGGGGTCGTGACAGTGCCTGTGTCACCTTTGGTGTTCCCGTGGGCCCGGTTGTATGTTGGCGTATGCCCCAGGGCAGGCTTTGCCCTTAGGAACTTCTGGTAGGGAACACTGCTGGTTGCCTCCCTGCATTCAGTGACCGAAGGTGACACCTTCGTGGCCGTGTCCTGGCAGTGGTGCCAGGAGGGTCGCGTGTGTGTAATAATCGATTGACCGGCGATCAATCGATTATCAGCAGAGCGACAAGTTTTCATGTTGCTGGTAGTGTTTCCGAGGCTCCAACTTTTTTGTGCGTGTTTGGTTGGCCGATGGCCCTCCTAGGGGTTTGTGCGTGCCTCGTGCTCGCTGGGCTTGTCGTGTGCTGCAAGCTAGTGGTTCGGCGTGGTTTTGTTGTGTTGCCCTGCCCGTTCGCCCGATGCTTGGCACTTGAGGGCTTGTCCCTGATCTGAGAGATTATTACTGTTACCTGGGACCCCCATCCTCGGGAGCCTGTTGAGGGAGTGCTCTGGGCTATGAGGGTGCTCGAGCTGGCAGCCGACTTGAGGTAGACTCTAGAGTTGAGGGCAAAATGGTGGTTTGGGCAGCGGCGCTGAGTCGTTTGTAGAGCTCTCTTGTCTGGGGTGGGACGCCGAGGTCGTTGAGGCGGTTCTCTTCCCGGCGTGGCCCAGACAGTCCCTTGTCTCACTGCATCTCTCTGCATTGGTTCTAAAGCCACGTAGTGGTGTCAGGTGTGAGGCTGCAGCTTGGACAGGCTGTGGTGTTGCGTGCGTTTGTATGTTCTGTAGCGGCTCTGTCTCACTCTTTCGGGGAGGTTAGAGGCGAGAGCCAGGCTGGCGAGCAGAGGGAGTGGCTGGTGTGTCCTCCTCTTTGCTGCTAATGGCGGTGGCTTGGTTTCCATTGTTGTGACGACGTTTCTTCACGACGTTTCCATGTATGACTCGTTGCCCGAGCTTACACGGTGATCATAGCCTGGCTGTGTCTAGTCTCCGTGGGCATCGTTGGTCTGGCCTTGTGCTGACCTGTGCTTCTAGTGGTTTCCACTCGGTGCTCTCTCAGTTCCGTAGTCCTGTTCTTTGTGCCAATCCGTGGTGGCACTGACGCGTGTGGCTTCCCGACCTCACGGTGTGTCCGGGGTTTGGGGTGGTTCTGCTTGTAGGCCCTCAACCTTGTGGAGGTCTGAGGTGGCCGTGCTTGTGGTAAGATGTCGTTCTCTCCTGGTTGTTGCGTGGTCTCAGCGGGGGTGCCGAGGGTTGCTTCCACTTTGTGCCCGACTCCGTTGGTTTCTGCGGGAGTCGTGTATGTGTCCCGACCTTGGTTGGTAGTCGTGGTGTTGTACTGTTATATTCCGCTGCTTTGTAGTACCCTGCTATAGGTGTTCCCCACTTTATAGCTTTCTAGTGTAGTTTTCTGTTTTCAGAGTTCCTGCTACTTTGGCCGGTGAGGGACTGAAATCCCTACTGGGCCTTGTTCGCGACGCTCACCCCCCTACTTCCTTCAGCCAGGGGCTCGTCATCGGGGGAGCTCGGTGTCGGACGGGTTGCGGAGGCGGTCGTGGCGCCGTGTGTGTCAGTAGCAGTGAGAGTGCGTGTTGTGAGCTCTTGTACCTGAGTGAGTAGAGAGTTGTCCTTTGCAAGTCCTCGGGTATGCCCCTTAAGACTGCCCTTTCTTCTGTACTTGTGCTTTTGCTTGGGACATGTGGTACAGACTTTTGTATATTGTACAGATTGTTATAGTAATTCAAATTCAGTACGTATTTCACTAGACTAATTCTTCTAACCCTTCCGGATCTTCAGATCATGGGTGGCGACGCGAAGTTCAGGGTCCCTGACGGGGTCTGGGAGGTCGGGTCGTTACAAAAAGTCAAATATATTTCATTTGCGTGATCTTCTATCTTTCTTATAGAAGATCTTTTTGCTTATCTCTCTAGATCCCTTCTTTCCTTTTAGACAAAAATGGCTTATATACCACTTCTGGGTGACAGTAGAAAACACAGAAATGTGAGCCTTTTTGACAGAAACACACTTTGATGTAAAAACCTTTCTTCTATGCTTGCAGACCTCAAAGACCATCAAATGGCTGACAGTCAGGAGAAGAAGAATAGAAAAATCAACAACGACTAGAAGAGTTCCAACGGATCTATTCAAATCCTCTCATATAAAAGATGAAGCAAGGCTGAAGAATAATGGAAGAGAGCTTTCCTAAAGATTTTTAAAAAGAGTGTACATCTAGTGAAGAACAAAAACTCCAGATACACTCAAAGGAAAAGAGAGAGAGCCCGAGCCAAGAAGAAGTGCTCAAGCATCTGAAGACCTTCAAGCTTCAAGCTCTTTCTCCTCTCATCACTCTCTCTCTGGTTCATTGTAATCTGGGGGAGAGTCTGTGGCTGAGAGCTAGAGTTTTTAGTGTTCATCTTGTAATAGATCTCTGTATGTTCTTTCTTTTCTAAGAAAGATTTGTGTCCAACTGTAGGACTGTATACAGTGTAGAATGTAGCTAGGGGTTTAAGTCTAGCAGAACCGCACTGGGGTTTGTACCAGGAGGTTGGCTTCTTAACCTGTAAGAGAAGTGGGCTGCCTTCTTGCTCGGGAAAGAGAAGAAGACCAGCTGGGGTGCTGGGTGTTGTACTATCTGTGAGGGGGACTGTACCCTTGGTTAGTAAAATCCCAAGAGATTTCTTGGGGACTGGACGTAGGACTTCTATGTGGGAAGGGCCAAACTAGGATAATTCCTTGTGTTCTTTGTGTGTGATTGTTTATTTGCTTCGCACTGTTACTCTCATCCACACTCGACTAACCACCCTTTCAAGTGATAATTTTCTATGTTTAAGTTTCTGTTTCAGACTTCAGAAAACATATTCACCCCCCCTCTAGGTTAGCTTGCTGCCGTACCAAAAGAGCCAACAAGTGGTATCAAAGCGAGGTTCTTTGATCAATCAAGAAGATCCATGGCAACTCATGGATTTGCTGAAGGTCAATCAGTCACCAGACCTCCATTCTTCGATGGAGAGGATTGCCAATATTGGAAGATGAGAATGGAATGCTTCATTCGAGGCACATACTTTGATCTGTAGCAGGTATTAGAGGTAGGTGATTTTGTTATTATTCCTGCTGAAGGTACTACTGCTTTACAGCAGCAGATAAAGTAAATTATCTTTAAACTTTAAAGCTGAGAACTATTTATGTTGTGCATTATTCAAAAGAGAATTTAGTAGAGTATTTTCATATAATCAGCTAAAGAAATATGGGATAAACTGCAGGTAACTTATGAAGGAACTGATAAAGTAAAACAAACTAGGATAGATATTCTTGTCTCACAATATGAGCAATTTAAAATGCTTCCAAAAGAAAATATCACTCAAATGATAATAGATTTTCGAGCATTGTAGTAGGTCTAAGTTCTCTTGGTAAAAATCTTTCTGATGAAGAAACTGTGAGAAAAATACTTAGATCTTTAACTCTTTCATGGACCCCCAAGGTCACCGCTATTGAAGAAGCCCATGATCTAACCAAGTTCTCTATTGATAAGTTAATTGGTTCCCTCATGGCACATGAAATTAATATGAAGCGATTATCTGGAGGCTCATCCAAGAAAAAACTCACTAATGCTCCTAAAGTTGCAACTGCTCCTTCCACCTCTTCTTCTTCTAGTTAAAAAAATGCAGGTTCTGAAGACCGCGATGTAGATGATGTCCTATCCAAACTTCAGAAAATTCTCAAGAAGAAGAAAAATGGATCAATAAGAATTCAAAAGAAAGAGAAAAGGAAAAAGAACTAGTCTGCTATGAATGCAGAAAACCTGGACATCTAAGACCAGCCTGTCCTAAACTCAAGAAGACTGGGCAACCAAAAAAATTCAAGAAGCAGCACAAGAAATTCAAAAGAAAAGCCATGGCGCCTGCTTGGGACAATGAAGAAGCCACATCTTCAGAATCATCAAGCTCAGATCCTGGAAAAGAGCAGGTAAGTCTAGCCCTCATGGTAGGACTAGATGAGATACGTTCTGACCCATTTTTTGATTCATACACTGATTTAGGGTCAGAGTCTAAAGACTTAGAAGAAGTCTTTAATGAACTTTATGAAAAACATAAAGGTGTTGTAAAACAACTGAAAATTCTAAAACATAACACTACTTGCTTAGAAAACACCAATTCAGATCTTAAATCATAAATGGAACAATTAAAAAACAATTAAAGGAAAGTAAAGATAATAATTATCTCTTGAATGAAGAATTAAAAAGTAAAAACAATGAAAAACTAGAGTCAGAGAAAAATTAAAAACTCTAACTGAAGAAAATTTTTATTTAAAAGAATCAGTTAGAAAATTATCTAAAGGGAAAACATCTTTAGCCCTATGCTTAAAAGGATGAAAATCCTGAAATAATAAACAAGGTCTTGGATACATACCTCCGGAAAAAGGAAAATAAGCCATAATTCCAGGAAAATATCCTTTGCCAAAATTTGTGAAAGAAACCAAGATGCCTTAGAAAAACACCTATAATAAACAAGTTTTATCAAAAGAAAAGGTGTATAAAATTATGTTCTAAACAGACATTACAAAGATAATAAGAACTGCAAAAACAATTATATTCATTGCTACTCTCATTGTAATAAGTTAGGACACACAGTAAACACCTGCACAACAAGGCACCTAGTATGGATTTCGAAAGTATATTTTTATGCAACTAACCATCAAGGACCCAAAAAGATTTGGGTACCTACTTCTGGATAAGTTGCTTGCAGGATGGCCTTGGAGCATCAGGAACAAAGGATGCTCAAAGCATTGGTGGCTGGCAGCTCTTCATTCAACTCATATCTGAAGAGGGAGTAGTCACAATTTTTTTTTAGTACTACTAACAACTATTTGCAAGTCTCATTCAGGTGGAGTCTCTCATTCAGGGGGAGCACAGACTAAGGGGGAGTTGTTCATTAATGTCAATTATTGTTGAACCCCTCACTGGTAAGAAGTTTTCACAAAAAGAGGAGAGAATGCATGGTAAGATCCTTCCTTTTTAGTTAGTGACAAAAAGGGGGAGAGTGCATAGTATGCATTATCTGTGATTTTTCTGTATTTTCTATGCTTTAAGTATTTGTTAGAAAAATCTCATAAGTTTTGTCATCACCAAAAAGGGGAGTGTTGAACCACTCTAATATTTTACCCTTTATTTTGGTGATAACAAAACTTATGATAAATTAAATATTATTAAATATATTAATATCACATTTTCCTAATAATATAAATATTTATTGTACTATTACTATGTGATCACACTGAAAAGCAAAATCGATGTCTATTCAATATACATCGACTTCAGTTCACTAAGTGCCACAACGATTTTCATACAAATACATCGATTATGGTTCATATCTTGCAGACATCGATTTCATTAAAACAACAATTTGATCGGTAAGTTAAACAATGATTTGATTGTTGTAATGATTCGATAAGTAAAACAACGATTTGATCGCTGTAACGATTCGATAAGTTAAACAACGATTTGATCGCTGTAACGATTCAATAAGTTAAACAACGATTTGATTGCTGTAACGATTTGATAAGTTAAACAACGATTTGATCATTATAACGATTCGATAAGACAAACAATGATTTGCTTTCACTTCAACATCGATTTTGTTCAAACATTGATTTCATGTAAACATCGATTTCATTTAAACATCGATTTTGTTTGAACATCGATTTCATGCAAACATCGATTTTGTTCAAACATCGATTTCATGTAAACATTGATTTCACTTAAACATCGATTTTGTTCAAACATCGATTTCATGCAAACATCGATTTCACATAAACATCGATTTTGTTTAAACATCAATTTCATGTAAACATCGATTAAACTTAAACATAGATTTTGTTCAAACATCGATTTCATGTAAACATCGATTCTGTTGGAAGCATCGATTTCATTAGAACATGGATTATGTTCAAACATAGATTTCAACTTAAACATCGATTTTCTTTTACTCAGATGTTCAAATTATTTTGGCGCCTAATGAAAAGTCAAATATATTTCATTTGCATGATCTTCTATTTTTCTGAAAGAAGATTTTTTGCTATCTCTCTAGATCCCTTCTTTCCTGTCAGACGAAAAGGGCTTACCTACCACTTCTGGGTGATAGTAAAAAACACAGAAGTGTGAGCCTTTTTGAAAGAAACACACTTTGATGTAAAAAACTTTCTTCTATGCTTGCAGACCTCGAAGACCATCAAATGGCTGACAGTCAGGAGAAGAAGAATAGAAAAAACAGCAACGACTAGAAGAGTTCCAACGGATCTCTTCAACGGATCTATTCAAAGCCTCTCATATAAAAGATGAAGCAAGGTTGAAGAACAATGGAAGAGAGCTTTCCTGAAGATTTTTAAAAAGAGTGTACATCTAGTGAAGAACAAAAACTCCAGATACACTTAAAGGAAAAGAGAGAACGAGCCCGAGCCAAAGAAGAAGTGCTCAAGCATCTGAAGACCTTTAAGCTTCAAGCTCCTTCTCCTCTCTTCACTCTCTTTCTGTGGTCATTGTAAATCTGGAGGAGTGTCTGTAGCTGAGAGATAGAGTTCTTAGTGTTCATCTTGTAATAGCTCTCAGTCTGTTCTTTCTTTTATAAGAAAGATTTGTGTCCAGCTGTAGGACTGTATACAGTGTAGAACCTAGCTAGGGGTTTAAGTTTTGTAGAACCGCACTGGGGTTTGTACCAGGAGGTTGGCTTCTTGACTTGTAAGAGAAGTGGGCTGCCTTCTTGCCCGGGAAAGAGAAGAAGACCAGCTGGGGTGCTGGGTGTTGTACTGTCCATGAGGGGGATAGTACCCTTGGTTAGTAAAATCCTAAGAGATTGCTTGGGGACTGGACGTAGGACTTCCATGTGGGAAGGGCCGAACCATGATAAATTTCTTGTGTTCTTTGTGTGATTGTTTATTTGCTTCCGCACTGCTACTCTCTATCACACTCAACTAACCAACCTTTCAAGTGATAATTTTATGTGTTTAAGTTTCTGTTTCAGACTCTAGAAAACCTATTCACCCCCCCTCTAGGTTAGCTTGCTGCCGTGCCAAAAGAGCCAACACATGGCACCTTGGGGCCTTCCTAGGACTCTTCCCCATGATTTTAATTGGATTTATCTCATTATTTTGGGTGATTATCATTTAATAATGGGATTAATCTCTCTCCTTTCTATATAAGGGCCCTTCTTCTTCAGAGGGAGGAGAGCCCCATTTTTTTGCCACGAAGTGCTGCCCAATTTTCCCCAGACCCAACACTTAGCTCGTGGCCCCCTCATTCCCTCCCATTTTGACTTATCCTGTTCACCAAGCCATGATGATATCTTCACCAATGGAGCTTGGGGCTTGAGGAGGCAACTTTCCACATCCTCTAAGGCTTCAACACGACTAGAAGGCATCTGTTGCGGCCAAGGAGTCGCCCCATAGGGGCTCGTTCTTCCCTTTCTCCCCTTCTTATCTACTTCATGCATGCTTTTTGTTTCTTTTAGATAGGAACACATTTCCTTGTCCCTTCCCACATTTCATACAACCCAAGGGGTTTAAAACCACCCTAGGTTTGTCCCCTCCATGCTCTCCCATTTACTTTTCATTTTGA
Source organism: Colocasia esculenta (assembly GCA_014218235.1). Taxonomy (NCBI): domain Eukaryota; kingdom Viridiplantae; phylum Streptophyta; class Magnoliopsida; order Alismatales; family Araceae; genus Colocasia; species Colocasia esculenta. The sequence continues at coordinate 33,881,069 of CM024763.1, read as the reverse complement.
ATAGATGCTACACTTAAAATATGTTCTAACAAAGTTCATTTTGTTGTTTTGTTCGTTATAGCATGCACATAAGCAAGGTTTGACGAGGAGCTCTTGTCCTCTGGCTGGCCGAAGGGCAGGAAGAAGGTCCGCCAACCATCCTCCCGCACTGTAGAGAATGCGACAGGCACGGGCGACATGACGGCCGAGACGCGCCTTGTGAGGGCGTTGCGACATCAGCCTCATCGCGACGAGAAGACTCGTCGTGACATCAGTAAGTGCCTTGTTCTCACCCCCTTTCTAGCACGTTAGCCTAATCTTATTCCTATTCATGGCAACTTGTTAGGTGGCGATCACATTCCTAATCCATGCTATTTAAGCTATTTTAAAAATATGTTTTGTGTCTCAAGGGGTGCGCAACCCCGTGATTACAAAGGCATAGGACCGTAGTCCGACCAGACTACGACAGTTGTGTGGTACTTTTAATTCCGTGTCTCACTCTGATGAGAGGTGGCAGACCTAGACTGGTGGTCGAGGGTAAGGCGTATGGAGCTCTTAACCCGTTGACTCGTGGTAGTCTTTCTCCGTGGTTAGTGTCTTTGTCCAAACATGTTTTCTCTGTCCGTGTTTGCAGCCTTGGGGTTCATCTCAGTGCCGTGGTTTATACGGGTTTTCAGTCCTAATGTGTTTAGACCGATGGCCTTGTAGTTTAATTTACGCTTCTGCACTTACTCTATTAGTAGAATAGAATATCCTGCTTAATTCTGGTAAACCATATATCTATTCTACTCGTTAGAACTAGTGGGAGACTAGTAGTCACTACTATGCTTCTTTGTGAAGCTCATTCCCTTTTTTTCAGGTGAGACTTCAGAACAACACCTTCCGTGGCAAGCAAAGGAGACCGGGTTGTAGCAGATGGCGCCCTCTTTGAGCAGTGTTTCCCTTCGTACTTCTTGGCCTTTCACCCTCAGGGCATACCCTTAAGAGATGTGTTATCCCCTTTTTAGTACTTGTACTTTATTATTTAGGACTGTACTAGACTTGTACTTTGTGTTAGATGCTTTCCTTCACCTGTTAGTACATTTTTTGTAACGACCCGACCTCCCGGACCCTCGCTAGGAACCCGAAGGTCACGCCGCCACCCATAGATCCGAAGAGTCGAAAGGGTTAGAATTTAGTCAAATGAGAAAAACAATGAATTAAAATAACTATAACAAGAAAGTCTGTACATTAATAAGGAAATTATGTACAACATGTCGCAAATAAAAGTAAAGGTACAGAAGGAAAAGTGCAATCCTTAAGGGGCATACTCTGAGGAGTTGCAAAAAGGCAACTCTCAACTAATACGGTACAAGAGCGCTCACACTTACAACTCACACTGCTAGAACTGCATGGCGTAACAAACCACCACCACAACCATCTGGCAACGAACTCCTATGACCGCGAGTCCCTAACTGAAGAAAGTAGGGGGGGGGGTGAGCCTCGCAAACAAGGCTCAGTAGGGATAACCAGTCCCTTACCAACCAGAGCAGCAGGAACTCCAAAGGAAAACAGAAGAACTACTCTAGAAACCAGTAAAGCGAGAAACACCTACTACAAAGTACTAGAAAGCAGCGGAACAGAGTAACACCACGACCCACAACCAGGGTCGAGCTAGACACGACCCCCGTAGAACCAGCAGAGTCAGACACGATGCGGAAGCAACCCTCGGCACGCACCCGTCGAGACAAGAAGCTCATGGAACATCGGAGCAACCACGTAAGACCAGAGTCTCACGACACAAGCACCGCCATCCCAGACCTCCATGAGGTTAGGAAGGCACAGACAGGTGTCACCATGAGCGAGACCATGCAACCACGTGAGAAGGATGTCTCACCACAAGCACGACCACCTCAGACCTCCACAAGGTCGAGGGCCCACAAGCAGAAACACCCTGGGCTCCGGACACGCCACGAGGTCAGGGAAACACACTCGCCAGTGCACTATGGACGGCACCAAGGACTAGATTACGAAAATAGCAGTCGAGTGCCTACACAAGGCACCCCGAGAGAACACGCAGTGCAAAAACCGCCATAAGCACAGACCAACAAGGCTAGACTGACAATGCCCGCGAAAGCTAGACATGACTAGGCTACACCCACCGTGCAAGCTAGGGAAATGAGGTGCACTGGAAACAACATGAGAAAACACCGTCACAACAAGAGTAACCAAGCCACCGCCACTGGCAGCTAAGAGGATGACACGCTGGCCACTCCTCTGCTTGCCAGCCACATGCTCCTGCCTACAACCTCCCAAAAGGGTGAGGCCAGTGAACCACCACAGAGAACACAACACACACACCACCGCAGCCCGGCCGAGCTGCGGCCCCATGCTTGACACCACGACATGGCTCCGGAACCAACGCCGAGAGAGGTAGTGAGAAAGGACTAGCTGATCTGCATCGGATGAACAACCAACCACCTCGGCATCCCAGACTCAGCTAAGAGAACTCTACAAACGACTCTACACCGCTGTCCACCACCATTTCCCCCTCTGCTACCAGAGTCTGAGCTCGAGCTCGCCCGCCGCCTAGTGAACTCCCTCAACGGGCATGGGGATTGGGGGTCTAGGTAACGGTGAAACCTCTACAACGGACAAGCCCTCGAGTGCCAAGCACCGGGCGAACTGGGAACAGGCGGGGCAACCACCACAAGTAAAGGCACAACTGACTTGTAACCAAGACAAGCCCAGCAGGTACAGGCACGCATGACAAACCTCCTAGAAACCCTCAGGAGGGCCGTCGGCCAACAAAGACACAAACACTACGGCCAGAAACTCGGAAACAAGAATGCGACCATAGGGGCGTCGCCTTCTGAACCAGAAGGTGACGACCAACCCGTCGCAACCAAGTCGCGACGACAACGGTGTCACCTTCAGATTTAGAACGTGACGTATCGACCCATCGTGTTCCTCATTTGAAGGCTGGACCCTTGGGGCAGAACCACCCCAAGGCCCACACCCAAAGAACCACGAAGGTAACCTACCAAACAGGAAGTCAGGCCTCATGTCAAGTTGGGGAGACCTCCCTTTAACCAACTTGGACACGGGCCATCCTCCACTATGACCGGAAACGGAAACAGCAGGGTAAAGACTACGCGACGATTATCCTGTCGTGACCAGAACGCGACGGGACACACGTCGCCTTCTGACTGGTATCGCGACAGCCATCTGTAGACACGCCATTTCGGCCACATAACGAGAAAATTTCATGTTGCACAGTGATTCTCAAAGTGGCTCTTTTCAATTAACCTCTTGAGTGATTTTCCTAATTTTATGGATTTTCTAGGACTTTTAGGAATTTTTCTAGAGAGGCTGAAGGGGTCTGTGGAATTGAAGGATTCATGTCTGGCACAATGGACGCCGTTTTGGGTATTGATCCACAGCCTGTATTGCCAACGCGAATCTAAATTTCCTGTCTGGAACATAGGCAGTTCAGATTCGCGTCCTCTGCACCCGTCGCTGTTTAGAAGTCAAATCCCTGCAGTCGATGCCATTAAGAGCCCATGTCTTGAAGTCAGAGCACTTTTGAAATGCATCTGAGCGACACGCCGCATTTCTAAGATCCACTGTCGAATAAAACATCGATTTAATCAAAGATCGATTCGATAAGAAAACACGGCGCGGTGTCCAGACGTGATTTTGAAGGCGGTTATAGGCTTAATCATCAGGATGTTGTCAAATCAAGGGTTTGTAAATTACGGCTTGCTGTGCGGATGCGGTTCACAATTGATAGGCATCCGCTATACCTGACGTGATTTAAGAGCTCCCAGTGCCTATAAATATAGCCCGGGTTGCAACCATTTGAGGATCCCGAACCTAATTCCCAGAGACGACGAAGCCCTGCTGAATTGGTGCCTCGACCTCCGTGCTATAATTCTCCTACATCCCGAGGCGGAGCCCTATTAGATCGAAAGCACATTCCGGAGCCGAGGAGGAGCGCCTTCCACGTCTTCCCCCTCGCGATCCGGAGTCTCCATCCTTCGTACGAGTGCTGGAGCAAGACGGGCGGAGCGTCCCTTCGTCCTCTCCATCCGCCATGACTGCGGGCTATATCGCCATTTCCCCTTCTTCCTATTTTCATTTCACTTATTGTATTGCATGCATCTTACATCCACCACACATATGCACGTCATTTCTTCCCCGCCTATCTTTTAGGGGTTTAACACCACCTTTATAAGGTGTGTAACGCCATTTGATGCCTTTTCTTTCATTCTATATAAACTTTTACTACACTTTCATAGTCTAATCCTCTCTTCATTTGTTTTCTTTGTCCCTTTTTGCAAGGTAACCAGAGCTGAATCTCCTTCACCGGCCGGCCCGTGGAAGGAGTAGGTGGGGCCCACATACGCAACTCTTGCGATCTTCGGGGAAAGGTAGGTACCTTCTAACCCTTCCTATCATCTGTCTCCATCGGTGCCCTCGTGCACCTGGCGATCACTTTCTTTCTTTCCTTTATGCATCATCTTATTCTTTTTTCTACTTTTTCACCCTTTCAAACCACAACAAACAAAAAACACCAAAAAACATCCTTTCTTTTCAAAGCTCGCCCTTTCTCCTCCACGGGACGGTGTCCTACCGAGATAAAGAGAAAAGGGCGCATCTACACTCTGGCGATCACGGTGGGACCCTTCTTTTTTTAGCTCGGTACCCCTTTTTGGCACCCACGTGTGCCCCTCCTTCGGCACCCACCCGTGCCCCTCCTTCATACCCCACGTGGTACACCCTTCCTTTTGCACCCCACACAGTGTTTATTTGGGATTCCCGTCGCCATTACCAAATTGTATTCGTGTCATTTCCCTTTTCCTTTGCACTTTCCTTCGTAGAAAGTTGGTTTTGAACGAAAGGAAAAAATCACAAAAAATCACCATCTTTCTCCCTCCCCTTATATTTGCTTTCACCCGAAGGAAACATCTCTATTTGGTCCCTATTTCATGTTGTTTAATTGCCTAGAACGATGCTCCATACTGCCTACTTTGTTTTTTGAACCTCGGTGGCTTGTTTGATTCACGTCCAAAGCAGCGGACATGTTTTGTATGCTTGATTTGTGCGGCGGGTACACCCGATGTGACTTGTGACAGAGTCCGGAGGAAGTTGCCTCGGCTCTTACAGCTTCTGGGAGCTGTCAGATCTGCGGCCGACTGAACTGATGCTGTTTACTGAAAAACATCCACTGTCCTGGACGCAATTCAGTCTGTCACAGTGCACTGGGTTTCTTGCTTTTTCTTTACAGTTTACATTTATAGGGCATAATTTGTCCGAGGGACCTCCTTCCCTCCATTTCCTACGATCCACACACCTTCTCAGTAAGGGCTATCTCCCCTTTGGGCATTCCGTCTCATTGGGCTAGAGAATCCTCATCGAGACCTCCATAAGTCTCCATATCCCGTGGATTCCCTCACGGTGGACCGAGCCGGTTGTAATACCCTGGAGGCCCGGTTAGCATACCCATTGCATGAAAGGGAGCTGCCTAGTAAAGCTAAGAGTTATCGTCTTACCTATTTGGGCTGATACCTATTTGGAGAGACACACTATCATTAAAATTCACGTTGAATTACATCCAAACATTTAAGTGGACGTAAACATTTCCAAGTGTGTAATTTAAAAGCCAGTAACTCCTTCTCTCAAACTTTCTTGAGTAGTTGTTTGCTAGTCGTGTGTTAAGTCACACCGTGTGTTTCAAGTCTTTTAGCAGCTCGCTCAGGCCGATCCTTCACAAATGGCCGATTACTATGATGATACGGGGTATGATGTGAACCAGCAACTCCCCCAACTCCCCCAACCCCAAATTGATCCATCCAATCCGCTTGTTGGTGCAGTGGATACTCAGCCCTCCCAATTCCCCCCAAGGCATACCACTGCTCATGCCTCCACCTCGTCTATCTGTCCCACTTGTGGACATTCTCCAAAACCTCCAAGCTCCCCAGCTCAGGAGGTTCAAGACGCTCTAAGGGGAAAGCCGTCCCCGACCCAATCAAACCCCTCGCCCAGATCCGGGTATTCATATTCAACTTGCTCATGACCTGACGGTCCGAGCCTCTCTTGTCCCCTCACGGACACACTCTGTGATCCATTCTCGCCCCCACAGCCCTATCGGCGGGCCCTCTAATGTCTGGCCTGACCGAGCTGGCAAGGCTTATTTATGTTTCTCAGGCTCCGGCTCATGTTCTTGCGCCCGTTGGCGCCTCTCCCCTTCATTATTCCACCCTGCCGAATGTCCCCTACCTTCCTCCTTCTGGGGCACCCCCCCAACCATCTCCCGACCAACTCACCCAAGCCCTCATGGCAATGGTGAGTCAGTTAGAGCAGGATTTGAAGAGGGTGTCTGCACCCAAAGACTCCTTTGAGTTGGCACTTCCTTCTATGCTAGCCTTCCATCTTCCCCCTTCGGAGTTACCCGTCTACCTCCGTTACAACAGCACCGGTAACCCATTCGTACATGTCAAGGAGATCATGTACGAGTCCTTGTTTTGGCAAAATGATAGCCGCACCCTTGCTTTCCTTTTTCGCCGGTCCCTGGACGGGCCCGCCCTCGAATGGTTCTACTCCTTGGAACGCGCGGATGCCGAGGATTTTGAGGTAGTACGGAGGAAATTTCTGCAAAGATACAGAGATAGGGTTGGCCCTGCACTGTCAATCACACATTTAATGGCCGAGAAAAAGAAGGCTATGAACAAGTCAACCACGATGGAAGAACTGTATGAGAGAGCCCGATACATCTAGACTCAACTCAAGGACTCTCCAATTATGGCCATGTTTGAGCCAAAAGCCCAGACTTTCAAGAAGACCGGTGGTACCTCTACTAACGGTCCCACTACCGAAGGGGTTATACACAACGAGCAGGTGAGTGCAATGGGCAATCCCAGTCCTTCTACTTACCGCCCCAACACCAACCCAGACCATAACAATTCCAACAGCCAGCCCCCAGGCCAAACAACCCTCCTATATTTAGGGCACCCCAACAGCCTCAACAACCACTGCCCCCTCAGCAATCTCAGCAGCCCCAGCACTATCGCCAGCCACAACACCCCCAGTACCAGCAGCCCCGTGTCAACCAATACTACCAACAGCCCTAGAAACCACTATACCAACCACCCCAGCAGCCCCAATACCGTCTGCCTACCCCTCCCCAGTACCAACAACAACCTGCTCCTGCACCTCCTCGGTATAACCAAGTCCCTCCTCTAGGCGCCTATGAGCCCCAGTAGCCCAGGCCACCTCCCGACCCCAGAAAGACCCACTATCCCCCATTGCCGGAGACCCTCCCAGATATTTTCAATGCCCTCATGGCCGCTGGTGCACTCACCTTACCAAGGGAGAGGCTGCAATAGCCTCCTAATGTTGACACCTCCTGGTACTGTGAGTTCCACCGGGGACTGGGCCACACTCTGGAGGCATGCTTCCACTTCAAAGATTACATCTATAATCTGCACGACAATGGAGGTATAGATTGGGATGAGATGAGGAAGTATATCCTTGAGATGAAGGCAAGGAGGCCACTTGGGCAACCGTAGCAGCAACAGCAGCAGCCGTAGCAGTAGCAATAGCAGCAACAACTCCAGGCACCCCAGCAGCAGCCCAACATGGGCATTGTCCAGAACCCCCTTCCGGAGCACCAACCCATAAACCAACGAGTAAATGCTTTCTCGGCATCTCCCAACACTGAAAGGGCACCCGGCCAGCATGTTGAAGAGTACGCCACACCCACTTCCCAACCTTCCTTCACCTTACCGCCTTTTATCCGCACACCCACCCCTGGCAACCCACTGCCTTCCTTTTTACGCATCCTCACCCACCACCTTGCACCATCTAGCCAACCAAGCAACCCGCCATTCATCCGCCAATCCCCCATCACCACAACACCGCCACCCACCAGCACACAAGCCCCCTTCTTACGCAACCTATCCACCATGCCACCACAACCAAACCACTCATCTCCCACCACCATTGCTCCATAGCCACCATCATCTAGCCCATCTATCCTCTGCACGCCATCAACTGTACCCCTCATTACCCTGTCACGCCCCAATGCGGAATATCGGAGCGCGAAGGCAGTTGCAGAAAAGGTATAGAGCAAATACTAGACATCAAACCATTGCACATTGAATGATACTAAATCAATCTTTCTCATTAATAACTTTTCAAATGTCTAGTTACAACCACTAATATCAGAGCCAATCTATAGGGCCCAATACATTTCAATAAAGGAAATGACTAACTATAACTCTAAGATAACATAATGACTCGAGGGTACTCCTGGCTTCACTCTTGGTCATTCCCTTCCTCGTGAGTGTATGCGTCATCCTCGGTCTCACCTGAGAACACAACAAAATAACGTAGGGTGAGCGATAACGCCCAGTAGGACTAAAATCTCAGGCTCAAGCAGGCTTTAATTAATTAATGCATTTAATGGCAGAGTATCTAAAGATAGCAGGTACAAGAGAGTCAAATATAGCAAGAGAAACACAATAGCACGAAGAGCGAGTATAGTTTTCCAAGTAGCACAAGTATCGAGTTAAACACGAATAGCAGAATGGCCATAGCACGACTAGCACAAGTATAGTAATAGCACGACGAGTATAGCACTTGTTTGTCATTCTAGACATCGAGAGAGTGTAGCACGTTTTGTGTTTTTGATTGTCATATAGATAGTCGAGATAGATAGGACTTGAGTGTAATGCCAAACACTCTGATCATTTAACTCCCATGGGCACTAGCACTTTCGGGCGCACATCCCAGGACCAGATCGGGCCCTTATATATTGCCAAGCATTGGTTATATTATTTATCTTTAGACAATCAGTCATGGCCAATATAGAGTACCAAGAAGTAGATGAGAGCACTAGATGAATAGACGAGAAAGTGGAAGTGAACGTGAATAGACGAGCGAGTAGAGTACAGATGAGAGCTAGGGGTCATTGCACGTAATACGACGAGTAAACAGGCGATAGTAACAGTTGCACAACACGCGCACGTCGTATTGGCAGTCAGGTGGAATTCACTATCTTCCCACTGGCCATGTTATGCACAAGTCCAGAGGTTCGACGGGATTCAAGGTAAGAGTGAACTCTAATAGCCGTTTGGATCATATAGATCCCTAAAGGGTATCATAGGTATTAGGGTACAACCGGCTCGTCGACCATGTGGGAATCCATGATCAGAGGAGACTTACGGAGGCCTTGTGTAAGAGTTCACTAGTCTGGCGAAAGGAATATCCGACGGAGAGTTCACCACAAGCCAAGTAAAGTGTGTATATAAAACAGGTGCTCGACGTTCTAGAGGAATTCTAGGATAGTGGAGGCTCGACGTTTTAGAAAGTGACAAAATATTTTATTTTATTTTTTTATGGGTTTTTCATCAAAAAACTGTGAAGGCAACATAGGGCTGTAAGGATGGCGACATGGGCCAGGCAGAACGTGACAAACTTGCACAGGTCGCGACAGGGCATGCAAATCGGGAACTGAGGAAGCGACGGCTCACTCGCCTTCTTGGTCGCGACAGGGAGGTGGCGCAATCAGGCCCCAGAAAGCGACATGTTGAGGTGTCGCCTTCTGGTTGTCTGCGCCTGACTCTGACAGGAGTCAGACCAGACATTGGATTGCGGACTAGGGATTTCAACCTTTGATACAGGGCTGTTCAGAAATTCATAACTAATTATATACACGATGAAAATCATGAAATCAGTGGCAAATGAACTAGACATGCGAGGGTACTTCCAGTAAATAGGGATTAGAGAGAGAGCATGGTTTGAACATGGTTTGAGCATGAACAACAACGAGTAACACAGAACAAGACATAGAGAGCAAGACTGATTTAATTCGAGCAACATGCTCAATGAAATTTAGGCTTTTTAGGGGCAAATGATCCCTAACAACGTGAAGTATCTACAGTAAAACTTTCGTAGTATGGGATCAAGTATACATAGAGATTTGAATTAAACATGACACCTCGGGGTTATCATGTTTGCAGTTCTTTAGAAATTAAGAACAAATATAGGATGGATGGAAAAAATATGAAACTTGGGGGTTTCGTTCAAGAGGGTAGATAGAACCTACAGAAAAAGTTTCATGGTTATGCTTGTGGGAATGCCTACCTTTGACTCGAATTGTCTTCTAGGGCTAGAACTTGAAGAACAGGGAAGAAGCTTCAAGCTCTTCTTCTCTCCACGAAATCCTCTCCTCCTTAGCCTCCTTTCCACGTCAGCAAACTCTTGGCAACGAGCTAGTTTCCCAATAGAGTTTAAGAGGTGTATTTATGCAAGTATGTATTCTATTCCTACTTTTACTCTAATTCCTTTTTAATTCCGAGATTCCTTACTCCCACCTTCCTTCCTTGCCTTCCAATCTCTATTTAGACTAGGAAGAGATCTAAATTCGTGCTAACCCATATGGGGTAGGTTTAGGAATCCAATTCCAACTCTAACTTCCCATTTAATGCATTAAATACCCTTTTCTATTTAGGTAATAATTTAGTTACGAATTTAGGGTATTTTCCTACTATCTCCCTTTGTAAATTCATATTTTGACCAATAAATTCTAGAAGATCCATTAAGCAAAGCCCATTACTCTTTTCCATTTAATAGGTTTTATTTATGCTCTATTTAAATATCCATTTAACTAAGTTTTAAATTCTTTATTTAAATTTTTATTTTTCGTAAAAATCAGGTTGCTACATCCTCCCCTCTTAAAAGAATTTGGTCCCCAATTCATATGACCTTATAGGAGAGAATGGCTTACCAAATAGATCAGGGTAGTTGCGTCTGATAATTCCTTCCGGTTCCCATGTGGCTTCTTCCACTCCGCGGTTATTCCATAGGACCTCACCACGTGAATGGGACGATTTCTGAGTTGTTGTACCTTCCGGTCCAATATCTTGATCGGCTTTCTCTTCATACGTCATGTCCTTGTTTAACACCAGATCATCATGGCGAATGACATGTGTAGGATCGTACACATACTTTCTAAGCATGGAGACATGGAAGACATTGTGCACACTTGCCAAATTTGGCGGCAAGGCCAGTCTGTAAGCAACTTCACCAATCCTTTCAAGTACTTCGAAAGGACCAATGAATCTTGGACTAAGTTTTCCTTTCACTCCGAATCTTTGAATACCACGGGTAGGAGATACCTAATAGCACATGATCTCCTATTTGAAATTCCAGATCCCGTCTTCTCTTATCAGCATAGCTCTTCTGTCTAGACTGAGCAATCTTGAGTCGATCTCGTATCATTTGTATATCAGGGTTGTACTTTGTACCATGTCAGGTCCTAACCATTGTTGTTCTCCCACTTCATTCCAGCACACAGGAGATCTACAATTCCTGCCATAAAGTGCTTCAAATGGTGCCATTTAATACTCGCCTGGTAATGTTGTTATAGGCGAATTAATCAAGGGTAGGTGTTCATTCCAATGACCTTTGAAATCTATAATGCAGGCTCTTAACATGTCTTCTGCAATTTGATTTGTCCTCTCAGTTTGCCCATCAGTTTGCGGGTGAAAAGCAGTACTAAAATTAAGCTTCGTACCAAGAGCAGTTTGTAGACCTTTCAAAAATGAGAGGTGAACCTTGGATCTCGATCTGAGATAATAGATGACGGAATACCGTGCAAACGCACGATTCCTTGACATATAATGCAGCTAGCACCTCCACAGACCATGTACTTTTTATGGGTACGAAGTGTGCAGATTGGTCAACCGATCAACGATGACCCATATGGCGTCAAGTCCACCACGAGTTCTGGGTAAACCCATGATGAAGTCCATGCCAATGGTTTCCCACTTCCATTCTGGGATATCTAGCGGTCTGAGTACACCAGCAGGGCACAGGTGTTCCGCTTTTACTTGCTGACATGTGAGGCAATGAGCTACATGCTCGGCTACTTCCCTCTCATATTCGGCCACCAAAATGTTCTTTCATGTCTTGATACATTTTGGTACCTCCTGGATGAATAGTGTACTTTGTTTGATGAGCTTCATCCATTAGTTTCCTTTTAGGGCTTCGTCATCTGGAACACAAGTTCTTCCTTGGAATACTAACCTTCCATCTTCAGTCATGGCAAAATCCGGTCTGTCCGCTAAGGTTTCCTTGACACGAACCAAGAATGGATCGTTGTCCTGTTGCATCTTGATTTCCTTCAGCAGATCGGAATGGATCTTGAGATTGGCAATCAAAACATGATCATCCCTATGTTCAATATTTAAGTCTAGCCTCGTGAATTGTTCAAGTAATTGCATCTCGCCAAGGACCAGACTTGAGATAGATGCCATTGGCTCCTACTAAGAGCATCAGCCACGGCGTTTCCCTTACCTGGATGGTACTGGATGTTAAAATCGAAGTCCTTTAGATATTCTAACCATCTTCTCTGTCTCATGTTGAGTTCTTTCTGGGAGAATAGGTACTTTAGACTTTTATGATCCGAATAGTCCGTGAATTGCTCGCCATTTAGATAGTGTCTCCAAATCTTCAAGGCGAAGACCACAGCAGCCAGCTCGAGATCATGTACAGGGTAGTTGACTTCATGTGTTTTTAGTTGTCTTGAAGAATAGGCGATGACCTTCTCCTTTTGCATGAGTACACATCCTAGCCCGATTCCTGAGGCATCAGTGTAGACAGAGAAACTTTCTCCCTCTACTAGTAGAGCGAGAACGGGTGCTGAGGTAAGGCAGTCTTTGAGAGTTTGAAAACTCTTCTCAAACTCTTTACTCCAGGAGTAGGGATTCTCCTTTCGTGTCAGACGCGTGAGTGTATGGCGATCTTAGAGAAGTCCTTGATGAACCGCCTGTAGTATCCAGCCAGTCCTAAGAAGCTTCTGATTTCTGTGACATTGGTGGTCTCTCCCAGTTGAGTACAGCTTCGACTTTGGAAGGATCAACAGAGATGCCATCCTTTGATATGACATGCCCAAGAAAGATACTTCTTCGAGCCAGAATTCACACTTGCTTAATTTTGCATATAGTTTATTGTCTCGTAAGACTTGTAGTGCGGTCCTCAAGTGTTCTTCATGATCTTCCTTGGTATTTGAATATATGAGGATATCGTCGATGAAGACGACCACAAATTTGTCAAGGTATGGCCGATATATGTTGTTCATGAGTTGCATAAAGGCTGCAGGAGCATTGGTTAGACCAAAAGGCATAACAACAAATTCGTAATGTCCATACCTGCTCCTGAAGGCCGTTTTGAAGATATCATCATCCTTGATCCTCATTTGATGGTAACCAGATCGAAGGTCGTTTTGAAGATATCATCATCTCTGTCCATGGATTCCCACATGGTCGATGAGCCAGTTGTACCCTAACACCTGTTACACCCTTTAGGGATCAACATGATCCAAACGGCTATTAGAAGTTTGCTCTTATTTTGAATCAAGCCGGACCTCTGGACCTGTACTTAACTTTGCCAGTGGCAGAGTAGTGAGTTCCACCTGACTGCCAACACCAAGTGTGCATGTTGTGCAACTGTTACTATCGCCTATTTACTAGACGTGTTACGTGCAATGTCCACTAGCTCTCATCTGTACTCCATTTGCTCATCTATTCACATTCTCTCTACTATCTTGTCTATTCATCTAGTACACTCATCTATTTCTTGGTACTCTATATTGGCCATTGACTGATTGTCTAAAGATAAACAACATAACTAATGCCTGGCAATATATAAAGGGGCCGATCTGGTCCTGGGATGTGCGCCCGAAAGTGCTAGTGCCCATGGGAGTTAAATGATCAGAGTGTTTTGGCATTACACTCGAGTGCTATCTATCTCGACTATCTAAATGACAATAAAAAAGTGCTATGTTCTCTCGTTGTCTATTGACAAAAGTGCTATACTATACCTGTTGTGCTATTGCTATACTTTGTGCTATGGCCATCTTGCTATTTTGTGCTATACTTGAAACTCTTGCTATATTTGAAAAGTTGTGCTATTTCGTTCACTTGCTATCCTGCTATCTTATACATGACTCTCTCGCGCTATCATTAGTTACTCTACCATTAATGCATTAATTATTTAAAGCCTACTTGACTATTGAGATTTAAGTCCTACTGGGAGTTATCGCTCATCCTGTGTTATTTTTCGTTGTGTTCTCAGTTGAGTCCGAAGATGAACTATACACTCAAGAGGATGGGATCGACCAGGAGTGACGTTATGAGCACCCTAGTTTCTTAGCATTATGTTAGAGTGTCAGTTTAGTCTTTTACTTCTATTTCAATATAGTTGGGCCCTATAGAATGGCTCTGATATTAGTGGTTGTAACTAGACATTTAGAAGATTATTAATGAAATGAATTTTCTTTAGTATTTATTGTTGTCCAATGGTTTGATGTCTAGTACTCGCTCTGTACCCGTTTACTTGCAACAGCCACGCATTTCGATATTCCGCGTCGGGGCGTGATAGTTTTGTGGTATTAGAGCCTAGGTTATTCTTAAGTATAGGATGATCTAGGTTGACCAGCCTCGACTAGAGTCAATTATCCTACTTATAATAGCTAAAATGAACTCACACACGCATGAATTAAATTTCACATCAATATCATGACAATAAGTTATTTTTGTAGGAACTAAGCAATCAAGATGATGGCTGAACGTGCTCAAATGACGGGCATGTAACAACCATTTAAGAACTTACTCGCGCCATTGTGTAAGATACCCAAGGAGGTGGCAATTGTGGTGTAGGCGACCTGCATCGTATCTTCCGGAGTCTGAACCCACCTAGGTTCAGTGGATCCACGGATCCGGATGAAGCAGAACACTGGATAAAAGAAACAGAAAGAATCTTCCGTGTCATGCAATGTGCAGCAGGGGATATGCTGCTACTAGTAACCTTTCAACTTGAAAAGGACACCTGCGCTTGGTGGGAGTCTGTTGAAGCTACCAGAGCTAATGGTCAGTTCACCTGGACCGAGTTCAAAGAAGCCTTCAATTCCAAATACTTCTCCGAGAGGGTGCAAGAAAGGAAGGCTGCAGAATTTGTCGCTCTTAAGCAGAGGAGCCTAACAGTGGCCGAATATGAGGCCCAATTCTCTAGACTGGAAAGATATGCTGAACACCTGGTGAACACAGAAAGAATGAAGGCTAAGCGCTTCCTCAACGACCTTAAGCCTCAATACATTGCCCAACTAGCACCTCTCGACATCCAGCCCTACGCCGAGATGGTGAAGAAAGCACAGCTGCTGGAAGATGCTACGGACTTCACCGACCGTATCAAAGGAAAGTTCATGAAAAAGGAAATGACCTCTGGTCAGTCATCTGCTAAGCCGAACAATGGCAAAAAGCATCCCTTCAACATCACGAGGGACCCAGCGAAGAAAGGAAACCTAAATTTATTGTCCCCAACACTCAAACAAAAGGTAACTACAAGCACCGTGACAAGCCCGGTCACACCGCGGACGAGTGCTGGAGGAAAGCCGGCGCATGTCTATGCTGCGGAAGTTGCGAGCACCGCATCCCCGAGTGCCCACTGCTGAAAGAACATGAGAGGCACCCTAATGCACCTATGAAACAGGGAAGGCTGCAAGCCCTACATGATGTGGAACCCGCTACGAACGGTGGCGTGGTAGAAGGTACTCTACAAGTTTTCTCCTTATCAGCATTTATTTTATTTGATACTGGAGCAACTCATTCCTTTATATTTCAAACCTTTGCTGATACCCTAACTGCAAAACCTATATCCACGGGTTGTGAGTTCTCTATCACAACGCCACTAGGAGAGAAGGAGAAACTGAACAAATACTTTCCATTTGCCGATGTAATGATCGGAGACCATAACCTAAAAGTCGACCTGGTGTGTATGCCTATGGAAGGCTATGATGTAATCTTTGGAGCCGACTAGTTGTCCACATATGGGGCATGTGTCGACTGTAAGAAAGGGAATGTTACTTTTAGTGAATTTCCCAATATGGTAATCTCGAAGGGGGGGGGGTTGAATAGATTACTACTAATTACGAGTATGAAGACAACCCTTTAATTTCTCAACAAAGTCTTTTGAATTTTCTGTAGAAACAACGTGAGACTTAGATGTTGATGTGAGATGTGTAGTTAGCAATCTATCTAGTGTGTGAATGCAACGTGCCTATCAAGCATCTAACGTGAAATCGTTCAAACCACAAGACACGAAGATTTGTTCGGGTCGGAGTACACAAATCGTGTATCCTATGTCCACGGCACACACACACACAGAAAAACTGCTTATCAGCGAGTTTCGGTGACTACAACTCACACCACACACGTGTTTTCTGATGTGCACCCATGATCAGAACAACACACACACGTGATCTCAAGCACAAGGATCGCTTGAATCACCACAACACACACACGGATGGTAGAAATAAAAACAGGGAGAGTTCTAAGTGATAGAATAAATCCTGGTGAAGAACTCTTCTGAGAACGCCTGGAGGAAGTCCAATCTTAACTTGAATGCTTTGAGTCGATGGAGAAGGTTGAATCCTCGACGTTCTTCTTTCAGGAACTGCTGGATAGACGGATCTTTAGGGCTCTGTGCAGCAGTCTGAAGCAGGGCAGTAGCAACTCTTGTGAAACTTGGAGTAGCTCTAGGGTTTTTGGTTGTGGCTGCTTCTCTGCGAAATTTCCTTCTAAGAGGTGTTTAAATATAGGAGTTCTCACATGGAGAAATGGAGAGTTGGAAACCTCCTCCTAGGATAACTTAGAAACTTTCCGTAATATTAATTGTACTCTGTCTGTCGACAGGTCTTGGCCATCTGTTGACAGGCGACAGTAAGAGAAAAGTATGGATCTTCAGCTCTGTGATATCTGTCGACAGTCGAAGACCATCTGTCGACAGATATGCTCTTTTGTGCAAGCGATAGAAGTCTGGATATCTGGACTGTGAGATCTGTCGACAGTTGTCATCTGTCGACAGATGAAGACTTTCTAAACTATGGGTCTTCTGGCAGACCACACCTGTGAGATCTGTCAACAGTTCTTTTGTGTCTGTCGACAGGTGACTTTGTTTTTGCTTTTTGTGATCTTTTTCACTTACTTGGAGAGAGCTTGACTTTGTGCATTTATACCTACATGATGAAACATGTAAAACTAAGTATTTTGAATACACAAATAATCAAGTATTGCATTAGTTTTCTATTTCATGTGTTACATGTATCAAACCTCAATTGAAGTTATTCATCATCGAAAAACATGTTGCTGTAAACGTTAGAATGAAAACCCAACATTCCTCCCCCTTTTCGATGATGACAAAATTTATCAATTAATGCACATTGAGGTTTTCCCCTTTTTGACAACATCTAAAAGCATTCATCAGACAAAGATATAGACATCATGGAACATGGCACTGTGAATTCATTGAATTGAATGAGGCATACCAGTACAAAAGTTGTTTGACTGAGATAAACATGAAAAGAAAGAAGATACAGGACGACAAAAATGAAAAAAAAGGCCATAAGACTCAGAAAAGACAGGACGTAGACACTACGCGAATACCCAATCCTAGACATAAAGCCTATCTAGGCAGCATCATCAGCAGGTGGAGCTGGAGCCTGACAAGTGTTATGCATCTCTGTCTGAAGCCTTGTCATACGGAGCTGGAGCTGGACTTATTGTTTGCAAGTGATTCCAGACTCGAGTCCACTGTATCCAATCTTGTGTGAGGGTCTCAAATCCAGTGGTCATCGTTGCTGTAACTGGGCAATCAAATCTCTGATGGATGGTTGAGTTGGAGCATCACTAACAATCTCAACTCCCGGCATACCATGTGATTCAGACTGGGAATCTTCATCTTCTTCCTCTTCAGCATCATCAGCAACATTCTCTTCTGTCTTCAACATTCTTTCTACGGCAGCAGCAGGTGCTTTACCCTTAAGCTCCTGGGTAACAATTCCATCACAAGCTTGTATCCCATGATGTGCTGCAGTTAGATCAAAGCTGTTGCGAGAATTAGCACTATGCACTCGCTGTATGGAATGTCAATGCCGATGAACCTCATGAGGGAGGTAAGTTGACAGGCAAAAGGCATCGATCTCCGGGGTTGGTAGAAGGTTTTGAGGATCAGACGAAGCATCAGAAATGGGAGATTAATGGTTTCACATTTGAGAAAGAAGGTGAAGAGAGATTTGTGAACATCGTGACCAACTCCCGACTGCCATGTTTAGGCGCAACCATGGTAGTGAATATGTGGTGGATCTCCTGATTAATGGAGGAAATGAATTGCATTGAGTTTAGAGATTTTCTTGGTGCCATCATAATCCTCAAGTGTAAGGAGAGGGTAGTAGACCGAGGCATCGGGTTTGTGGCCTAGAATATCAACTCTAGAATTGGGGATTTGAAGGGCTGTGCTAAAAAGATTTCAGTAAGTTGAAATGTAGTGCCCTTGACGGTGGTATAGAAACGATCATCTGAAGTGTAGCCAAGGTTTGTTGTAGAAGTCACGAACGGCGGAAGAAGAATACCGTTTTTGTGATGGTAGAGAAATGGAGTCCAGCCCTGACTGTCGAATGGGGGCTGGAATTTGGAAACATGACGGCCAAGGACTCAAACTCTACATACCGTTGCTGGACAAACTTGGTATGCGTCCCCTTTGAGTGGGTGAGATGAGATGGGGAGCACCACAAGCTCGGAAGACGATCATCTCGATGCTTTGTCCTACGCTCACCTCAGCCCCGTCGCCCGAGAAGAGGGGACGCGGCGAGAAGCCAATTTCTTGGACGGCTGGAGACATGAGGAAGGCTAGAAGAAGAAGGATGAGCGTGAGAAAGATGTGGTTGAGGTCTCTGATGAAGGAAGGAAGACCGGAGGAAGATAGGGTTTTCCCGTCCAGAACAGGGGACGAGATTTGGAGGGGAGTAGAGAGGGTTTTGGTGGTAGGAGGAGATGGGTTCCTATGGATCCCTTTTTATAGAAAGAGGAGGTGATTTGAAAAGGCAAGGCCCACAAAAAAAGCCCCAAACGGCGTGCCCGTTGGACTTTCCAAACTGGGTCTTCCGCCGGCTGTCGACAGATGATTGGGGATCTGTCGACAGATCCTGCCATTGATGTTTGTTGTGGCTTTTGAAGAAAGAAATGGGAGCAATGGTTACATGAGTCATATTGTAAGGTGTAACATGGGTAAACACATATTGTAACCTATCTTTTCATGGACATTAGGCTCTCCCACTTACCTGGATGTTTAAGCATAACACCCAAGGGACTTAAAGTTAAAGCATGAAGAGAACATTTCCATTCGTTGAGAAAGGACACCATTACCCTTGGTTGATTAAGAACATTGTAGACCAACACTATCCCAGTTTATGATGATCAATGATGATTGAAATAAATGTCTAAACTTCTGGATAGTCATAGACGTACATGACCTTTAGATTTGATACACTGTGGAGGCTACACACTATTTCAAATTTTTGCTTTCAAGACAAGAATTCAATGGGAAAGTGATATTCAAGATAACTTCACACCTTTTGACATGAGGATAGACATGACAAGTGCCCGTACCCCCAGTTACTCAGTCGAAGTTTCCATTATACCGTTGTATAGAGATAATGAGTTTTGGTTTTTGACGCGAGGGCAGAACATTTGTGATGCCCGTCTCCCCGGTTACCCAGCAAGACCCATCATAGCTCTACCTTTATCCCAATTTTTTTTTTTAAATGACGTTGTATATACTTTTTTGAAATAGGTAGCTTTTCTCCATTTTTAGCTAAACTTAAGATCAAGGAGACGTATATGATGATCCTTCAGTTTAAAACATAATGTTCATAACCATAAGATTTTTCAGTTGTATTAAAATGGTGTGAGCCTACAAGGAAATTATTCAACGGAGTTTAAGTGTTAATCCTCGAAGATAGTTCAATGTTTTTCAAAATGATGTAACATAAACCCAAGCATGAGTAGTATGTCCAAATCATGGTGGTTTAGGGGATAGCATCAATATCATGTATATATGAGGTAGTTAAACATGTATATCCACCCAATAAACACCTTAATGAAAGTTCATGAACCTGCTGACAAGTAGTATGTGAAATAGGCATGAATTACTTGAGAGATGGTGTCTGTCGACAGCTAGAGAAGTGCCTGTCGACAGATCACAAGACAGAAGAAAGGCCAGTTCGGGCAGAGCAGAACCTGTGAGATCTGTCGACAGATAAGTGGTCGTCTGTTGACAGATTGCACAGACAGAAGAATAGAGTTATGTGAGGCCTGATCTGTCGATAGATGTAGTGGGAGCTGTCGACAGATGCCTGTGCAAAGCTGGTTTAAGATTAGAATGAAGAGTGAGATGATCAGGACAAGTGAGGGAATTGAAAATACATATGAATGAGTGATTCTCCTTTCATGAAGGACATCTAACCTTGACTTGCTCCCCCATAGTGTGTGCTCATGTGAAAAAGCAATTGAGTATTCAAGACACACTATTACAACTGGACCAATCATGTGAGCACATCAAGCTTTCAGGAAGACAGATTGTTAAGATTGTCAATGTTTCACTGAAGAGGAGAATGGGAAATTAAAAAAAAAAAATTCATCCCTATATGGAGTACATACCCCTTACATGCTTGTCAACTATGGATACGTGGCAGAGGATCTTTCCTCTACGCATAGTGGAAGTTCCCAAACTTTACTTTTTACTTGTTCTTCCACAAACACTATTTGATATACCTCCCTCACAGTTGGTGCACACAAGAGACATATGCTCAGTATATGGATAAGTTTTACTGCAATTTGCACAAGCCCAATTCTCTTCTCAAGTGGTGAATCTATCTTCAGCTAGAGGTTTGGTAAAGATGTCAGCCAATTGTTTTTCTGTGGGTATGAAACTGATTCTATGTTTTTGTTGGCTACCTCATCTCTCAAGAAGTGGTGACAGATTTCTATGTGTTTGTCCTAGAGTGTTGAATGAGATTCTTTGATATTGATTGCACTGGTGTTGTCACATAGGATAGGTGTGCATCCAATATCAATGTTATAGTCACACAACTGACTTTTTATCCACAACACTTGAGCCGCACAACTCCCTGCAGCAACATATTCTGCCTCTGCAGTGGTAGTGCAACCGAATGTTGCTTCTTGGATGCCCACAAAACCATGCAACCGACAAGGATTTGGCAATAGCCACTAGTGCTTTTCCTGTCAATTTACATCCAGCATAGTAACATCAGAATATGAAACCAAGTCAAAGCTACTACCTGTTGGATACCAAAGACCCAAATCAACGTACCTGAGAGGTATCTGAAATTCTCTTAACGGCAATTAAGTGGCTTTCCTTTGGACTAGATTGGTATCTAGCACAAAGACAAACGCTGAACTGGATGTTTGGTCTACTTGCAGTAAGATAAGGTGAGCCAATCATACCTCGAAATTTGGCATCTACTGATTTACCTTTCGCATCACTTTCTAGCTTAATGCTTGTGCTCATGGGTGTTGAGGCATGTTTAGCTTCTTCAAACTGAAACTTTTTCAGTAGCTCTTTGACATATTTTTCTTGGTTGATGAAGAATCCGTCTTCCAATTGTTTGACCTGCAAACCAAGAAAAAATTGAAGCTCCCCCATTAGACTCATCTCAAATTCACTGTGCATATGTTTAGAGAATTCTTCACAGTGAAGGATTAGTAGAAAGATAATGTCGTCCACATAGACTTGAACACAATTATATGATTGCGGACTTTCTTTGTAAAGAGAGTTTGGTCTACCTTACTTCTTGAGTAGTTTTTGCTTACCAGAAATGTGCTCAGCCTGTCGTACAAGCTCGGGGTGCCTGTTTCAAACCATAAAGAGCTTTGTGCAATTTAAATACATGGTGTGGTTTATCATAATCCTCAAAGCCAGGTGGTTGAGAACGTAGACTTCCTCTTTTATGTAGCCATTTAAGAAAGCAGTTTTGACATCCATTTGATACAATTTAAATTTGTTTGAGCATGCATATGCTAACAAGATTCTAACTGCTTCTAGCCTAGCTACTGGTGCAAAAGATTCTTCAAAGTCTACACCAAATTCCTGATTATATCCTTTTGCAACCAGTCTAGCCTTGTTTCTCACCACTTTACCCTCTTCATTGAGTTTGTTTCTAAAGACCCACCTTGTACCTATGACAGACATTTCAGGGGTTTTAGGAACAAACTCCATACATTATTTCTTGGAACTGCCCAAGCCCTCATGCATAGCATCAATCCATGAATCTTCTTTTAAGGCTTCTTCACATTCTTAGGTTCCACTTGAGAGACAAAAGCTAAATGGTCCTGTTCAACTATTTGATTAACCTTTGATCTAGTTTGAACCGACTCATTTAAATTTCCTATCACATTCTCAAGAGGATGATCTTTTGAATACCTCACATTCATGACTGTTGAAGGGCCTGGAATATCTTGCATTTGAGGAGTTGGTTCTGGAGGAGGAAGTGCTTGAGGTAGTTCAGGTTGATGTTCTTCCTCTTGT
This sequence comes from Colocasia esculenta, assembly GCA_014218235.1. Lineage (NCBI taxonomy): Eukaryota > Viridiplantae > Streptophyta > Magnoliopsida > Alismatales > Araceae > Colocasia > Colocasia esculenta. Next base: position 33,858,665 of record CM024763.1, on the reverse strand, counting down.
GGATCTTTGTCAGTACATCTTCTGAATTGTTGTACGGGAGAATATCTTCTTCATCATTATACCTGCGAAGATATCCACTTTTAGTCTTGACAGTTGTTATAGAGATTGCATTTGATTTTCTCTGTAGTTCTCCAAGTGTTGTATCTTCAGTTCATCTTCAAACCTGTAAAGTTTAGAATTGTTAGACTTGGTTTGAGATTCATCAAATACAACATGTGGAGTTTCTTCCACTTTTCTTGTTTTAAGATTGACACACCTATAGGTTCTAGAGTGTTCTGAGTATCCAAGAAAAATACCTTGATCGCTTTTGGCTTCAAACTTGTCCAAAAATTTTTATCATTGTTATGTATGAACACTTTTGAGCCAAAAACTCTGAAATACCCAATTGTGGGTTTCTTACCTTTCAGAAGTTCGTAAGAGGTTTTCTGAATACCGGTCTTACCATGGCTCTATTAAGAATGTAGCAAGACGTGTTTACCACTTCTGCCAAAGGTTCTTGCTAGTTGATTCTCGACCAGAAGCGTGCGAGCCATCTCCACCAATGTTCTGTTCTTTCTCTCCACCACTCCATTTTGTTCCGGAGTTCTTGGAGAGGAGAACAAGTGCTCTATCCCATGGAGCCTGCAGAATTCAGTAAAGGAGTTGTTGTCAAATTCTCCCCCATGATCAGTGCGGATGGAGCATATTTTGTTGACATTTCCATGCTCAATCTTATTAAAAAATCTTCAAAACTTGCAGTGCTTCATTCTTGTGAGCAAGAAATTTCACCCATGTGAACCTAGAAAAATCGTCTACAATAACAAAACCAAATCGTTTGCCATTGAGACTCAACGTTCTTGTAGGTCAAATAGGTCCATGTGCAACAGCTCATAAGCTTTAGTAGTACTCACCGGTGCTTTTGATTTGAAGGATTTCCGGGTTTGTTTTCCCTGTGCACATGCATCACAGAAATTTTCATTCTTGTTAAAGGAAATGTCAGGAAGACCACTCACCAATTTAAGCCTCATGATCTTGTGCAATACATTATAGCTAGCGTGACCGAGCCGACGATGCCACAATGTAAGCTCATCCTGTTTGTTTGCTACAAGACATAGATCATTATTTTCTGGATCATCTAAATCAATCATGTAGATGTTGTTTGCTTTTTCCAGAAATTTCAGACTTCCTGTTTCCATATCAAGAATTTGACATGAATTGGATTCAAAGACAATTTTATGACCTTTATCACATAATTGACTTATGCTTAGCAAGTTGTGATGAAGGCCATCAACAAGTAAGACATTGTCTATCGAGTTAGAGGCAAACTTACCAACCTTACCTGAGCTGATGATCTGACCTTTGTTGTTACCTCCAAAATTACTTGACCTCCGTCTTTTTCCACGAGCAAACTGAATTTTTCTTTATCGCCCGTCATGTGCCTCGAGCAGCCACTATCCAGGTACCATTTGTTTTGATTGTGGGCTGCTAGGCATTCCTGCACATGTGGATCAGACAAGAGTTTTGGTACCCAAATTACTTTGGGTGCCGTTGTATCATTCATGCCAACAGTAAATGCTTAGGTATCCAAATCTGTTTGAGTTTCAAGTTATTTGGATTGTTCCAGCATTGTTTTTCATTATGCCCGACCTTTTTGCAGACTTTGCATGATGAAGGTTTGGGAACAACAGTGGGCATGATATTCTTGGGAGCATGCATTGGCATCTTGCCCTTTTGTTGTCTTGTCAATTTGGGCTTGGGAGCATGCTTTTTGTTCTGTCTTGGGCTTGTTACAAATTCTTTAGATTGTCCAGGAACAACTTGATCAACTTAGGTTCCTGTTTCTTACCCTTTGAAGGGGTTTGTTTACTTGAACTTGGGCTGGAATCAATGAAATCTGTTAGCAGATTTTTGCCAATTACCTTTGGCTTTGCATTTTGAAACCCAATCCCATGTCTTGCAACAAACACTTTTGAACCTAGAATTGCATCAAGATTCTGTTTACTTTTGACAAAGCCAGACAGATCCTTTGACTTATCTTTTATTTCCTTTTCAGCTTGATCCAATCTTTCCTTTAGATTAGCATGCTCATTTTTAGAACTTCAAGAGAGTTCATTAGATCATCTCTTCCTTTTGAACTTCTTGAAACTTAAGTTTCATGCTATACAATTCATCACTGTGTGTTTGTTCATCACTCTTCATCATTTCAATTACCTTATTCAAGGATTCAATTTCTTCATCATTGTTTGACCTATGAACAATTGACTGTTTTCTTCTTGAGTGACTTATTTTCAAACTTGAATTCACAAATTTTTCAAATAGAACAGTAAAGCTTCTTCCACTCAGTAATAGAATATGTTTCAAAGGAAGATTTACCTCGTTGGAGTCATCACTCCTTGCCATGAGACACTGAATCTCATCATCTCCTGAGGTAGCTTGACTGTCCTCGTCTTCATCTTCATCACTCCAGTGGCCACCATTGCCTTGGCCTTCTTGAAGGTGAACCTGTCCTTCTTCAGCTTCTTTTTGAGCTCGGGGCACCTTCCTCTCATGTGCCCTTGCTTCTTGCACTCATAACAAACAATCTCAGACTTTTTGGTAGAGTCAAATTTATTAGCAAAGTCTTTCTTTTGGAAAGGTTTAGAGTTACCTGTACCTCTCCTCTTGTTTTTCAGGAATTTTTTGAATTGTCTAGTGAGCATGGCCATTTCTTCATTCTCACTCTCACTAGACGATTCAGACTCATTATTTTCCTGACTTATCTCCTTTTTGGAAGCTGAAGAACTCTTCCTGGAAGCCTTTAAGGCAAGAGACTTCCTAGGATTTTCTTCAGTTTCCTTTCTTTTGACATTTAGTTCATAAGTCATCAAGAGCCAATCAGTTCATCTACTTTCATTTTTGAGAGGTCTTTGGAATCCTCAATGACTGTGGCTTTGGTGTTCCACGAGGATGGAAGAGACCGAAGTATCTTCCTCACCAAGTCACTCTCTGAGTATTCCTTTTTAAGACCTTTCAATCCATTTATAATTATCATGAATCTAGCAAACATGTCAGAGATGGTTTCATTATTATTCATTTGAACATTTCATATTCTGAAACCAACATGCTTACCTTTGATTCTCTTATCTCAGACGTACCTTCATAAATCAGCTCAAGCTTGTCCCACATCTCCTTTGCTGAGGTGCATGTGGAGACTCTCGAGTATTCCTTCGGATGGACCGCGCACTGCATCATGTTGAGGGTGCTCCAGTTGAGTGTCCCCTTGCGATCTGGTCCTTAGTCCAGGTATCCTCGTCCTGAGGCAATTCATATGCTCCTTTTCTGACTATTTTCCAAAGTTCGAAATTTTGTGCTCGTAGAAACACCTGCATTCGATTTTTCCAATACGGATAGTCAGTGCCATCAAAGAAGGGTGGCCTGGTCACTGAGTGTCCCTCGGCCATATACCCCTTGCTAGATTTCATTTGACGTGAATCTCCTGATCGTAGATCAACCAGATAAAGCAGTAAATCGAGAAACTAGGCTCTGATACCAATTGAAAGGTTTGCGGAATCCCAATATGGTAATCTAGAAGGGGGGGTTGAATAGATTCTATTACTACTAATTAGAGTATGAAGACAACCCTTTTAATTTCACAAAGTCTTTTGAATTTTCTGTAGAAACAACGTGAGACTTAGATGTTTGATGATGTGTAGATGAGTTAGCAATCTATATAGTGTGTGAATGCAACGTGCCTATCAAGCATCTAACGTGAAAATCGTTCAAACCACAAGACACGAAGATTTACGTGGTTCGGAGTACACAAATCGTGTATCCTACGTCCACGACACACACACACACAAAAAACTGCTTATCAGCGAGTTCGGTGACTACAACTCACACACACGTGTTTTCTGATGTGCACCCACGATCAGAACAACACACACACGTGATCTCAAGCACAAGGATCGCTTGAATCACCACACACACACACGATGGTAGAAATGAAAACAGGGAGAGTTCTGAGTGATAGAATAAATCCTGGTGAAGAACTCTTCTTAGAACGCCTGGAGGAAGTCCAATCTTCAACTTGAATGCTTTGAGTCGATGGAGAAGGTGAATCCTCGACGTTCTTCTTTCAGGAACTGCTGGATAGACGGATCTTTAGGGCTCTGTGCAGCAGTCTGAAGCAGGCAGCAGCAACTCTGTGAAACTTGGAGTAGCTCTAGGGTTTTTGGTTGTGGCTGCTTCTATGTGAAATTTCCTTCTAAGAGGTGTTTAAATATAGGAGTTCTCACATGGAGAAACGTGAGAGTTGGAAACACCTCCTAGGATAACTTAGAAACATTCCGTAATTGAATTGTACTCTGTCTGTCAACAGGTCTTGGCCATCTGTCGACAGGCGACAGTAAGACAGAAGTATGGATCTTCAGCTCTGTGAGATCTGTCGATAGTCGAAGACCATCTGTCGACAGAATGCTCTCTTTGTGCAAGCGACAGAAGTCTGGATATCTGGACTGTGAGATCTGTCGACAGCCAATCTGTCATCTGTCGACAGATGAAGACTTTCTAAACTATGGGTCTTCTCAGACCACACCTGTGAGATCTGTCGACAGGTTCTTTGTGTCTGTCGACATGTGACTTGTTTTGCTTTTTGTGATCTTTTTCACTTACTTGGAGAGAGCTTGACTTTGTGCATTTGTACCTACATGATGAAACATGTAAAACTAAGTATTTTGAATACACAAATAATCAAGTATTGCATTAGTTTCTATTTCATGTGTTACATGTATCAAACCTCAATTGAAGTTATTCATCATCGAAAAACATGTTGCTGTAAACGTTAGAATGAAAACCCAACATCTAATCTCCGCCATAAAAGCCCATAACATGATAAGGAAAGGATGCATTATTTTCCTAATAGTCGTAGTTGTTGAAAAGAAGGGTTCTAAGATAGAAGACATCCACATAGTCCAGGATTACCCCGATGTGTTTTTTGAAGATCTGCCAGGGATTCCCCCAGAACGTGATGTCAACTTCGTCATAGAGTTGATCCCTGGAGCTGCGCCGGTATCACGTCAACCGTACCGGATGTCACCTGCCGAGCTAAAGGAGTTGAAGACGCAGCTGATGGAGCTATTAGAAAAGGGGTTTATTAGACCGAGTACTTCCCCATGGGGAGCACCCGTGCTATTCGTCAAGAAGAAAGATGGATCGATGAGACTATGCATCGACTATTGTCAACTCAATCAGCTTACCATCAAGAACAAGTACCCATTGCCTAGGGTCGATGAGCTATTCGAAAAAATATCCAGAGCTCAATATTTCTCCAAGATCGATCATCGATCTGGCTTTCACCAAATGAGGATGAAGGAAGAGGATATCTTCAAAACGGCTTTCAGGAGCAGGTATGGACATTATGAATTCGTCGTTATGCCTTTTGGTCTAACCAATGCTCCTGCAGCCTTTATGCAACTCATGAACAACATATACCGGCCATAAATTGACAAGTTTGTGGTTGTCTTCATCGACGACATCCTCATTTATTCAAAGACCAAGGAAGAGCATGAAGAACACTGAAGATTGCACTGTAAGTCTTGCGAGACAACAAACTGTACGCAAAGCTTAGCAAGTGTGAATTTTGGCTCGAAGAAGTGTCCTTGTTCGGCCATGTCATCTCAAAGGATGACATCTCCGTTGATCCCTCCAAAGTCGAAGCTGTACTCAATTGGGAGAGACCAACCAATGTCAGAGAAATCAGAAGCTTCCTAGGAATGGCTGGCTACTATAAGCGGTTCATCAAGGATTTCTCCAAGATCGTCGTTCCTCTCACATGACTAACACGAAAGGAGAATCCATACTCCTGGAGTAAAGAGTGTGAGAAAAGATTTCAAACTCTTAAAGATTGCCTGACCTCAGCACCTATTCTCGCTATGCCAATATAGGGAGAAGGTTTCTCTATCTACACCGATGCCTCGAGAATCAGGCTAGGTTGTGTATTGATTCAAAAGGAAAAGGTTACTGCTTGTTCTTCAAGACAACTGAAGACTCATGAAGTCAACTACCCCGTGCATGATCTAGAGTTGGCTGCCGTGGTCTTCACCTTGAAGATCTGGAGACACTACTTGTATGGTGAGAAATTCATTGTCTACTCAGACCATAAAAGCCTGAAGTACTTATTCTCCTAGAAGGAACTCAACATGAGACAGAGAAGATGGTTAGAATACCTAAAAGATTTTGACTTCAACATCCAATACCATCCAGGCAAGAGAAACGCTGTGGCTGATGCTCTTAGTAGAAAGCTGATGGCATCTGTTTCAAGTCTAGTCCTTGGCGAGATGCAACTACTAGAACAATTCTCAAGGTTAGACTTAAATATTGAACATAGGGATGATCGAGTCTTGGTTGCCAATATCAAGATTCAATCTGATCTGCTAGAGGTGATCAAAGCTGAACAAGATGATGATCCATTCTTAGTTCGTGTCAAGGAAACTCTAGCCGAAAGACCGAATATGGAAGGCTTGTCTTTCAAGGAAGGACAAGCGTTCCCGATAATGAATAACTAAAGAGAAGATTAATGGATGAGGCTCACAAGATGAAGTACACTATTCATCCTAGAGGAACCAAAATGTACCAAGGCATGAAAAGAATGTTTTGGTAGCTGAACATGAAAAGAGAGGTAGCTGAGCATGCTGCTCACTACCTTACTTGCCAACAAGTAAAAGCGGAACACCTGTGCCCTGCTGGTGTACCGAGACCGCTAGATATTTCGGAATGGAAATGGGAAAGCATTGGCATGGACTTCATTATGGGTTTACCCAAGACTCGTGGTGGACTCGACGCCATATGGGTTATTGTAGACCGACTAACCAAATCTGCCCACTTCTTAGCCATAAAGAGTAAGTGGTCGGTAGAAGTACTAGCTGCCTTATATGTCAAAGAGATTGTAAGACTACATGGAGTTCCATCATCCATAGTCTCGGATCGAGATCCGAGATTCACCTCTCATTTTTGGAAAGGACTGCAAGGTGCATTGGGTACTAAACTCAACTTTAGTACCGCATTCCATCCACAAACTGATGGACAAACTGAAAGAACCAACCAAATAGTGGATGACATGTTGAGAGCTTGCACTATAGACTTCTAAGGATATTGGAATGAGCATCTATCCCTTATTGAGTTCGGCTATAACAACAGTTACCAGGCGAGTATCAAGATGGCACCGTTCGAAGCACTCTATAGAAGAAATTGTAGATCTCCTTAATGCTGGAATGAGGTTAGAGAATAGCAGTGGCTAGGCCCAGACATGGTGCAACGAACCACAAAGGACATTCAGGTGATTCTAGATCGGCTTAAGACTGCTCAGTCCAGACAAAATAGCTATGCCGACAAAAGATGGTGGGACTTATAATTCCAAGTCGGCGATCATGTGTTCTTGAAGGTGTCACCTACTCGTGGCATCCAAAGATTTGGTGTAAAAGGAAAGCTCAGTCCTAGATTATCGATCCTTGAAGTACTCGAAAGGATTGGTGAGGTTGCATACTGACGCGTTGCCACTGGATCTGGAATGTGTACCAATGTGTTCCATGTCTCCATGCTCAGGAACTACGCATATGATCCTACACAATCATTCACCACGAGAAGCGTGTTGAACAAGGATGTGACATATGAAGAGAAGCCAGTGTGGACGTCTCGTTCCGCCTCCGTCCTCGGGTGCCGGCCGGTGTGACCTTCTCCGACGGTGGTTCACGGACGTCCGCTCCCTCGTTGGCGATGGAGAATGTGCCGGTTGACCTCGTTGACTCCTCGTTTGACCAGGTTGACTGAGGGAAAACAAGGGAAACCGGAAGAGGATGGGAGATGATTGTGATCGCCAGGGCCTTACCTGTGCCCAAGGAGTTGTGTGATCACGCCGGAGTGGTAGCCTCGCGTCGCGGGTGATGGTGAAGCTCCAACTTCTCCTCCTTCAGCCGGCCAAAGGAAGAGAGCTCCACGGTCTTCTTTGGATGGTTCTGCCACAGAACAAAACTCAATTAGACCCTAGACAGTGCAGCAAATACTCAAAACGAAAAGTGGAAGGCCCAAAAGGAGAGTCCCGTACCGGTGCGGACTTAAGAAGAGGGGTGGCCAAATGCTATGACCACCCTTCTTCCCTCCGTTTTTGGTTGGGAAACCCCTTTCTAGGTGTGTAGGACAGTGACCTACGTGCCTAGAGTGTGTGGAAAGAGTGTGTGACATGCCACTATGTAAAAGAGAATAGGGAAAGGGAGGAAGAGAGGGGAGGTGATCCTCGTTTTTGGTGATGCTAGCTCGTTGCAGAGGCTCCTTCAGCTCCTTAGAAGCCTCCTTGGACGCCTACAGGTTGAGAGGAAGTAGAGAACAAGTTGTGGAAGATAAGGTATGATTTTCTCTCTCCTCTCTCAAAGCTTGAGCATATGGACGTCCAGCCTCTCCCCCCTTGTTCAGAGGGACCAAGGGGGAGTTATATACAGTGAGCGGGGATTGAGAGCATTGGATGCTCAGTGTGAAGAAGCACACTTGCACATGTGGCAATCCATGTGTTTAAGCTCCAACCAATAGGGAGAGGCCAAATGGGATTTTTACTGGGTCAAGGGACTGCCAAGGTGGCCCATATACCCGTTGGGAAGGCCTCATGCGTTGCATGGGCGAGACAATGGCGCAAGTGGGCTATATTCTCGGGTTAGTTGCGCAGACCAGGTAAACGGCCTTGACGTCAAGAGATCTTGCCGCCAACCCCATGCAGACGTCCAGAGATGTGGACGTCAGGGTCGGCGTCCAGGGGGCATGCCGTCAACCAGTAGTAGGCGGCAGTCGATGCTGCCGTCTACATGGAATCCGAGGCCAGTCAACAAATGGTCAAATGAAGCTTAATGGTCCAAATTGCCTTGCGGGAAATGGGCCAAATCTCGCGTCTACAAATGCCCCTCCGAGACGTCGGTCTTGCAAGGGAGCAGAGCGGACTGAAAGGTTGGCGTCTCGGTAAACAAAGGACGCGGAGATTTAATGGACGGACCATTTCCGAGGATAGGAGTTCTAGAAACCAAACGAAAGAGACAAGCTAGGAACAAATGATGAATCTTCTGAGAGACAATAGGGGAAGGAAAAGGATGATCTACCATGTAACTACAACCTCAACCCAATGGTAGGGTCCCTGGCATGGCTGTGTTGGACTTGACTAGTTTCCGGCGTGTCTGAGTCAAAGGAGTTTGTAATATGACGGTTGAATCAGGAGGGTCTCGTAACCAGAGCCGTGGGCTCGCTGGCCTAATCAGGACGTCGGTCCCGAATTTAGGAGGTCACGAAGACAAGGAGTGGTTGAGCTCTCAAAGGATTATCAAAAGATTCTAACTGGAATCACATGCCTGGAAAGCCTGAAGTCCGGATTAAGCTCGCGACTGGCGAAGGCTCAAATGAACTCAATAAGGCTAGAATGATCATTTGTTGAAAGCACGGTGGGACAAGTAAAGAAGAGGGCAACAAAGACCCGATATCAACCTGGGTAATCATGAAGGACGGACCCAGTAGGCTACCTGAGCTGAGGAAGCCATGGAGCAATCATATATTCGAGGAAAATCACCATTTTTTTTTTTTTGAGTGTTAGTAAAAGAATGTTAGCAGTGAAGATGCATGCTGGTGTGGGCTGCCTATCTAAAATGCAAGTTAGCACCAGAGGAAAATTCTAAAGGCCATACGAATACTGAGAGATCGCAAACCATCATGGTTTTGGTGAAGGGGAACAAGGTTCACGGTCGCCAAGTTATTCGCCTCTGGTGGGGTCCTATGTTAGACATACCTGTAACCCAAGGTCGTATGAGCGTTCTGAAATTGAAGCGCGACTTGTGCTTAAGATATCTGCAAAACAACTCGAAGCACAAGATAATGGATAATGGCCATATAAAGAATAAGACAAAAACTTCCGGTCAGTCAACGTCCACATCGATGGCCGCCAGTCATAGGGTTAACGTCTACAGGTGTTGCCGTCAACCTTAAACCGACGTCCACCGATCTGGACGTCTACCTGACAGCGGATCAGACCGACAATATAGGAGATGGGAGATGGGAGGAGGACTGCAAGGCATTCATCATGCCTTGGGGTCACATGATACCCACGTTGGAGGACGTGGCGTATCTCACGGGACTGCCGGTTCAGGGAGAGAGCGGTAGTCGGGCTGGAGAGGAGGGATACTACGACAATGTCGTAGAGTTGCTGGGGCCAGAGTTCGTGGCCGGGAGGAGGAGACCGATCGGAGCATCCTGCTCGGATCGTTGTCTGATGCTGTTGGATTGAGGGGGAGGAGGAGAGGACCCCTGGAGTCACTGGACGAGTTCTATGCCAGAGTACGGGGGGTGCTCGACCTAGGAGACCGGAGCGAGGAGCGCTCGGTGCGGATTTTCGTGAGCTACTTCTTCGGACGGCTTTTGTTTGCGACGCAGTCATCTCAGATGAACTGCAAGTTCGTGCTGCTTCTCCGAGATTTAGCGCAGGCGGGGAGGTATGCCTGGGGGGCTGCGATGGGGGAACCTTTTCTCACTCTCCCCAGCAGCTCGCAGCGCTCTCAGAGCACTGGGGGTTTCACCCCTTCCTTCAGGTACGCAATTTCTTCCTTTAAAGCTCAACTTGAATTTCAATTGATTAAATTGCTTGACTGACTGACTTTCTCTTCTTGCAGGTCTGGGGGTACACCCGCTTCCCCATGGGGCGCGGGACACTTGTAGAGGGGCGCCAGATGATGGTGCCTCTCATGACGAGGTGGGAGGTGGCCCCGGACCCCAGGGTCACCGACAGGAGGGCAGGGGATGTGCGGGTCGCACTTGACCACTACCCGCACGATCAGGTATGAAACCCTCAACTTTTGCGCTCTTTCAATCACTGCTGTATTTGATGTTACTGATCAGTGTTTTCTCATTTCCTTCAGGTGGTGTGGACCCCATATCGGGGTGAGGAGGACGCCTCGCACCCGGCGGTGGCGGCGGGTCGCCCCTTGTTCGACCACCACCTCCTTTTACTGTGCCTCGGGACATGCGAGGTACTGTATCTGGAGTTGGTAGTGCGGACATTGGGCTGGCACCAGCCGGCCATCGAGGTGCCCTCCCTCGGGAGAGAGGGGCACTCACGTCGGCGGTTCTTCGCGGAGGACCGCGACTGGGGAGCTGATCATGGGAGCACCGTCGCCTACTGGCGGGCGGGCGGTGAGCAGGTGCTCCGCCACGAGGGCCTCCAGGACAGTTCAGCATACCTGGAGGACTACAGGACACGATATGCCGGGCGACTCCGGCTTGACCGACGAGTGGTGAGTAAAACTTCTAACTTTAAGCCTTGGTCGGATCTGAATTTGAATTGATTCTAACCTTGAAGCATTTGGCAGATGCCGGAGTCACAGGCATCCGCCTCCTGGAGGGGCGACTGGCCGAGCAGGAGGTGGAGCTGACGAGGCTCCGGGCTGAGGTCAGGACATTGGTAAGTAACATTAACCATTGATCTTGAAATTGACATTGATTTGATTTGATTTCTGACCAAGATTTTGTGAATGCAGAGAGGAGAGCTATTGAGAGCGCAGACGAGCCGGGACGCGGGGGCGAGCTCGTTGCCCAGCCAGTCGGAGGGGACCTGGCGGTCCGCTTGCAGAGGGCCCTGGACCGAGCAGAGGCGAGGTCCGAGAGCTTGAGGAGCAGGCTCGAGAGATTGAGGCTCAGGTAAAACATTAAACTAGCATTTTCTTTCAATGTATTTGAATGTTCTAACATGTTGCCCTTGACATGCAGCGGCAGGGAGGAGATGCGGCTACTCTCCAGGCGCAGATGGAGAGTCTGCGACTGGAGTTCGAGGCGAGGATCTCCGGTCTGGAGGCCGAGGTAAGACACTTCCTTCTTTCTTTTCCTTCTTGCACATGTTCGAGACTGATCCTTGTTTGCTTTTGATTTGCAGCGGCGGACCATGGTGACAGCCATGGAGGAGCTGAGGGACGATCGGGCCACCATGAGGGGTCGCCTGCTCGAGGCTCGAGAGCGGGAGAGGGAGGCTGAGACGGCTCGAGCACGGATAGCCGCGGATTACGAGATCCTCAAGGACCGGGTGCTGAAGAAGCGCCGGGGGAGCAGCAGCGGCAGGCCCAGCAGGCGACGCCGGCGAGGACCGGATCAGCGTTCGCCTCCCTTGACGACATCGTGTCGCTAGGGGACCCCTCCGTAGTGCGAGGAGGGGTGCCGAGACCGAGGCGTCTACGGCTTCCAGACCTCCTCTCCCAGACCGGCGTCGGGAGAGGGAGGAGGAGGAGGTGAGCAGCTCCCGTAGGCAGAGGCCTACAGAGGGGGAGCAGAGAGAGGGAGAGAGGAGCGAGGCTCCTTTTTGTACCACCAGGGGTATGCCCCTGTTTATGAGATGTACATGGACTGGATTATATAGTGGAACTATTCGCAGACTTTTGTCTTTTTGTGCTTTCCTTTGTGCTTTGATACCTGCGTTCACAACACTTGAAGAAAAAAGTTAGTGTAGATCTGCTTTAGCCCCTTGCCTCAAATGATGTACCTTTCTTGAGATCTGGTCAAGGGGCTAATTTCTAATCAAGATAGGAACATAAAATAACAGAAAGGGAAATATGCACATGCATTTTTTTGTGTTTTGTTGTTTTCTTGATTTTTTTGTTGTTTTTGATAAGAAAATAAAGGGAATGTTAATATATATACATGGTACCACTAATTTTTTTGGATTTTTGATTTTCTCTATTTTTTTGGCTTTTGAAAATAAGGGAGAAAATTTGGAGAAAATATGTACAATGTGAGATATATACATCAAAAGACTCTCTTTTTGTTGTTTTTGCATTTTTTTTTTTTTGGATTTTTGGACTCTAAGACACATATTCATCACATGTCGGGGTATAGGTTTACACAATCTATTTAACCATGAAGGTCACGAATAAGGAGGGGTGTGCATAAAATCCTTGATGTTGGACATTGCCCCTAGCCTTCTTGATGTTTTCCACTACAGTGGGTCTTATACGCCGGATTGCCCCTAGTGGGAGAAATGGAAAGAAATGCATAGGAAGTCATGTGAGGATTTGGTACAAACTATTTTCTGTTTCCAAACCGACATCTCATATCAAGCAGACTTGGTCAACCATTGTTTTCAGGGGAAAATCTTTTCTCTTCTTATTTTATTTCTGGGGTGGAGGCACGTACTTTTTGCTACCTCCTTGAGTTGGTCAGCCTTTTTCCGGGTACGTACTTTTTGCTACCCTTTTTGACCTTTTGGCTTTTCTTTCCCCCTTTGCGGCTTGATTTGACATCTTGCCTCTTGCTCTTAATAGTTGCCCCTGTTTTATGGCGACCTTGTTCTTTTTAAAAGAGAGAGGGTGGTCCCCTACTCGTAGTTTGTTCCGTTTCTAGACATGACCGAATAGGAAAAGAATAGGGGAACTTATTGACCGGATTAGACCGCCTGAGTGTACTTGTGATTTTCCAGCCAAAGGGCAATATTTACATTGTGTGGTGTGTGAATAAGTCCTACCTCACTGGGACGAATGGAAAAGTAGAGACTTAAAACCCGAACCGTTGACAAGTGATGAATGACTGACCGACTAAGGATAGAACTTCTTGAGGTAGACTGCATTCCATGGATGGGTTAGTTCAACTCCCTCGGCATCTACTAGCCTATAAGCGTTCCCTGAGTAAACCTCTTTGACAACGAATGGACCTTCCCAATTTTCTTGCAATTTGCTCCTGGGACCTGGTGCCTTTATGATTTTACGCTTAAGGACCATCTCACCCACTTCGAATTTTCTCTCAAGAACTCTTTTGGCATAAAAACGTGCAATTCTCTGACGATAGACTTGAGCATGGTCAGCCGCTATCATTCGTCTCTCATCTAAGAGTTCAAGTTGTGCCAATAAGGCTTCCCGACGTTGATTAGGATCAAGTTCGGAATCCAATTGAACTCTAAGTGAGGGGACGAAGATCTCGTATGGTAGTATCGCATCTGATCCGTATGTCAAAGCATAGGGGGTTTGCCCCGTAGGAGTTCGGACCGAGGTGCGATAAGCCCAAAGAGCTTCAACCAAGCGATCTGGCCAGTCAGCATTGTTGTGAGACTTGCATGTTTTCTTTATGATTTTAATGAGAGTTTTATTAGTAGCTTCCGCTTGTCCATTACCTTGTGGATAGTATGGTGATGAATGATGCAAGTTAATGCCATTTACCACACATGTCGCGAAGCTCCTGTGAAGTGAACTGTGGTCCATTGTCGGTGACGATGTCCCGAGGCACGCCGAACCTTGCAAGGATGTTGCGCTTGATGAACTTGACAACCGTTGATGCTTTGACTTCTATGAACGCTTCTGCTTCAGCCCACTTTGTAAAGTACTCTGTGGCGGTCAGAATGAAGGATTTCTTCCGGACTTCTCCGGTTCTATCCGCGAGAGGACCGACCACATCGAATGCCCACATGGCGAAAGGCCATGGAGCAATAAGGGGATGAAGAGAGGAAGAAGGAGCATGAATTTTATCACCGTGTAATTGGCATTTAGCACAGTGACGGACGAAATGGGTGCAATCTTCTTCCATGGTAGGCCAGTAATAGTGTCGTAGCAACTTTTGGGCAATTGCTCTACCATTGACATGGCCACCACATTCACTAGAGTGAGCAGCTTCAACAATGCTTTCAGATTCGATTTCATCAAGGCAACGGAGGTAGACCCCATTGAGGGATTTCTTGTAGAGAACGCCACCTATGATCTTGTACCGTTCGGAGACACGGCGAATAGCCCGTCTATCGGCAGAAGTGGCGTAATCCGGGAAGGATCCATCTTTGAGGTAGTTCTCAATGTCAAAATACCAGGGATGGCCATCATCGAGGTCGATTTCAGGCTCTTTTGAGAGTGCATTGATTCGATAGGAGGGAGATTGAAGTTGGACAAACCAGGGATCAGCATGAGAAGGGATCTTAGCCTTTGAACAGAGACGGTTTCGGAGGACTTTCCCAAAGGAATGGGAATGGAAGAGGCCAGAGAGGCGAGGGAATCTGCTAGGATGTTTTGGGCCCTAGGAGTGTGGACAAGGGTGAGCTTCCTAAACTGCCGGATTACTTTTGTAACCAACTCTTGATATGGTTTCAACTTGGGGTCCCGGGTTGGTACTTGCTGAGAGATTGCCGGAGTATCAATTGCGAATCTCCAATAATCCTTAATTCCTGACTCCGAGCAACAATGCCATCTTCAATCCAACTAGGAGAGCCTCATACTCGGCCACATTGTTCGTGGCTCGGAAGGTTAACTGATAGGCATGCGGAATGACTACCCCTTCCGGAGAGAGGAGGACTGCCCCTATCCCACACCCTTTAGAATTGAGAGCCCCGTCGAAGTAAAGCACCCATGAAGGTCACCATCGATGATGGCTCCTAACTCTTCATCGGGAAAGCTTTCGTCGACAGGAGAATACGAAGGTAAGGGGTGATGGGCTAGGTGCTCAGCTATGGCATGCCCCTTGATTGACTTTTGGTTGACGTAGGTGATATCAAATTGATTGAGAAAGCTTTGCCACCTCATCAACCGCTCAGTCAGGACGGGCTTCTCAAGCAAGAACCGAATAGGGTCCATACGCGCCAAAAGTTTCACTTCATGCGCCAGGAAATAGTGCTTTAACTTTTGGGCAACCCAGACGACGGCCGCGCATGTTCTTTCCATGGCGGTGTACCTCTTTTCAGCTTCATTGAACAATTTGGACAAGTAGTACACCGCTCTCTCCTTCTCTCGTCGTCATATTGGGCCAAAACTGCTCCAGTTGAATCTTCAGTAGTTGATACATAGAGCAATAAAGGCCGACCCGGGACCGGAGGAGCGAGAACAGGGGGATTGAATAGGTAACTCTTCAACTCATCAAAGGCCTTTTGACACTTATCGTTCCAATCAAATTTTGCCTCTCCTTTTAGCATCTCGTAGAAGGGCTTACAACGGATTGAATGCTGGGAAATGAATCTCCTAATGAATTGAAGTCTGCCAATCAGCCCTCTAACTTCTCTGATTATAGGAGGAGGCATTTCGATTATTGCTTTGGCCTTGTTGGGATCAATCTCAACCCCTTTTGCTAACTATGAACCCAAGCAATTTCCCCGAAGAGACTCCAAAGACACACTTCTTGGGGTTCATTTTAAGCTTATGCTCCCTAGACCGTTGGAGAACTGCCCGGAGGACTTCAGCATGGCCATGTCGAGTCTTTGATTTTACCAAGACATCGTCCACATAGACTCCATGTGCACATGCATCATGTCATGAAAAATTGCCATCATTGCCCTTTGATATTGCTCCTGCGTTCTTCAATCCGAAGGGCATGACGACGTAACAGTAAGTTCCCCAGGGCGTTGTGAAAGAAGTTTTCTCCTGGTCTTCCTCCGCCAGACGGATCTGGTTGTACCCCGAGAAACCATCCATGAAAGATAACATTTCGAACCCGGCAGTGTTGTCCACTAGGACATCTATGTGTGGGAGAGGGAAATCGTCCTTTGGGCAAGCACGATTAAGGTCTCGGAAATCTATACAGATCCTAACTTACCGTCCTTCTTCATTACGGGGACGATATTAGCTACCCAATGTGGATATAGCACAACCCTGATGAATTTGGCTTTATGCAATTTGTCAATCTCCTCTTTGATCTTGAGTGCTAGCTTGGGATGTAGCCTCCTTAGCTTTTGTTTGACGGCGGTTGCATCGGCTTTTAGGACTAACCGGTGTTCGACCAAAGAGGTGTCGAGTCCCGGCATATCCTCGTAGGACCAAGCAAAACCGTCGGAGAATTCTTTAAGGATAGCTACCAACGCATGCTCTTCTTCTTCACTCAAGTTGGCACTGACTAACACTGTCTTCGGGGATTCCTTGGTGCCAAGATTGACTTCCTTAGTAGGTTCGTCTGCAGCCGTGGTGGGCTCGTCGAACCTTTTTGTGCCATCCACATAGGAGCTCACTGGGTCTTCCTCTTCTTCTGACCCAGATTCTCCTAACCCATCTTTTCACTAAAATCTAGCAGATAGACCCCTAGACCGTCATCTACAGAATCACCTTCTTCAAAGTCTGTTTCTACGAGGCAGGCTCCTCAAGAATTCCGGGACTTGACTCAATTTGGCACACCTCTCGGCCAAGGCCATGACATATCGGGCAGGAACTTGCCTACCCTTCTCTTTACGAATGCATGGTTGAGAGGGACCAGACTCTCCTAATCCTGACTCTAACTGGACCCTAAACCTGACTCTAGACCTAAATCTAAACTAGGATCTAGACTGCTATGCACAGGACAACTATGTACATGGGAAGTGCTCCCAGAGGATTGAAAATTTAACGGGGAGAGCGTCGGCCCTTGGCCGAGCGGAAAAGATTCCAAAGAGGAAGGGTGCTCAATGGAGATCTCGCATTTCCAACTTTGATAATTGGCGTTTTTTTTTGGGAATCAAGGCCCAAAACCATGAGTTGCTGACTCAGGGTGGCCTCGACTGGATGGGCGAGAGATGGAGATGGTGATAGGAGTGGAGCAGATGCGGATGGAAGATTGGAAGCAGAAGGAGACGAGGGTAGAGATGGCGAAGAGGGGGATTCGGACCCAAAGAGTGAGAGGAGGCCGAAGTCATCACAGACTTCCTCTATTTTTGCCATTTCCTCTCCTGATTCTTCTTCTTCTTCCTCACTCTCAGAGCAAGGCAGTTCTTCTATCAATGGCTCTCGGGTTCCCAGCTGGGTGGCCCCTTGGACAAAATGTTCATTCAAGGTCCAAGTAAGAGGCTGGTAAGGTATGAATGGATCGGGATGGACCGGGTCGGGGTGGAAACCTAGTCCAGCTTTTGGCAGCAACCTCCTAATGGCCGAACACTTTGGATCTGCCCTTGCTTTTCTTTTCCTAATCCATAGCCATGGACATAGCCGATGTTGGCCATCACTTCCCAACCTTTTCCTTGAGCGCAGGGAGGTTGCTCGGGTTCTCATTAGATTGAGGGTGATGGCTCAAATCACAGGGTGAGGGGAAATCGAAGAGAGACATGACTGGCTTCTTCCCTTATCTGGAACGAAAAGATGTGGCATCTGCTCTGAGGTGATAGCATTAAGAGTCTCCAAGTGGGAATGCTCTTGATCTTGATAATCCGCCCATTATAAGGAAATTTGAAACATTGATGGGCGGTGGAAGGGATTCCTAGGGTCTGTTCTAGCCAGGGCGACCCAGGATGGCTTTGTAAGCCGGATCGACATCAAGAACTAAGAATTCTGTGGTCATAGTAACCGGTCCGACTCCAGCTTAAGAGCAATCTTGCCTTTGGCAACTCTTTTGGAATTGTCGTAGGCAGCAATGGTAGAGCAACTCTTCTCCAGATTTTTCTCCTAGACCCAGCTGTTTGAGGGTCTTCATCGGACAGACATTAATGGATGCCCCGGTGTCAATAAGAGTGGAATCCACCGAAACCCCATTGAGGTTTATGGTGAGACAGAGAGGAAGCGAACGACATTCGGGGGTGGCAAGATCTTTGTCGAGAAGGAGATCGAAGGTCCTTGGGTGAGGGAAAGGATGGCATTGGTGACCCCACTAGGAGGGAGGTCATCATTAACCATGATTTTCTGAAGAAATTGGAAGAGAGTGGATTGATGTGACGGCGACCTCCGAATCAACTCTAAAATAGACACCCTCGCGGGCGTCTTATCAAGATGTTGGAGAATGTCATATTCGGTGCCAGCCGGGGGAGGAGGAACATTATCCTCCTCATCCTGGGAGGGCCGCGGAGGTGGAGGAACGATCCGGTTCCGAAGTGTGACATGGACGGCCTCCTGAGACTGAGGGCGGATAAGCTGAAGGGGTCTGGTAGATGACTCGGAGGCAGAGGGGTGGTGAGGACAGTGGGGTAGGTGTCCTGAGGAGGTCGGATAAGCACTAAAGGTTTTTCCTCAAGGATGGCATCTACCGAGGTGGGAGGTTCCTGGGACTCTACAGTGGGACATGGATACCACTCATCAAAGCCCTCTACCCCCCATTGTTGTTCTCTCCTCACGACCCGGGGTTCCGAACAAGTCATGGTGTGGACATTTTCCTGGGATTTTGAGGAGGAGGGGTTGCTATTTTGGTGATTGGGGAGAGGGTTGCTAAAGATGCCGAGGTCCTTTTTGGTGTACCTAGACTTGGCTATGGCCACCTTGACATCCTCCCAATTAATTCTACCCTGGTCATTCATATCATAGACCCAGTCAGGAAGGTAAAGCAATTGGTGATGAAATGACCATGGGCTCTATGGTACGGACAATATTTGGAGGTGTCAATCCTCGGGTTGTTATTCTCCCTTTGTGGGGGGAGTTGGATGGCATCACATGACATGAGGGCGAAGAACACGTCCTCAAGAGTCTCTGGGAGGGGAGGATAGTGCGACCTTTTGGGGCCAGGTCGGGTGTAGCCGGAAGAAGGGGGAGGAACAGCAGAGTACGGCTTGGAAGGATGTGACGGGAATTGGTGAGGATTGGAGGGAGGTTGGACGGAGGGATAGAGATTTGTTGGGAGGCCTCAAAGGCTGGCTGCAAGCATTTACAGACTCATTGACGGTCACCCCTTCGGTGGTAGGTGCCGCGGGAGCCTTGCGAGCTTTCGGCTTTCCTCAAAGAAGTGGGGGAGAGAGGAGTCTTTGATTTGATTTTCAACTACCCTGGCTCTGTTGTAGAGATGTGAGAAGGAGTGGAACTCACTTAGCATTAAGACAGAGCGGAGCACAGGAGTAGTGTTAGTAACCAAGAGGGTTATGGCTTGAGACTCCGGGATAGGAATGTCGGCTCTTGAGGCCATGGACCTCCATCGGTTGGCATAGGTTACAAAGTCTTCGTTCGACTTCATCTTTTCTGCCATCAAGTCGGAAAGTGTGGGGACTTGAGTGGCCATGTATGAAAAGTGCGAGATGAAACGCTCGGAGACTATGTCAAAATTAACAAGGTCGGATGCGGGTAGAGAGGTAAACCACCTCAAAGCTTCCCCTTCCAATGATTGTTGGAAAAGGTGAACTAAGAGGACCCGATCATATAACCACCGATGGGAATCCATGGTGAAGCCGGCGAGATGAAATTGGGGGTCGGAGGTCCCATCATACTTGCGGTACTTTGGGGCCTTGAAGTCGGGGGGAAAGTAAGCGTTGGGGAGCTTGCAGTAGTTTAGTAGCGAATGAGGCTTAGAATGGGATAAGGAATCCGCTACAAGCTTCCTAACGAGACCTTCAACCTCCGAAAGGGGAACAGATTTAGATTGAATGAGGGGTGCAATTTGGGTAGGTGGCGAATAGGCAGAAGGAGGAGTGGGAATCGGAGTATGCAAAGGAACGGGAGTGACAGGAGGAATGAAGGCGGAGACAGGAACTCGGGATGGGGTGATCGGTTTAGGAGTGGGTCTAGATGTGGAGGCATTGAATGGGGATAAAGATGGAGTGGAAGGGGAGGCAGCTGCCCGGACAGTATGCTTTGAAATCATAGAAATGATATCTCGGGCGAATACCGGGACATGAGTCTAGCAAACTCGGGGTCTTCCTGACTGTCTTGATCATGAGTGGGATTGACCCTTAAACTCACTTCTTCATTATCAGCCTGAGAGGATGATTGGACTGACTCCTCAGGCTGGACATTGGTATTAATCATACCGACCATTTCATTGATATTATCGTCATATTCAAAAGCGGTTTGTTAGCCATGTCAATAGGATCCAACCAAGTGTCCATTAGCACACAACCTATGGATTTTAAGTGGTGGTTAAAGTTGATTAACTTTACTGTTTAGACAGAAATGTGGGTTTTCTACAAACAATGTTAGCAATCAACGTCCCCAAAATTAAAAATTACCAAAGTGTGTGTTGAGTTAAGTTGATTGGTAAGACCGTCCTCTCAAAGCTCACTCGAATCCCGGTAAGTAGGTGACTAGACAAGGGGTAAAGGTCCTCCTGCCCCGTACCGTGAGGGAATCCACGGAATTTAGGGACTTATAGAGTTTTCTTCGGAGCCAACCCGATTTACCCGAGCGGGAATCCCCGAGTAAAAGGTTGTGAACCGAAGAATGGTGATCCTAGAAATGTGAGGGGAGGCTAGAAAAGAGGAGAAGAAGAACCCCCTGGAGACTGAGGGGTAGTGATAAACAGTAAGCAAACAAGAAATAAAAACAAGGCAAAACAGACAAAAAACAGAGAAAAACAGGCTTCTGTGAAACTAAACGGCAAGCATGTTGACGCCAAGTTTATCAGAAATCAGTAGACGGCAAGATCGACTGACGCTAACATAAAGTAAACGACACCCTATATGGACGCTAAGAAGTTGTCAACGGCAGGAAGACTGGACGTTTACCTGGGTAGGCGGCAAGATCGCTTGCCGTCTACCTGGATGCACTCAGACCGCAGCAGCACTGTTTGTCCCACCGTGATCGCCAGAAAAGAGACTGTGGACGTCTCGTTCCGCCTCCGTCCTCGGGTGCGGCCGGTGTGACCTTCTCCGACGGTGGTTCACGGACGTTCCGCTCCCTCGTTGGCGATGGAGAATGTGCCGGTTGACCTCGTTGACTCCTCGTTTGACCAGGTTGACTGAGGGAAAACAAGGAAAACGGAAGAGGATGGGAGATGATTGTGATCGCCAGGGCCTTACCTGTGCCCAAGGAGTTGTGTGATCACGCCGGAGTGGTAGCCTCGCGTCGGGGTGATGGTGAAGCTCCAACTTCTCCTCCTTCAGCCGGCCAAAGGAAGAGAGCTCCACGGTCTTCTTTGGATGGTTCCTGCCACAGAACAAAACTCAATTAGACCCTAGACAGTGCAGCAAATACTCAAAACGAAAAGGAAGGCCCAAAAGGAGAGTCCCGTACCGGTTGCGGACTTGAGAAGAGGGGTGGCCAAATGCTATGACCACCCTTCTTCCCTCCGTTTTTGGTTGGGAAACCCCTTTCTAGGTGTGTAGGACAGTGACCTACGTGCCTAGAGTGTGTGGGAAAGAGTGTGTGACATGCACATATGTAAAAGAGAATAGGGAAGGGAGGAAGAGAGGGGAGGTGATCCTCGTTGTTGGTGATGCTAGCTCGTTGCAGAGGCTCCTTCAGCTCCTTAGAAGCCTCCTGGACGTCCCACAGGTTGAGAGGAAGTAGAGAACAAGTTGTGGAAGATAAGGTATGATTTTCTCTCTCCTCTCTCAAAGCTTGAGCATATGGACGTCCAGCCTCTCCCCCCTTGTTCAGAGGGACCAAGGGGGAGTTATATAGACAGTGAGCTCGGGGGTGAGAGCATTGGATGCTCAAGTGTGAAGAAGCACACTTGCACATGTGGCAATCCATGTGTTAAGCTCCAACCAATAGGGAGAGGCCAAATGGGATTTTTACTGGGTCAAGGGACTGCCAAGGTGGCCCATATACCCGTTGGGAACGGCCTCATGCGTTGCATGGCGAGACAATGGCGCAAGTGGGCTATATTCTCGGGTTAGTTGCGCAGACCAGGTAAACGCCTTGACGTCAAGAGATCTTGCCGCCAACCCCATGCAGACGTCCAGAGATGTGGACGTCAAGCTGGGTCGGCGTCCAGGGGCATGCCGTCAACCAGTAGTAGGCGGCAGTCGATGCTGCCGTCTACATGGAATCCGAGGCCAGTCAACAAATGGTCAAACGAAGCTTAATGGGCCAAATTGCCTTGCGGGAAATGGGCCAAATCTCGCGTCTACAGCCAGTCAAGATACGAAATAGAATGAGCAACAGCGCAGGAACTGCCATTCACGTGGTTAAGTCTTATGAATAACCGCGAAGTGGAAGAAGACATGGGAACCGGAAGGAACCATCAGACGGACACTACCTTGATCTTTTGGTAAGGTATTCTCTCCTAGATGATCATAGAATTGGGGACCAATTCTTTTAAGAGGGGGAGGATGTAGCAACCTGGATTTTTCAGAAAATAAAAATTTAATAATATAAAAAGAAAATTAATTAAATTAATTGAGAAAATCAAATAAAAGAGAATTAAATAAATCCTAAATGAAAAGAAGTAATGGGCTTTGTTAAATGGACCCATTAGAAATTAGTGGGCCAGAATAGGGACTTTAAAGGAAGAATAATAGGAAAATACCTTAAATTCGTAATTGAAGTATTACTTAAATAGAAAAGAGGAATTTAATGCATTAAAATAGAAGTTTGAGTTGGATTGGGATTCCTAAACCTACCCTAATGGGTTGGCCACGAATTTAGCTCCCATCCTGACCCAATTAGGAGTTCTCATGCTTAGAACAGGGAGAGGAAATAGGAAATCCCAAAGTTAAAAGTAATTAGAGTCCTATTAGGAAATAGAAAGGGGAGAGACATAAATACTCTCTTTAAACCCCTATGGCCGGCCCTAGCTCGTACCCAATACTTGTTGGACCAGGAGGAGAGGCCAAGGAGGAGGGGATTTCGTGGGAAGAAGCACTTCTCAAGCTATCTCTCTCTCGTTCTTCAAGTTCTAGCCCTAGAAGAGGAAATCATCCAAAGGTAGGCATTCTCACGAGCATAAACCATGAAAATTTATCTGTAGGATGTTTCGTCGATCAGGAACAAAAGCCCTTTGGTTTCATAATTTTCCATTGAGCATGTCTTTTGTTCTTGATTTTTCATGTTCTGCAACTTACATTACCCCGAACCCTTTTCAAAAATCTAGATCTCCATGTACCCTCTATCCCATGCCACGAAAATTTTATGGAGAAGCTGATGGCTATTAGGGATTTTTTGCCCCTAAAAGCCCTAATTTTCATGCATCCTATCTTGCGAATCATTCTGGCATCAACTATTCTCAGTATTTTGTTCCCCATGTTTGATTTGATTAAAGCCTATCGAAACCATGCTTGTTTTCAATTCCAATTACTGTAAGTACCCATGTGAGTCTAGATCAATTTCCAACTAGTTTCATGATTTTCCGTCACTTGTACAATTAGTTATGAATTTTTGAACGTCCCTATGTCAAAACATGGTAAGTTTGGACCAAGAACCAAGAACATGTCAGATCTCTGTCGGACTCAGGCCAATGACCTAAGAACGCGACGGCCCGATAGGCTACGTTCTCAGGTAGATCACGACAAGCATCACCGTCACGATCTGATCGCAACAGGACCCCCATCGCGACCTGACCTTCTGGTCTGACAGACCTGTGGCCTTCTTCATATGAACCCGTCGTGACCTGCCTGCCCGAACCGACAAGCCCGTCGCGACTTGTACAAGACCCCATCACGATCTTAGTTGACCGTGTCGCGACCCTCATTAGGGTGTGTCACGTTCTGACTTTTTGCAGGAAAACCCATCATTTTGCAAGTTTTGTTGTTCTTCAGCTATTCCCATATCTTGTTAACTGTTTTAAACACTGAAAAATGAGTTGTAAATATGGAATATATTTTAATTAATTTAAGTCAATCACATGATCTATCTTGTCCTGATTTTCTTATTCACATGCACACACACTTTGAACCATCCAAATATGGCTTAATTGGCATGAACATGTTACATAATTTATCTGGTAATTTATGAAATTAAATTGCCATATTTTAATATACTTGTCTATCATTTCTTGCGTTGTTTTGGGAATACCATTATCGATGCTCCACTGTTCTAGAATTCCTCTAGAACGTTGAGCACTTGTTTCTATATACACACTTTCTCTTGACTTGGACGAACTCTCCGTCGGATACTCCTTCTGCCGGACTAGTGAGTCTTTGTTCAAGGCCTCCGTAAGTCTCCTCTGTCCATGAATTCCACATGGTCGACGAGCCAGTTGTACCCTAACACCTATTACACCCTTTAGGGATCAACATGATCCAAATGGCTATTAGAAGTTCGCTCTTATCTTGAATCACGCCGGACCTCTGGACCTGTGCTTAACTTGGCCAGTGGTAGAGTCGTGAGTTCCACCTGAGTGCCAACACCAAGTGCGCGTGTTGTGCAACTGTTACTATCGCCTGTTTACTCGACGTGTTATGTGCAATGTCCAATAGCTCTCATCTATACTCTATTCGCTCATCTATTCACGTTCTCTCTACTATCTCATCTATTCATCTAGTGCTCTCATCTATTTCTTGGTACTCTATATTGTCCATTGACTGATTGTCTAAAGATAAACAATATAATCACTTCCTGGCAATATATAAAGGGTCCGATCTGGTCCTGGGATGTGCGCCCAAAAGTGCTAGTGCCCATGGCAGTTAAATGATCATAGTGTTTTGGCATTACACTCGAGTGCTATCTATCTTGACTATTTAAATGACAATCAAATAGTGCTATGTTCTCTCGTTGTCTATTGACAAAAGTGCTATACTATACCCGTTGTGCTATTGCTATACTTTGTGCTATTTGTGCTATGGCCATCTGGCTATTTTGTGCTATACTTGACACTCTTGCTATATTTGGAAAGTTGTGCTATTTCGTTCACGTGCTATCCAGCTATCTTACACTTGACTCTCTCGCTCTATCATTAGTTACTCTACCTTTAATGCATTAATTATTTAAAGCCTGCTTGACTATTGAGATTTAAGTCCTACTGGGCATTATCGCTCACCCGACGTTATTTGTCGTTGCGTTCTCAAGTGGGACCGAAGATGAACTATACACTCAAGAGGACAGGATCGACTAAGAGTGACGTTATAAGCACCCTAGTGTCTTAGCTATGTTAGAGTGTCAGTTTAGTCTTTTACTTTTATTTCATATAATTGGGCTCTATAGATGACTCTAATATTAGTTGTTGTAACTAGAGATTTTGAAGATTATTAATGAATGAATTTGTTTTAGTATTTATTCTTGTCCAATGGTTTGATGTCTAGTACTCGCCCTGTACCTGTTTACTTGCAACTGCCTCTCGTTCCGATATGCCGCGTCGGAGCATGACACAGGGCATCCTCTTACATGGTCATTGTGGGATCACTTTAAGAGGGGGCCACTACAGCCAGGAAATGAATAGACATCCACCGTCACGGCTGAATCTGCTCGTCATCCACCTTCGTCCAAGTACCAAACTGCAGGCTGGCATAGCCCACCTAAGTATATCAAGAGGGCTGAGACAGAGCCAGAATGGAGCCGTTGGTTTGACATAAGTGATGTTGCGGCATCCCTGGGCCAGCTCTTTGCACCCACAGAAACAGAGCAGTAGGCAACCGAGGTAGAACAAAGCTCACAAGCTGAGGAAGCCGCCGCAACAACAAAGCTCAGGGTAGGCCCTGTCCCTTCTGGCAACACCCTCATCTCAACATCGCCATCGGGTACCACGCCCACTGAAATATCCTCCCTGGGCATCGCGCCCACTCCGATTTCACCCCTGGGCAACGCACCCGTTTTAGTTTTTCTTCTGGGCATCGCGCCCATTCCAGCTTCTCTCCCGGGCAACGTGCCCATTTCAGTTTCTTTTATGGGCATCGCGCCCGCCTTAATTTCCATTCTAGGCAGCGCGCCCGCCTTCATTTCTGTTCTGGGCATCGCGCCCGCTTCAATCGTCATTCCAGGCTACGGGCCCACTTTAGCTGCTGTTCCGGGCATCAAGCCTGCTTTAATTTCTGTTCCACGCAATGCGCCCGTTCCAGCTTCATTTCTGGGCAACACGCCCGTCCCTTAATCCTTCCCCGGCAACACGCTCCTGTCTTCCTTTTCCTCAGGCCACGTACCTGCTCCCTCATCCTCACAAGCTGACGCTTTAACTTTCCTCATTTCTTCCCTGAGCAACGCGCTCACTCCCCCTCCGAGCAACGCGCTCATTCCCCCCTCGTCCCCAGGCAGTGCCCCTGCATCTCTCGCTCCCCCGGGCGAACCGCTCGACCTCCCTATTCCTCTAGGCAACACGCTTGTTCCCTCCCCCTCTTCAAGCAATGCGCGCGTCCTCCTCCCTTCTCCGGGCACTGCGCCCGCCCTAGTTCTCTCTCTAATCAACACACCTACTTCGAGCGACACACCTGCCTTCCCTTTTCTCTCCCTAAGCATTGCACCCTCTGTCCTCCGAGCCACCACGTGGTCTTCTTTCCTTTCCCTGAGCATTCCTCGGGCACCGACGCCCTACTTAGCAATCTCCCGTAATCTCCCTGAGCAGGTGCTTGCACTCCCTCGCTCTGAATCCTCTTCCATTAAGCTTGCGCTTGTCTCCCAGCTCTCTCGTCTGGTGGTCGCGCCTGGCCCCCTCCCCTTGTGTGCACCAAAAATCGGAGGGGACTTAGAGACACCAGCTTCTCCATGGCCGATTTTGCCATCTCCTTCGAGGAAACTTCCTTCCTCGCTTCCGAGTGTGCCTCAGCCGATGAGCCACTCCTCCCCGGTCCTCTGATCAATCTTCCTCCCCCCTCCACGCAGGGGGGCTTTGCTGCTTTCAATAATTCTCCTTCCCCCATGTAGGGAAGTGCCTTTTCTGCTTTCAATAGTCCTCCCCAACCACGCAGGGGGGCTTTACTGCTTTCAATAATTCTCCCCCTCTATGCAGGGGGGTTTTTCTGCTTTCAATAGCTATTCCCCTTCCACGCAAAGGGGCTTTAGTGCTTTCCATAATCCTCCCCGCTCCACACAGAGGGGCCTTACTGCTTTCAATAACTCTACTTCCCTCACGCAAGGAAGTTCTTCCACTTTAAATATTTCTCCGCATCTCCCCACACGAGATTCTAACTTTACTGCTTTTACCACTGTAAATTCTCCTCCACCTTCCCCCACGTAGGGAAATCCTTCTACTGCTTTCAATAATTCCTCTGCACGGGATCCTGTTTTTACTGCTTTTCCTACTGTAAATTCTTCTCCATCTTCCCCCTCGCGGGAGTCATTTACTACTTTAAATCCTCCTCCCCCCTCGCGGGAATCTTTCACTACTTTTCTTGAATTCTCCCTTTTTTTGTAGATTCCAGTAGCTGTAAATCGAGTCTAGGCATGAGTAGTAGCAAGCTAGGGGCAGTATCCGAAAAGAGTCCTAGGGTAGGAGGGTTCCCCATCGATTCCTCGCAGATCTAGCCCGCAGATGGAAGGCATGTCAAGCACTTCCAGAATTTGTAGAAGAGCCTTTGCAGTTGCCAGAAATAGAATACGAGCAGTCAGTGTGCTTAATTGATGATGGGTTCAGAGTCTATGAGTTTATAGATGATGACGACCCAATTGGGAAGGTGATGAAGAGTTTGAGGACGTGGCTGACACCTTCGCAAGAGGATTGAAGAGATTTGACGAACCGTGAGCTGCCATAGAGGAAATCACCAAGGAAATCAATCTGGGAACCAAGGAAGATCCTAGGACCGTCCTCATAAGTAGTAATTTGTCACCAGCTGAAGAGGAGGAAATTATCGAGGTTCTCAGAGAATACAAGGACATGTTCGCATGGAGTTACAAGGATATGCCAGGCTTAGACACCGCGCTAGTTGAACACCGTCTTACTCTTAAGCCGGGGTCCATTGCCATTAAGCAGCGGTTGAGGCGTTTCCACCCCTAGATGGCTTTGAAAATGAAGGATGAAGTCGATAAGCTCCAAAAACCCATATTTATCAGAGTCGTGGTTTATCCAAATTGGTTGGCAAACATCGTCCCGGTTATGAAGAAAGATGGAAGAGTCAGGATTTGTATCAATTTCTGGGACCTCAACTACGCGTGTCCTAAGGACGATTTCTCGTTTCCTCACCTGGACGTGCTTGTAGACAACACGGCTGGGTATGAAACCCTCTCCATCATGGATGGCTTATCAAGGTACAACCAAATCAAGTTGGCTGAGGAAGACTAGGAAAAAGCCTCGTTCACTACACCGTGGGGAACCTACTGTTATGTGGTCATGCCATTTGGACTCAAGAATGCCGGAGCCACATATCAAAGAGCTATGATGACTGTCTTTCATTACATGATCCATATCTTTATTGAGGTGTATGTGGATGACCTGGTAGTAAAATCCATGGCTGAACATCCTGGGGTTCTAACTAAGGTCTTGCAAAGGTCAAGAGAGTATCAGTTAAAAATGAAATCATTGGGTAAGCTTCTATGTTTCATCGTGAGCAAGAGAGGTATAGAAATCGACCCCAACATGGAGAAGGCAATAAGAGAAATGCCCCCTCCCAAAAATTTGAAGGAAGTACGAGGTCTTATCAGGAGGTTGCAATTTATTCACCGATTCGTCTCCCAACACTCGCAGAGGTGTAGACCCTTCTACGACCTCACCAAGCCGGGAGTCGAATTCCATTGGGATGAGAAGTGTCAGGCGGCCTTTGATGGACTCAAGGATTATTTGGCTAATCCCCCTATCCTAAGGCAGCGGACTCTAGGCAAACCTCTCATTCTCTGTGCATCTTTCCTAGAAGACTCGGTAAGAGCTGTCCTTGCACAAGTAGACGAAGAAGGCAAGGAAAGGGCAGCATAGTACTTGTCTAAAATTCTCAACCCCTGTGAGCAATGGTATACAACAATGGAGAAAACATGTGCCGCGCTCGTATGGGTAGTGCAGAAATTGAATCACTACTTTCTTGCTCACGAAGTCCATCTCATAGCCCGAATGAATCCTATCAAATTCCTCCTTGAAAATCTGTTCTAATTGATAGGCTAGCACGTTGGCAAAGCTTCCTTTCTCAGTTCGAAATCATCTACATTCAGCAGAAATCTATCAAAGACTATGCCTTAGAAGAGCATCTCACTCATCACCCTATTCCCCAGTTCGATCCAGTTCGCTCAGAGTTTCCAGATGAAGAATTAATGTCCCTTAGCCAATCTGATCCTATGTGGACACTATATTTTGATGGAGCTATGAACTCCCAAGGAAAGGGTATCGGGATTGCTCTGCTATCACCTGAGGGTGTCACCATCCGCCAAGCTTATAAACTAGAGTTTCCTACCACCAATAACATCGCGGAATATGAGGCTTTGTTGGCTGGCCTGGAAGTCACTCATTTCTATGGTGTCACCCATCTGCAAATTGTAGGTGATAGCCAGCTGGTCTTGCACCAAGTGCTCAAGTCATGCCCCGACGTGGAATATCGGGACGCGAGGCAGTTGCAAGTAAATGGGTACAGGGCGAGTACTAGACATCAAACCATTGCACAATGAATAACTAAGCAAATTCCTTTCATTAATAACTTTCCAAATGTCTAGTTACAACCCTAATATCAGAGCCAATCTATAGGGCCTAATTACATTGAAATAAGCAAATGACTAAACTATGACTCTTAACATATTGCTAGACACTAGGGTACTCGTGACGTCACTCCTGGTCGTTCCCGTCCTCTTGAGTGTATAGTTCATCCTCGGTCTCACCTGAGAACACAATGACAAATAACGCAGGGTGAGCGATAACGCCAATAGACTTAAATCTTAATAGTCAAGCAGGCTTTAATGATTAATGAATTAAAAGACAGAGTAACTAATGATAGAGCAAGAGAGTCAGTAAAGATGGCAGTATAGCACATGAATGAATAGCACAACTTTCCAAATATAGCACGAACGTCAATTATAGCACGAATAGTAAGATGGCCATAGCACAATAGCACAAAGTATAACAATAGCACAACGAGTATAGCATAGCACTTTTGTTGTCAACAGACAACAGAGAATATAGCACTTTTCATTGTCATTAGATTAATCTTGATAGTATGCACTTGGATGTAATGCCAACATCCTGATCATTTAACTCCCATGGGCAATGGCACTTTCGGGCGCTCTCCCCAGGACCAGATCGGCCCCATTGCGCTGGCATTGGTTATATTGTTTATCTCTAGGCAATTAGTCATGGCCAATATAGAGTACCAGGAAATAGATGAGAGCACTAGATGAATAGACGAGATAGTAGAGTGAATGTGAATAGATGAGCGAGTAGAGTATAGCGAGCTAGTGGACATTGTACGTAACACATCGAGTAAACAGGCAATAGTAACAGTTGCACAACACGCACACTTGGTATTAGTAGTCAGGTGGAACTCATGACTCTACCACTGGCCATGTTAAGCATAGGTCCAGAGGTCTGCGTGATTCAAGATAGAGCGAACTTCTGATAGCCGTTTGGATCATATCATCCCTAAAGGGGGTAATAAGTGTTAGGGTACAACCGGTAGTCGACCATGTGGGAATCCATGGACAGAGGAGACTTACGGAGGCCTTGAACAAAGACTCACTAGTCCGCAGAAGGAATATCTGACGAAGAGTTCGTCCAAGTCAAGAAAGTGTGTATATAGAAATAAGTGCTCGACATTCTAGAGATGTTCTAGAACAGCGGGCGTCGAGAGCGGTGTTCCAAAACATCGCATGAATCGTAAACAAGTTCTTTTAAAATAGGGCGATTAATTACATAAATTACCAAATATGTATGTATCATATTCATGCCAATTAAGCCGTATTTGGATGGTTCAAGTGTGTGCATGTGTCATGAAATCTTAGACATGAAAATGTCATGTGATTAACTTATTAATTTAGAATACCTTCAATATGTACAACTCATTTTTCTAAATGAGACAGTTAACAAGACCTGGGATTACTACAGAATAGAAAGAGTTGCAAAAATGTGAGTTTACATGCAATCCTGAGATCGCAACGGACCCTTGTATGGGTCGTGACAGGGACATAACATCGCGATAGGGTGCAGTACAGATCACGACAGGTCTGGCAGGTTAGGCGCTCTGATTGCGACAAGGGCATGAAGGGAATGCGATGGGTTCTGGCAGACCGGCAGCAGATCGCGACGTCTGGTCTGTCGCGATCTGATTACGACAGACGTACTGTCGCGACGACCTTATGAACGTGGCCTATCGGGCCATCGCGTTCCACAGGGTCCGTGCCAGAGTTCGACAGTGAAATGACAGAGCATTGATTGCAGACCAAACCCTCCCTATTTGGACACAGGGTTGTTGTAAAACTAAGAACAATTGCATAGTGCATGAAAAATCAGGAAACTAGTTTTAAACAGATCCAGACATGCATGGGTACTTCCAGTAAATCAAATCGGAAAGCAACGAAGGTTTCAACATAGTTTAATAAAGAGTATTCATGATGAACCAAAGCTGTGTACAGTTGGGATCAACAAATTAATTCGCATAATAGGGTTGATGGAATTAGGGCTTTTAGGGTCAAAAGAAACCTACATCCATCAGAATCTTCCATAAAAATCTCATGGCATGAGGATGAGTATACATGAAGATATGAATTTAATAAGAGGTTTGGGGTAATGAAGTTCACAAACTTGGAAAATTGAGAACTAAAGATTTACTCGATGGAAAAATATGAAATCAAAGGGCTTTTGTTCCATATAGACGAGACATCCTACAGAAAAATGTTCATAGTTTATTCTAGTGAGAATGCCAACCTTTAGTCGTTTCACTTGTCTAGGGTAAGAACTTGAAGAACTCGGGGAAGAACTTGGGAGATCCCTCTTCTTCACGAATTATCCTCCTCTTGGCCTCTCTTCCTGGTCTAGCAACCCCTTGGCACGAGCTAGGGCCGGCCATGAGGGTTTTAGGAGAGTATTTAA
Source organism: Colocasia esculenta (assembly GCA_014218235.1). Taxonomy (NCBI): domain Eukaryota; kingdom Viridiplantae; phylum Streptophyta; class Magnoliopsida; order Alismatales; family Araceae; genus Colocasia; species Colocasia esculenta. The sequence continues at coordinate 33,826,289 of CM024763.1, read as the reverse complement.
GCTTCTCCCCATTCTCTTTGCTAATTGGACTCTAATTCCCTTAAATTCTGAATTTCCTCTTTTCCTCTCCCCTTTTTAAGCAAGAGATCTCTTAATTGGGTTGAGAGAGAGAGGATTTCATGGCCAAGCAATTGGGGTAGGTTTAGGATTCCAAATCCACCCAAATCACTTCTTTTAATGCATTAAATATTCTCTTTTTATTTAGTAATATTTTAGTTACGAATTTTGATATTTTTCTATTATTCCCCTTTAAATCTCTATTTTTAGCCCACTAATTTCTAATGGGTCCATTTAACAAAGCCCATTACTTATTTTCATTTGATGGGTTTTATTTAATTCTCTTCTCTTTGATTTTATAATTAATTTAATTAGTTTTCTCTTATTTGATTTTCCAATTATCAAGATTTTAATATTATGTAATTTTTTTTTAATTTAATTTCTCAAAAAATTCAGGTTGCTACATCCTCTCCATCTTAAAAAGAATTTGGTCCCTAATTCATATGATCATAAGGGATGAAATGTCTTACCAAAAAGATCGGGGAGTTTCGTCTGATGACTCCTTCCGGTTCCCATGTGGCTTCTTCCACTCCGCAGTTATTCCATAAGACTTTAATCACAGGATGGGACGGCTCCTGAGCTGTTGAACCTTTCGTTCCAGTATCTTGACTGGCTTCTCTTCGTATGTCACATCCTTGTTTAGCACCAATTTCTCGTGGCGAATGATATGGGTAGGGTCATAGACATACTTCCTGAGTATGGAGACATGGAACACATTGTGTACACATGCCAGATCCGGTGGCAATGCCAGTCAGTATTCAACCTCACCAATCCTTTCGAGTAGCTCATAAGGATCGATTAATCTAGGACTGAGCTTTCCTTTCACTCCAAATCTTCGGATGCCACGTGTAGGTGACACCTTTAAGAATACATGATCACCGACTTGAAATTCTAAGTCTCGCCTTCTTTTTTCGGCATTGCTATTTTGTCTGGACTGAGCAGTCTTAAGCCGGTCTCTAATCACTTGTATGTCCTTTGTGGTACATTGCACCATGTCTGGGCCTAGCCATTGCATTTCGCCAACCTCGTTCCAGCATGCAGGAGATCTACAATTCCTTCCGTAGAGTGCTTCGAACGGTGTCATCTTGATGCTCGCCTGGTAACTGTTGTTATAGGCGAACTCAATAAGAGATAGATGTTCGTTCCAATATCCTTGGAAGTCTATAGTGCAAGCTCTCAACATGTCTTCCACTATTTGGTTGGTTCTTTCAATTTTCCCATCAATTTGTGGATGGAATGCGGTACTAAAGTTGAGTTTAATACCCAGTGCACCTTGCAGTCCTTTCCAAAAATGAGATATGAATCTTGGATCTTGATCCGAAACAATGGATGATGGAATTCCGTGCAGTCTCACTATCTCCTTGACATATAGAGCAGCTAGTACCTCTACCAACCACTTACTCTTTATGGCTAGGAAGTGGGCAGATTTGGTTAGTCGGTCTACAATAACCCATATGGCGTCGAGTCCACCACGAGTGTTGGGAAAACCCATGATGAAGTCCATGCCAATGCTTTCCCATTTCCATTCTGGAATATCTAGCGGTCTGAGTACACCAGCAGGGCGCAGGTGTTCTGCTTTTACTTGTTGGCAAGTAAGGCAGTGCGCGGCATGTTCACTACCTCTCTTTTCATGTTCGCCACAAAACGTTCTTTTCATGTCTTGATACATTTTGTACCTCCAGGATGAATAGTGTACTTTGTCTTGTGAGCTTCATCCATTAGCTTCCTCTTCAGTTCTTCATTGTCAGGGACGCATGTCCTCCTTGAAAGACAAGCCTTCCATCCTCTATCATAGAGAAGTCCGGTCTTTTAGTTAGAGTTTCTTTGACGCGAACCAAGAATGGATCATCATCTTGTTGAGCTTTGATCTCTTCCGACAAGTCGGATTGAATCTTGATGTTTGCAACCAAGACTCGATCATCCTTATGTTCAATATTTAAGTCTAACCTTGCGAATTGTTCTAGTAGTTGCATCTCGCCAAGGACTAAACTTGAAATAGATGCCATCAGCTTTCTACTAAGAGCATCAGCCACGGCGTTCCCTTGCCTGGATGGTATTGGATGTTGAAGTCAAAATCTTTGAGGTATTCCAGCCATCTTCTCTTTCTCATGTTGAGTTCTTTCTGGGAGAATAAATACTTCATACTTTTATGGTCTGAGTAGGCAGTGAATTTCTCTCCATACAAGTAGTGTCTTCAGATTTTCAAGGTGAAGACCACGGTAGCCAACTCCAGATCATGCACGGGGTAGTTGAGTTCATGAGTCTTCAGTTGTCGAGAAGAGTAGGCGATGACTTTCTCCTTTTGCATCAGTACACACCCTAGCCCAATCCCTCAGGCATCAGTGTAGACAGAGTAACCTTCTCCCTCTATTGGCAGAGCGAGAACAGGTGCTGAGGTAAGACGGTCTTTAAGAGTTTGAAAACTTTTCTCACACTCTTTACTCCAGGAGTAGGGATTCTCCTTTCATGTCAGTCGCGTCAGGGGAATGACAATCTTTGAGAAGTCCTTGATGAACAGCCTGTAATAGCCAGCTAGTCCTAGGAAACTTCTGATTTCGGTGACGTTGGTTGGTCTCTCCCAGTTGAGTACAGCTTTGACTTTGGAGGGATCAACGGAGATGCCATTCTTGGAGATGACATGGCTCAAGAAGGACACTTCTTCGAGCCAGAATACACACTTCTAAGCTTTTCGTACAGTCTGTTGTCTCGTATGACTTGCAGTGCTATCTTCAGGTTTCTTCATGCTCTTCCTTGGTCTTGGAGTATATCAGGATGTCGTCGATAAAGACGACCACAAACTTGTCGAGGTAGGGCAGATATATGTTGTTCATGAGTTGCATAAAGGCTGCAGAGCATTGGTTAGCCCAAAAGGCTAACAATGAATTCATAGTGCCCGTACCTGCTCCTGAAAGCCGTCTTGAAGATAGCGTCCTCTTTGATCCTCATTTGGTGATCGCCAAATCGAAGATCGATCTTGGAGAAATATTGAGCTCCAGATATTTGGTTGAATAGTTCATCGACTCTGGGCAAAGGGTACTTGTTCGTGATGGTGAGTTGATTGAGTTGTCGATAGTCGATGCAGAGCCTCATCGATCCATCCTTCTTCTTGACGAACAACACAGGCGGTCCCCATGGGGAAGTACTTGGTCTGATGAACCCCTTTTCTAGTAGCTCCATCAGTTGCGCCTTCAACTCCTTTAGCTCGGTAGGTGACATCTGGTACGGTTGACACGATACCGAGGTAGCTCCAGGGATCAACTCTATGGCGAAAATGACATCACGTTCCGGTGGAATCCCTGACAGATCTTCGGGGAATACATCTGGGTAATCCTGAACTATGTGAATGTCTTCTATCTTAGAACCCTTCTTTTCCACTACTACGGCTACTAGGAAAGTAATACAACCTTTCCTTATCATGTTATGGGCTTTTATGGCGGAGATTAGAGACATCCGTCTCTTATGTCTAATCCCAGAGAATGCCAATTTAGGAAAGTCACTAAAGTAACTATCCCTTTCTTACAGTCAACACTTGCCCCATAAGTGGACAACCAGTCGCTCCGAAAATTACATCATAGCCTTCCATGGGCATACACACCAGGTCGGCTTTTAGGTTAGGTCTCTGATCATTACATCGCAAAGGAAAGTATTTGTTCAATATCTCTTTTCCCCTAGTTGCGTTGTGACAGAGAACTTACAACCCAAGGATATAGGTTTGGTATTCACAGTATCAGTAAAGTTTTGAGATATAAATGAATGAGTGGCTCCAGTATCAAATAAAACAAATGCGAAGAATGAGAAAACTTGAAGGGTACCTTCTACCACTCCACCTTCCATAGAAGGTTCCTCATCATGCAGGGCTTGCAGTCGGCCCTGTTTCTTAGGCGCATTAGGGTGCCTCTCATTCTCTTTTAGTAGCGGGCACTCGGGGATGCGGTGCTCGCGACTTCCGCAGTGTAGACATGCGCTGACCTTCCTCCAGCATTCATCAGCCGTGTGACCCGGCTTGTTGCAGTATTTGAAGTTGCTTTTTGCTTGAGTGTATGGGACTATCGCCTTGGGTTTCCTTTCTTAGATAGGACCCTCTGTGAGGTTGAGGGGACGCTTCTTGCCATTGTTTGGCCTAGCAGATGATTGACCCGAGGTCAATTCCTTCTTCATGAACTTCCCTTTGATATAGTCGGTGAAGTCCGTAGCATCTTCCAGCAATTGAGCTTTCTTTACCATCTCGGCATAGGTCTGGATGTCGAGAGGTGCTAGTTGGGTGATGTATTGTGGCTTAAGGCCGTTGAGAAAATGCTTAGCCTTCATTCTTTCAGTGTTCACCAGATGTGCAGCATTGCGCGCCAGTCTTGAGAACTAGGCTTCATACTCGGCCACAGTCAGGCTCCTCTGTTTAAGAGAAGCGAATTCCGCAGCCTTCCTTTCTTGGACATGCTCGGAGAAGTACTTGGTGTTAAATGCTTCCTTGAATTCGGTCCAGTTGCATAACACAAAATTTTCTTTCCATTTTCTTCAGCCAGTGCTCGGCTTCATCCGGATCTGTGGATCCACTAAACCTAGGCGGGTTCAGACTCCTGAGTTATGATGCAGCTCGCCTGCACTGCCACGTTTCTGCCACCTTGGGTAGCTTGCATGATTGCACGAGTCAGTTCTTGAATGGTCTGTTGCATCCCCCTCACGTTCAGCAGCCATCTCGATTGCTTAGTTCCTACAAAAATAGCTTACTGTTATGATACCAATGTGAGATTTAATTCGTGCGTGTGTGAGTTTATTATAGCTAGTTACCCTTGGCTCTAACCATAACTCACATAGGTAGGATAATTGACTCTAGTCGAGGCTGGTCAACCTAGATCATCCTATACTTAAGAATAACCTAGGCTCTGATACCACAAAACTGTCACGCCCCGACACAGAATATCGGGACGCGAGGCAGTTGCAAGTAAACGGGTACAGGGCGAGTACTAGACATCAAACTATTGCACAATGAATAATACTAAAGCAAATTTATTTCAATAATAACTTTCCAAATATCTAGTTACAACCACTAATATCAGAGCTAATCTATAGGGCCCAATTACATTGAAATAAGAAAAAGACTAAACTATGACTCTCAACATATTGCTAGGACATTAGGGTACTCGTGACGTCACTCCTCGTCGTTCCCGTCCTCTTGAGTGTATTGTTCATCCTCGGTCCCTATCCACCCTCCCCCCATCATCCGGGTCCCGGCCGTAGACTGCTCGCGCCAGCCCTGCCGCTCGCTGCACGTGCTTCGGTAGTGTCTCCTCCGCCCTCTGCCTCACCCCCTTGAGGCCTAGGCTCTCCAGTAGTGCCACTTGGCCGACCATCCTCAGGTCGCTGAGGTTGTCCTCTCCCATGGGATCCAAGCTCAGCAGGTCTTGTACGTGCTCAGTATAATCCACATAGGTGACCCCGTCACCGCCTCTCCATCCACCCTAGGTCCGGTGATCCGGGCCACATCTTCCAGGGACAGCACCATGTGCCCCCAAGGGAAGAGGAAGGCCCGGCTCACTCTATCCCATCTCCCCCAGAGTGCCTAGATCAGGGGGCTGTCCACAAAGAAGGGCTCAATCTCCAAGATCGGCCCGAACCCCATCCCCCGGACTCTCTCCCTCTGGAAGTCCGGGAGCCCCTGATAGGCCGCCAGGACAAGGGGCCACATTTTCCTTGGCTTCATTACGCCCTGCAATGCACAAACAAGTTAAACACAAGTTAGAACACACTAAAAGAAATAAAAGTGTGCAAATTTAAGTCAAGGTTCTTGGCCCTTGGAAAGCCCCTTGAATCGCGTCCCAAGCAGAGGACTGATAGCCCACGAATGCGTCGTTAAACACGTGACTAACAATCTCAAATAATCGGCCTACACTAAATATTTTAACAGTAGTTAAGTGGTGAGAGCCGAGTCGAATCCACAGGGAAAAAGATTATTAACTTTGAAAACCTTGAGTTTCTTGGTTAGAAAAGTGTGTAGAAGATTTTAAAACTAACTCCTAAGATTAATTCAATCAAAAATACATCTAATCTACGAAGAGAAATTAGAAGAGAGAAGTAGAGACAGAAAGAAACTAAATTAACAAACATTAAATTTAAATTCCACTAAATAGAAAAAGAGCTTAACAAAAGAGTGCTAAAAAAGTACAAATAAATCAACAATTTTAGATCTAAGAGATGAGAGAGAATAAGAGAAAGAGAGAGACAAGAGACGAGAGAGAGAGAAACGAGAGGAGAGAGAGGCGAGAGAGAGGAGAGAGGGGGCGCAGGGAGAGAGGAGAGAGAAGAGAGAGAGGAAGAAAGAGAAGGGAAGAAAAGGAGAGGAGGAAGAAGAAAGAGAAGGAGGAAGAGGAGGAAGGGGATGCGCAGGAGAGAGGGAGAAGAGAGAAAGAGAGAAGAGAATAGTTGCAAGAGAGAGAGGGGGAGGTTTATAAAGTGGTAGAGAAAGAGAGGAAGGGGGAGAGAGAAAAGGAAAGAGAAATTTTTAGAAAATAAGGGAGAAGATTTTTAAAAGTGAGAAAGTATTTTTGAAAGAAGAGAGAGGGAATATTTAAAAAAAACATAGAATCTCTCATTATTCTCTCTTGATCCAATCAAATTTATTGGCCCATTTGACACTTCATTTCTTGGCCATTAATCCTGCAAATACAACACAGTAGAGATTTAATCAATTATCATTTTTGTAATAAAGTGACAATGAATTTGTGTAAAATTAAGGACCATAAGATAATAAAATAACATAATTATCATTAATAACATCACCATTATCACACCCCCAACTTACTCATTGCTAGTCCCTTAGCAATGCCACAAGTGAATAATTGAGACTAACAAGAGTTCAAAATATCATACTTCATGACAAGAAAGTAAGATGAGAATGCTTGGTCATAAGTATTTCAAGTTCCAATCGAGAGTGTCAAAGGTAAATATGCCAGTTCATGTCATTAGACAGTTTCTCAAGATACACACAAATTTTCATGACTTTTTTTTATTAATGTTTGAGCATTAATAAGAGATGCATGGGCTTTTTACTTATCACTCAAGGATGGTATCAACTCTACACTCCTTAAATTCGATCCTCGAATTACAGGTAGCTTTCACTCTGCCTAATTCTTTTTTTTTTTTCATGCTCTTTTTTTCTTTTCATTCACATGGTGCTGCACTCCCTTCACTGTTTGACCGGAGCCTCAACTCTTACCTTAGGAGCCACAGCCTGGTTACTAAGATCAGGGGCATTTTCCATGTTTTTTTTTTTTTTTTCACTACTACACACATTTTCACATTTATTTGTAGGCAGGTAGCTTTTTCCCCATGATTGGACATCAATAGGAATGTAGAATATCAATCAATCAACCGAATGTTCGGTAAAACTCTCATCATCCATTTGAATAGCTCAACACAATACTTTACTGTGTTGATGAAATTTCAATATATTTTGAGGAAGATGCTAAAAACATAACTAGTTAACTCACCCCTTCAACTCACCACCTTCACAAGTACACAATATGAGTCAAACAAAAAATTTCTTGCATGAAATATGAAGCATGAAGCAAAATGTTAGGGACAAAGATTTGAAATACAATTTGTCTCTCCCCCCAACTTAAATGACATTGTCCTCAATGGCATAAAAGTAATGACAATAGAATAAAGCCAATGTAAGTTAAGAGGAGAGATGCAACCTGATGATCACATTAGGGTGGTTGCACACTAGCTTAATCAAAGGTAATGGGCCTTCAAAAACCTAGAACAAAATAGAAAAGAAGAAATAAGTTAAATATCCTTAAAAATATTGGTTGCCTCCCAATAAGCGCTGAATTTAATGTCTTCAGCCAGACACACGGAGGTAACGGCCTCACGTAACACCTCCAATCAATTGACGCCAATTCTTGCTATGTAAGGCATCATTAACCATGGTGGGTCAAGTGGTCCATACGTACCTTGTAGATCAGTAAGTGATAGATAAACTGAGGCACTCAAGATCATATGTTCAATTAAGAAATTTTCATTTGTACACTTAAGATCTTTATGTGGTTGAACACATCAATGCGGACTTGATTATCTTACCATTTTCACCCACAACTTCCATTTTTAGATCCTCTTTTATGATATTCGGTCAGATTGAGTTGAATGCTCAGAGGATTGCTTGAACTCCACAGGCTGACTTGTGTCAAAAATTAGCATGATCTGGAATGAAATGGATATGACTTTCAGCACAAGGATGCTTAAAATGTTCAAGTGTAGTTGACCAATCAGCTAGTGGTAGCCTGTCCATGAATATATTAGATTTTCCAGGGTCAGGGAGAGGTAGGCGTTCCATATGTTTCTCGAAATCACAAGAGACCCCGTCAATGTAGACTTCAGGCAGAATTTCTAATTCATCTCTTACCCAATAAGAATGATTGATAACTACACCCAGCTCTTTCTCCACACTCACCTCTTCTTTGTTACTCACATGAAATGATGTCACATCAAATTCGGACCCAACATCTGGTTGCCACTCTTTCTCTTCTCCCCCCAACTTGAATTCAACTAATTCACTAGAGCTTTCCTCAAATATGACATTATGGATGGAGTCTTCTTGATGATCAGTTTCAAGTTGGGCCAAGATAATGGATTGATTTTCAGTGGCACCCATCTTCTCTTGATTTGACTCATTAATATTATCTCTCATTTTCCAAGTGGGCGTGTCCACAATCATGTTGGACTGAGAAGTTGTGGATAGAATTTCAGAGTCAAATTGTTGGTCACAATCAAGATAATGATGTGCATAATTGTCAATGGGTTGCATGGTGACTGACTGTCTTGCCTCCTTCTGATTTCCATCAGTTGAGTAATCAGGAGGTCAGTTTTGACAAAGGATTGCTCCAATTATTGTTGTTGTTGGGTGAATGTTTGCTCAAAGATTTGTTGGTTATCATGGAATTTTTGCATAAATTGCCCAAATTGACCATCAAATAGGCTTGATTGTGGGGAGAAGTATAAGTGGACTGTGGATATACATGTCCCTCATGATGGCTTTTGTCATGAATATCAATTTGGCATTGGGCCCAATGTTGAAAGTTGTGGATGGGTGGGCTTTGGGCTTGGGCCAGAATAGGTTGATCTCTAAGTGTTAAATGCGGCATTACTTCACCAGTGGTTGGAAGGGTGTGCCTTCAGGAGCATTTGTTAAGCACACCGGCAGATCAATGCCAAAATTTTTTTGATCGAACCATGATATGATTTCGGCACCTAGAAATGGTCCTTGAATTTCCCCTTGAGGATCTTGATAGAGTAAACTCAATTTTTCAGGGGAGACACCTTGGTCAACTTTTGAGTAAGGAGTGGTGTGGATAACACTTGAAAGGTTTGGGTCTGTTCTTGGGTTGAGGGAGGTGATGAGATATAAAGTGGGTTAATATATTTCCTCCACCCTGAATCATACATGTGATCTTTAATTGGGTGACCATGAATCAGATGGGCTTGAGTCCATTTGGAGCCATTGGACTGGTAAGTAGAGGTTGATGGATAAAGTGGGTGAGGTTAAGAGTGCATACCATAGTGGGCTGATCCAATTTGTCCAATTGAAGTGCCAATTTCATAACCATGATTGTCAACCCACATAAATCTCTTTCTTTTATTTATTTTTTGTTTTATTTTTTATTTTTTTTTGAAATATGATTTTTTTTTTGTATTTTCACACAAGTTAGCAAACATTAATCCTATGACACCTATGGTTCCCTAAGATATAAACATTTGATTTCTCACTAATCAACTGAGGCCTAACTCAAATCCACTCTCAAGCTCGTTAACTGGCCAGGTAAGAGGTGGGAAAGTGGGAGGTTCCCCCTGCCTCACAGGGACCTAATTAAGTAACCACTTGTCCACTTAGGCGTTTGCCAATAAACCTCTAGCCTTAGACACCAGTCTCCAAACTTGATAGTGGGCCCAGTGGGCCTAAGTCTCAAAGCGAACCCTAGGTCAAGTTTTCTTTTTTCTTTTATTGGGTTTGGGAATGCAAAAGATGCAGGAAGTTGTGGTTTGTGGGCTAAGGAAGGGTGATCAAATCCCCACCTTATCTTATAAGGAACTGCCCTTAAAGTATTTTAGTAATGATGTGCATACCACAAAGTCAAGCAAGGGATTCTATGCAAGCATGGCAATGCATGATCATGCTTTTAAGAAAGTTGAGATTCTCACCTTGCCTCCCGCAATCTTCGACAAGAAAGGAAACTTTTCAAAAAAAAAAACTTACCTAAAGATGAAGTCTAAATGATGCATGCCTAAAGATAGAAAGTTTCTAATCTTGACATGACATCTTTTATTGGATTCAAGTGATTGATTTTTTTGATTTTTTTAATGAATTATCTAAACATGGCAACTAAAAAAAAGGAAACTCAATCAAGAGGGTTTTAAGGGTACTTACCTCCAACGCAATCCCTCGTTTTTTTGGAAAGTAAAACAAATAGAAAGAGTGAGAGAGAAGGAAACTCACCTCACTTACCATTTTTTCTGATTTTTTTTGTGCAATTTTCGGATTTGTTTTCCAAAACAGCCCCTTTTACTTACAGATCTCCCTTTTAGTGACAGATTTCTGACAGATTCTTCAATTTTGCAATTTTCAGGATTTTTCAATCTTTATTTGATACCTACAAAAAGAAAGAAAAATGTTAGCTGAATATTACAAAAAAAAAACCAAGATTATCAAAACTAAAAATCTAATTCCCCGACAACGGCGCCAAAAATTGATAGCCCACGAATGCGTCGTTAAACACGTGACTAACAATCTCAAATAATCGGCCTACACTAAATATTTTAACAGTAGTTAAGTGGTGAGAGCCGAGTCGAATCCACAGGGAAAAAGATTATTAACTTTCAAAGCCTTGAGTTTCTTTGGTTAGAAAAGTGTGTAGAAGATTTTAAAACTAATCCTAAGATTAATTCAATCAAAAATACATCTAATCTACGAAGAGAAATTAGAAGAGAGAAGTAGAGACAGAAAGAAACTAAATTAACAAACATTAAATTTAAATTCCACTAAATAGAAAAAGAGCTTAACAAAAGAGTGCTAAAAAAGTACAAATAATCAACAATTTTAGATCTAAAGAGATGAGAGAGAATAAGAGAGAGAGAGAGAACAAGAGACGAGAGAGAGAGAAACGAGAGGAGAGAGAGGCGAGAGAGAGGAGAGAGGGGGCGCAGGGAGAGAGGAGAGAGAAGAGAGAGAGGAAGAAAGAGAAGGGGAAGAAGAGGAGAGGAGGAAGAAGAAAGAGAAGGGGGAAGAGGAGGAAGGGGATGCGCAGGAGAGAGGGAGAAGAGAGAAAGAGAGAAGAGAATAGTTGCAAGAGAGAGAGGGGGGAGGTTTATAAAGTGGTAGAGAAAGAGAGGAAGGGGGAGAGAGAAAATGAAAGAGAAATTTTTAGAAAATAAGGGAGAAGATTCTTAAAAGTGAGAAAGTATTTTTGAAAAGAGAGAGAGGGAATATTTAAAAAAAACATAGAATCTCTCATTATTCTCTCTTGATCCAATCAATTTATTGGCCTATTTGACACTTCATTTCTTGGCCCATTAATCCTGCAAATACAACACAGTAGAGATTTAATCAATTATCATTTTTGTAATAAAGTGACAATGAATTTGTGTAAAATTAAGGACCATAAGATAATAAAATAACATGATTATCATTAATAACATCACCATTATCAAGGACGCAGTTCAATACTTGAAAAAACGTCTACTTTAGTAGCCGCCTTTTCATGTTGAAAAGCGGCGGCTTAAGCCGCCACGATTCATCTGGTTGAGCCGCGTCAGCTGCAGCCGATGCGATTCAACCCCTTCTCCTTCCCCGGCGCCGGAGCCCCCCTCCTCTTCCCCGAAATCGAAAAAGGCTAGGGGCTAGGAGTACCTACCGTCTCCGGCCGTGGGGGCACTTCCCAGTTGAGCCGCCCGCGTCTCCGCTCCACCCAAGCCGCGTCCGCCGCCGCACCGTCGTCCTCCTCCTCTGTCCCCCACGCCTCTTCCTTCATCGCCATTTCCGCCTCACCTTCCTTCGCTACCGGCATGATGGCAAGCTCCCCAGGGGTGCCGATCATCTCCGCAATCATTGCGCTGACGCCGGTGCTCAGCATCTCCACCGCCGGTGTCTCCGTTCCCTCCTCCACCGCGCTGCCTTCTGACCACCGGTGCTTCGCCGCCCCCTTCTTCATCATAGAGAGAGGAGAGAGTGAGAAGAGACAGAAGGGAGAGGGAAGATCGAGAGAGAACAGGGGTCTCTGATGAGAGAGGTCGGGGTCACCAGTTGCCAAAATAGTGGCCACCAGACGCCCCCGGGCATTTTATTGCCTTGGCGAAGTTTGGGAAAAGCGTCTAGTTCTACGGATGCGGATTGGGAACCCTCGCAATTAATTGCGTCTGAGGGGACCGTCGTGATTTAGAAGAGCCATCATGGCCTCGGCACGGAATTTTAGGTGGTTATTTTGAAATTTGAAATGCGTCGATTAGGGTAGCCGCTAATATAAACCATCATGTGAATTGGCATCCGTAGTAGCCGCTGCGATTCAAAGAATCATCATTGCCTGGCGCAGACTCCAAGGCACACGTTTTTTGGAAATTCCAAGCGCAATTGGAAACAATGTAAACGCGGTGGTTTCAATGGACGCGGTTCAAGGAGCTATCCACGGCCTCTGCTTTGGACGCGATTCAAAGAGCCCACCTGGGACTTCAACTTGAGGAGGAATTTCAAGCAGTTTTGGATGAACAATCACATATTAAGGGACACTTGGGCCATGTTAAGGAAATAATTGCATTTTTATTGAAAACTTAATCTCGTCATCTACAAGCGGCCACTTTGGGCCACAACTTCCCGAGGGCCCTTACATAAGTTCTCCAATCTTTTTCCACCTCCTCCACATTCGGGACCGGCCTCCTAAAAGAGCAGACCTTCCATAGTGCTTTGATAGTATTCACCTCCTCGCCATCATGATTGGTTCCGATGTCACGCCGTTTAATTGGCGGGAGGTGAGACGGACCTTCAAAGATGCACCGGGGAAGCCCAAGTTGAGGGAGGCAGCGGTGCGGGTTATAATGGGCGAACTTGGACGCCCCGATCAATTGCAAATCTACACTGGGTGCTAGCCTGGTCCGCAAGTCTTGTTTACGAAGTGGCTCCGGAATGAAAGTAAACGCATCCTCGGGCATATCTCGGAAGCAGTCACGCCAATTCGTCCGCGTTTTATGTTGTGGCGCTCGATTAGCCACGTGCCCTTCCAAGCCGACGATGTTGTCCAAATGTTTGAGCAGACTTTTGGAGAAGATACGGGACGAGCTAGAAACCTCATTGCTCAAGGCAAATTTAAAATGTAGGTCAGCCCAACAGGTGAATAAAAGAATTGATCCATAAGGGGGCCTACCCTAGCTCGCCACCGTAAGACCTCTGTAGAGGAAGGCTAGCACCACCGGTCCCAACCTCTCACCTTCCCATATGGCGCACACCACGCCTAGCTGGTCCTCCTCTAAGGTGTTGTCAACCAAAGGAAAGGGGAGTGCACCCGCTACACAAATAGCAAAACCCCGCATGACCTGTTCAAATCTTTCACCGTCACCCTCCCGTGGTAGATCCCTCATCGTCCAGGCCGTCAGTTTTTGCAAGTTTATCCCCTTGTCGGTCTGGACGCTTTGAACATACCGCACATCCATAAAGCTCTCCAACACTCCTCGACTTGTGTAGCACCGCGGCATGACCACCATCTCATCTTCCGCACCTCGCTTCATCCGCTTCAAACCTAATAAAATCTCAACCTCTTCCAATAGGATAGTGGCTTCAAATGTTTTGAAGAGGAAGGTGTGGGTTTGAGGATGCCATAATTCAATCAAAGCCCTGAGAGCCGCCCAGTCAAGGTGGATCTCGTGGTATCTTATTGCATGGACGGTAAGGTTGTTGATTCCCCACGCCGTAAGGATGTGGGTCATGCTCAAAGTGATATTGGAAGTGAGTTGTCGGAGACATGGGAGGCGCATGTAGTGACGGTTACCCAAGAAACGTGGGTAATCCTTTGAACGGGGATGGGTAAGAGCATTGCATGGGGGTTTTGGTGAATGGCCAAAGATGAAAAGATTTGTCATTAGGAGAGGTAGAGAGAAAGAAAAGAAAAGAAGCAAGAAGGAAGTGCAACAAAGAAATTGTTAGAAGCAAGCCAAAACCAAAAACAAAGCCAAAAGAATCAAATTCACTTACCATGTTGTTTGGACAAGCTTACAAACATGCCCTTTCACTTGGTTTAACCTTTGAAACCCATCCTCTCTTGACCCCATAGAGGAGGATGATCCACCATGCTCCATCTCTCCCAAAGCTTCCTTTTCTTTTCCCCTCCTCCAAACTTTCTCTTCTCGTCCTCTCCTCCAAAGCCTTCTCCTCCTCATCTTCCTCTTCTCCTTGCTTCAAGAGAGAGATCTTTCACCGTTAGGAGAGGAAGGGAGTGTATGGAAAGGAGTGTGTGCATGAAAAGGAGTGTGACAGGGTGTTTTGTGACCCCTTGACCCAAAAGCACCTCGCATGCACGCAGTAAGAGGAGGAGAAGAGCCAAAACTATCAATCTGATTTGACAGCCTGAATCGCGTCTAGACCAGAGGAGGCGATTAAGGATTGATAGGCGTTCAGTCTAGAGGACGCTATTTTGGATGGTTAAAAGGCGGTGTCCAGACTGGACGCCAATTAAGGGAGATGCAGAAAGTCCCCCGAGAAGATTCAAAAGTGAAGATGCACTCCAGCACTATCTTTGGCAAAAAGGACTTAAGACCCTCACTATCTCTTAAGTGAGAAAATTGAAAAAAGTCCCTATTGCCCATAATGACCCAATCGCACGTTGCAAGAACTGCTTCATCAAGCTTCATCTTATCTTTTCTCAGGTGTAGCTCAGTTCTTGCAAATCGTCGTCATGACCGAAGAACCAACATGTCCCCCCTCGCAAGTTCAAGTTCTTCACGATCTTGCTTCCTGGCTTCGCCACCAAATTGGCCATGCCACAGAGGCTCACCAAGTACTTCATCAGAGAGAATTTGACACGTGTCACGCTCTTGAGCCCTCTTTGTAGAAGCTAGAAGCATCAGGATTGGCAATGATAGTAAAGGTTTCACTTTGCTGAAGGTTGGGGGAGGTTTGCAGCCGCTCACAGGATGAGCTTTGGGGACCTCTTGGTGTTTAAGAGTGTGGGCGGCCTGGATTTTCATGTAACCATCTTTAGAAAAAGTGCATGCCATATCAGAAAATGAGGCCCACAATAATAATAATGTTCAGAATCTCCCCACCAACACTCCCACCAACAATTTGAATAGCGTCCAACATAAGGGACGCGATTCACAATTGATAGGCGTCCAGTATCCCAACCGCAATTTACAAGCAGCATTGTTTTCGTTATTTTTCACTCTATTATTTGTTGCTTGTCAATACTAATCAATCTTTAAGCATAGGATCTAGATGTCTTTTCACCGTACAATGCACGATCATCCTCGTCGGCCACCACCTCGGTGCTGTGAATATTGCATCTTACTATATGGTATACTTTATTTGAACACATCAAGGACCTCGAGGCGCTGACGAAACTGGAGTTTGAGTTCCCCTCCTCCGCCAAAAACAATGATAATTCCAGAGGAGTCTTACGACTTGAGGATAGGCCATTACGCTATGGAAGGACGACAGTTCCCCTCGTATCCTGACTTCCACGACGTGACAATATATCCTTGATTATCTTATATTTTCTTGTTGTTTTAAAATTTTTTTAGCCCAGCATGCATCATGTAGAACCTTGAGCATAACTCTGGAGAATCACTCTCGTTCTTAATTGAAGAGAGCCACTTATTCTTAAAATCACAGATAACATGGAATATTCCATTCCGAGCCAAGTACTCGGTTCACTGTGTTGTTGTTTAAAGATCGTTCTTTTGAGAAACTCAGTTGCTTTATACTTTGGATACCTACTTTATTTTTCAGTTACTCCCAGAGATCCACCTGCAGCAGTGGCAGACGCCCCCAATGGTGCAACCTAACGGATTGTGTCCTTAGGTCTCGCGCACACTTCCTTTTTTTTTTTTCCGTCCAAAGCATCGAGTTTTCTCTTAAAGTTTTCCCCGAACAACTTCACTCTGAACTGACGAAATGCTCCTATCGTGTGTTGTTGAGGCGTGTCTCATCACACCTTGGTGTTTACTTTTCAGTCTGCTCCTACTACACTCCACTCCACTACGCTTCATCTCACTTCGCTCCATTACACTCCATTCCGTGTCCCTCCGCTTTGCTCCCCTACAAAGCAGACACCCAGGCGAGGCAGCTGTAGACACGCTGTGACGGCCCTCATTATACCGTTACGGTTATACCAACCCACGTCGGTATATACAAGTGCTGCCACAGTGGGACATTTACCCAACGATACAAACAGCTGAGATACACGTAAATATACAACAGAGTAGCGGAAGTAAAAGAGAATATCTCCATTCATTCATCATCCACATTAAACATACATGTAGTTTACAATTTGCAAAAAGGAACCAAAGTTCACATAAATTAAATTACTGAAATGGAAATACTAATGTCCACATAATACATTCTTCTCATGATAATTCTAATACAATGTTCAAATTACATACTGGGAAATACACAAACTCAAAGAACTCCAACAACTATCTAGTCTCCGCGCTCGGAGTCCGTCTCCACCCGTCTCCTCAAGCGGTGTCGTGTCACCGACTATACCTGTACGCCGAAGCAAGGAGTGAGTCTAGGGACTCAGCAAGCAACACTATTCATGATATCACGTACAAATCCTAGCGGTTTCTCCATGCACATACAATTAGCAACACATAGCATGCTAGTCAATTCGAGTTTTCAACCTATCATGAAGGTTCTACAATTTTATACATAACTCATGCTTTCAGATTTTTAAAATAAATCCACCTATCACATGGTCTCTATTCAATTTACTCATGAACTATAATCTTTTACAGAATCAAACATGAGAGCTATCAATATGGACAATTACATGCATGAAAGGGAAACACAATTTGCATGGATTCCACATATTCTTAGTGCATACATAACTTTTTCACATGCTTTAGGTTGCTGATTTCACATGGTTCAATGACTATAAATCTACACATGAGACCTATAACGTTGCTTAAAACCTCACATAGAACAATCCATCATGTCATTTTGCACACATATTCATTTGTTGTCCCTACCATGGATTCTAAACACTTTGTACACATAATATGAGAATAATAACATGCATTTTCTGAATTCACATGGTTTCAGATTTAGTCTCACATGGTTTCAATAACACATTTACACATCGGGAATTTCACATTTTCTTTTACACAAATTTTCTCTTTTCACGTGGTTACACTTTTACACATACTCATTCACATGTCACCTTACACATTTACACATGGTCACATACACATTTCACATTATACTTTACACATATTTAGGTGCCGTGACACATAGTCCAAACCACCAAAGAAGGACACAAACACATCACATCACATAGACGCCATCTAGGCATACAATGGCGACTCTTGGACTCCGCAGACCGGGAGAACAAGTCTCCACCCACCCTAACCAGTGGTACTTGTCCACCTCCAGGATTTCCCCCTAATGCCCTTAGGGTCACTTAACACAATGAACTTTCTCAGGGGGACTTTTCCCTCATACGGCTCCACTGCCTTCTCGGAAGCAGTATCACATTGGCACAATTACACTTTTACACATTTACCGTTTTACACATAGTTTTTACACTTTACACTTTTCATCACATTCACACTTTCTTACTCACATGAACCCTCTATTTTTCCTAACATGGTACTACAGAGTTTTCAAGGTTTAACACACAGTAAACACACTAATCATATGCTGGTTTTAAACAAAATCTAATCACATTTCGATCATATGTACGAATTATTCACATTTCACATGAAAACACATAACTTTTTATTTGCAGGTCCAATGATCTGAAATTTTTACCACATGCTTTTTTCGGGCGCATAATCATACTACTCCAAAATTTTCAGATTTTTATGAGCTACATAGAATTTACAGAAAATAAAATGCCTAATTAGTATGCTATTAACAACTTAAGTTAACATGGGTCTAACACATCTTGTAATTTAGCCACTTGCTATTTTATACAGAGACTACTAATACATATATGATTTTAGAATACCCATTACCCTAATTCATACATCTATCAATCAATTATCACAAACCATTTTCGCATGTTTTCATTTTACCGAACCGAGCTTATTTACAATTTCACAAGGATGGATAATTTACTGAAGCTTGCAAACCATATGCTGACCCACTATTCTTCATGATCAAACCGAAACTAAGGCATTCACACTAATCTAAATCATGAATCATGGATTTTGAAAAATTGCCTACAAGTCATGCTCACAAGTTTACAAAATATCATTATCCTACATTCACCATTCACATCCCACATTCATTCACACACCACACAACTAACCATATACATAGAGTATAAGCTTTACCATATATCCTCATCGCATAAAACATACCGAAATTACTGCATAAGTGGGACAGAACAGCCACTGTTCTGTCCAGAAGAACTAGGCGGCGGTCTCTGGCCGCTGACTCAAGGTCAGCGGCATGGTCGATGGACGCCAAACATAAACGGGACGTCCAGGGACCTTGCCGTCTAACCAGGTCTGTGCAGAAAACACAGACCCGAGCTCTGAAACTTGGGTGAATTGGAGGGTCTAGGACTCGAGAAAAATCCTTAAAAATCACAAAAACCACCTAGACTCATACGGGGACACCATAGATAGGTCACTTGCCTTTAGAAATTTTCTCCAAGAGATTTAGGCTCGAAGAAGACCTCCTTGGGCAATCCCAAGAAGTTGCAGAACCTCCCTCTAGATCGCCTTCCTCCGGGCTCCTGGGTGATCTCCATGCCGAGGGGATGATGGGGATGCCTTCTCCTTTGCTCCAGCTTCCTCCTTGTCGCAGTAGATCTCCAAACCAAGCTCCAAGGGTCGGATTTGGGTTCTAAAATGGGGTTTTTCTCACAGCTCACCTAGGGTTTTTCTCTCCTCTATTTCTCCTCTTGCAAGGTGAAATGAGAAGTGGGAGAGGCCAAATCCGGGTTCAGACCTAATGAAGCCCCTCACCCACTCACCATACCGATTAGACAGCCTTAGAGCCGTTGGGGGACATCCCCCCAATGGAGGCCATGCCTTGCTCCTAGATTTTCTAGCTCTGCAACGCATGCAGGTCAGAGAAGTTGGTGTCCAGATCGCTGGACGTCGGAGTTAGTGTTGGCGTCCATGTCTAGACGCTGACACTGGCTCAACGGCCTGGGCTTGACGCCAAGGTGGCCTTCGGCCAGAACCCTAATTTATGCAGAAAACCATGCATACCAAGCATATATACAGGCAACATGTATATGGTATTATATCCACACTATCGTCATGCAATATATACATTATTTATTCTTAATATAAACACATGCATACGTAATTATACTAATTAATACGTACGTAAATATGTACATACACACACAAGCACAAATATTCCACATAGATACAAATAATACGACGGAAATTAGAGGGCCTTACACCCTCTCCCCCTTAAAGAACTTCGTCCTCGTAGTTAGAATGACACTACTCAAACAAAAGGGGATACTTCTTCTTCATGCCGGACCGCCAAAATGATCTCTTCAGGTCTTGATACATCTTAGTGTTACCCGGATGAATAGAAATCGTGATCTATGAGCCTCCGCTAACACATGCTCACGGACATCTACCACATCGGGGACACAAACACGGTGCTGAAATCTAATCACACCGTCCTCATCACGAGCAATGCCCGCCTTACCCACTAACTCTAACTATCTAGGATCGGCTTTCTGCTGCTCAATCACCTCATCCAAGACTGAGGATCTAAGGGACAGCTGAGCTACAAAAGCCTGACACAACGATGGCTCTAACTCGGTCATAGAGCACGCTGCATCCTCCAACATCTTCCAATCCTGTGGGAGCGAAGACCTCTTTCTACTAAGAGCATCCGCTACGACGTTCGCCTTTCCAGGATGATACTGAAGGTCGAAGTCATAGTCCTTCAAGAACTCAATCCATCTCCTATGCCTCAGGTTTAATTCCTTTTGGGAGAAAAGATACTTCAAGCTCTTGTGGTCGTAAACACCTCAAATCTGACACCATAAAGATAGTGCCTCCAGATCTTTAGTGCATGAACCACAGCTGCGAGCTCTAAATCATGAGTCGGATAGTTCCTCTCATGCTCCTTCAACTAACGAGAAGCATAAGCCACTACCCTCTCTTGCTGCATGAGCACACAGCCTATACCAATCTGAGATGCATCCGTATAAATGGCAAAACCTTCTAGACCACTAGGCAATACCAATACCGGAGCAGAAGTAAGCTTAGCCTTCAATAGCTGAAAGCTACGCTCACATGCCTCAGACCACACGAACTTCTCACCTTTCCGAGTCAGCTTTGTCAAAGGGGCGGCGATGGATGAGAAACCCTCAATGAATCGCCGATAATAACCAGCTAACCCAATAAAACTACGAATCTCCGAAGGGGTCCTGGGAATCTCCCAATCCATAACTGCCTGGACTTTTGCTGGATCAACTGCAACACACCAGCCCGGAGATAACATGCCCGAGGAAATGAACCTCGCGCAACCAGAACTCACACTTGCTGAACTTCGCATACAGCTTGTGCTTACGGAGAACCTCTAAGACTATCCTCAAATGCTGACGATGTGTGGCCTCATCCGGAGAATAGACCAACACGTCATCAATAAACACAACAACAAAGCTATCTAGATACAGACTAAACAACCCGGTTCATGAGATCCATGAACGCTGCAGGGGCGTTGGTCAATCCGAAAGGAAGAACCAAAAACTCATAATGTCCATAACGGGTTCTAAATGCCATCTTGGACACATCCTCACTCCTAATCCTCAACTGATGATAACCAGATCGCAAGTCAATCTTGGAAAAGACTGATGCCTCTCGCAACTGGTCAAACAGATCATCAATCCGAGGTAAGGGATACATGTTCTTCACAGTCACCTAGTTTAGCTTCCTATAATCAATGCACAACCGAAGTGACCCGTCTTTCTTCTTGACGAATAAGACAGGTGCGCCCCAGGGGAAACGCTAGGGCGGATGAATCCCTTATCGAGCAATTCTTGCAATTGCTTCCTCAACTCGGCTAATTCTGCAGGGGCCATCCGATATGGGGCCTTCGAGATAGGAGAGGTGCCTGGAAGCAACTCTATAGTGAACTCTATCTCCCTATCCGGTGGTAATCCAGACAAGTCATCGGGAAAGACATCTGGAAAGTCCTGCACCACATCGATCTCTGCAAGAGTCAGTGATGAACCAGCATCGGGTACTAGCATAACGCTGGCAGAAATGCGTCACAACCCTTGTTCACCATGCGCATCGCCTTCATGGCAGAGATAACTAACTTTCCGCTAAGTTCTTTGGCAAGGGATGAGAGAACTCATCCTCACCAGGAATGCGGAAAACAATCTTCTTCCTACGACAATCCACTAACGCATAATGCTCCTCTAGCCAATCCAGACCAAGGATACAATCATAATCCTTCATCTTTAGCAAGAAGAAACATCCATCTAGGAATCTATCCTCAATGCACACAGGTAACGACGGAATGCACTTCCTAGTCGATACCGTACCCGCAGGGGTGTGCACAGACAAAGGAACCTCTAACTCCTCAGACTCTATGCCTGACTCTAGGGCTAACTGCCTAGCGAACCGCTTGGAAATGAACGAGTGAGTAGCACCCGTATCAAACAAAACCCGAGCGTGCACACCGAAAAGTAAAACTGTACCTTCGGTGACATGCTCCGCCTGCACGGCGTCCTCACGAGCTAACGCAAACACTCGAGCTGGGGCTCGAGGCCTTCCTGGTCGTCCTGTAGCTGGCGCGGCTTCCGCTACTGCTGGTACTGGCACTCCTCGCTGAGCTTCTTGCTGAAGTCTTGGGCAATCCTTGATCTTGTGGTCGCTGCTCCCACACTTTAAGCATCTACCCGCTACTAACCAGCACTAGGAACCTCCATGGGTCTTCCCACAATGGGGACACTCTCTCTTCGCACCGGGGGAACGTACAGAGGTACCTGAGAGTTGCTGACTGCCATTTGTTTCTGCGGTGTCTGGTACACCACCGTTTTCCTCTTATCTTGCCGCTGGAATGTCGCTGCCGGCCTCTTCTGTGAAGCCTTCTTCTCCTCCAGTACTGCTCCATTTCTCCCTCCTGTCTGTAGGCTGCGCTGAGGGCCTCGTCTAGCGTGCGGTGGTCGAACGCCACGAGCCTCGCCCTCAGTGATGGTTTGAGACCCATCACGAACTTCTTGGTCTTCCTGTGCTCATCCTCTACTATATGCGGTGCATATTTAGAAAGTTCAGAAAACCTTGCCTCGTATTCCAGGACGGTCATCGATCCTGCGTTCAGGGAAAGGAATTCTTGCTCCATCTTGTCCTGGATGTGCTCTGGGATGAACTTGGCTCGGAAGAGCCTCACGAACGCGTCCCACGCCACATCTACTGCTCCGTCCTCGAAGCGCGTACGCAGTAGAGAGGACCACCATACATCGCTCTCTCCTCTCAATACACCTTCATAAGCACTAACCAACAATTTCTAACTCGACAAACAACATACAAGCATAAACCAAAACATACCTGTAGCATGTAGGTGGCTAAGGTCACCTTGTCCTCGTCAGGACACCTGATAGCTCGGAAGATTTTCTCGGTCTCCCTCATCCAGCTTTCTGCTAATAGCGGATCACTCTCCCCCTTAAAAGAGGGTGGGGCCATCCTCTTGAATCGCTCCATGATGGAAGGTCCACCATGGTCCTGAGCTGGGGCCTGAGCCTGCTACATTAAACAATAACAATATACAATAAACACAATATCATGCAATTTAAATAGCAACTACTAGGTTGTTTTATTATTCTACCTGAGCCTCCAACTGGGCCTGGAGTGCTGCCTGGGTGTGGGCCTCTGCGTCTGCATGGCTTGCACCAGACCTTGCATGAATACTCCATAGTCCACTGGCGGTGGTGGGGAAGCACAGGGCCCTGTGGGGCCGGGGCCTGCTGCTCCGCCCGCTCCTCACGCCTCTGCTCGTCGTCGCGAGCTGGCACACCTCCACGTCGTCCACGGGAAGCCATGGCTGTAATAAAATTTCAGCCACTAATTAGAGCTAGGTTACTAAGTTTTCAGCCATTTTCTTATCTATTTTTCACTTCCTATTAATGTTTTCTACACATTGGACATATTAGCATGCAATGGGGATGATGACTTAGTTTATTCATGTGTAATCTCAACCGGTCGCTCTGATACCAATCTCTGTGACGGCCCTCATTATACCGGTACGGTTATACCAACCCACGTCGGTATAACAAGTGCTGCCACAGTGGGACATTTACCCAACGATACAAACAGCTGAGATACACGCGAATATACAACAGAGTAGCGGAAGTAAAAGAGAACTATCTCCATTCATTCATCATCCACATTAAACATACATGCAGTTTACAATTTGCAAAAGGAACCAAAGTTCACATAAATTAAATTACTGAAATGGAAATACATAATGTCCACATAATACATTCTTCTCATGATAATTCTAATACAATGTTCAAAATTACATACTGGGAAATACACAAACTCAAAGAACTCCAACAACTATCTAGTCTCCGCGCTCGGAGTCCGTCTCCACCGTCTCCTCAAGCGGTGTCGTGTCACCAACTATACCTGTACGCCGAAGCAAGGAGTGAGTCCAGGGACTCAGCAAGCAACACTATTCATGATATACACGTACAAATCCTAGTGGTTTCTACATGCACATTACAATTAGCAACACATAGCATGCTAGTCAATTCGAGTTTTCAACCTATCATGAAGGTTCTACAATTTTATACATAACTCATGCTTTCAGATTTTTAAAATAAAATCCACCTATCACATGGTCTCTATTCAATTTACTCATGAACTATAATCTTTTACAGAATCAAACATGAGAGCTATCAATATGGACAATTTACATGCATGAAAGGGAAACACAATTTGCATGGATTCCACATATTCTTAAGTGCATACATAACTTTTTCACATGCTTTAGGTTGCTGATTTCACATGGTTCAATGACTATAAATCTACACATGAGACCTATAACGTTGCTTAAAACCTCACATATGAACAATCCATCATGCCATTTTGCACACATATTCATTTGTTGTCCCTACCATGGATTCTAAACACTTTGTACACATAACATGAGAATAATAACATGCATTTTCTGAATTCACATGGTTTCAGATTTAGTCTCACATGGTTTCAATAACACATTTACACATCGAGAATTTCACATTTTCTTTTACACAAATTTCCTCTTTTCACGTGGTTACACTTTTACACATACACATTCACATGTCACTTACACATTTACACATGGTCACATACACATTTCACATTACACTTTTACACATATTTAGGTGCCGTGACACATAGTCCAAACCACCAAAGAAGGACACAAACACATCACATCACATAGACGCCATCTAGGCAATACAATGGCGACTCTTGGACTGCGCAGACCGGGAGAACAAGTCTCCACCCTAACCAGTGGTACTTGTCCACCTCCAGGATTTCCCCCTAATGCCCTTAGGGTCACTTAACACAATGAACTTTCTCAGGGGGACTTTTCCCTGATACGGCTCCACTGCCTTCTCGGAAGCAGTATCACATTGGCACAATTACACTTTTACACATTTACCGTTTTACACATGGTTTTTACACTTTACACTTTTCATCACATTCACACTTTCTTACTCACATGAACACCTCTGTTTTTCCTAACATGGTACTACAGAGTTTTCAAGGTTAACACACAGTAAACACACTAATCATGCTGGGTTTAAACAAAATCTAATCACATTTCGATCATATGTACGAATTATTCACATTTCACATCAGAAACACATAACTTTTTATTTACGGGTCCAAATGACCTGAAATTTTTACCACATGCTGTTTTCGGGTTCATAATCATACTCCAAATTTTCAGATTTTTCTGAGCTACATAAATTTACAGAAAATAAAACGCCTAATTAGCATGCTATTAACAACTTAAGTTAACATGGGTCTAACACATCTTGTAATTTAGCCACTTGCTGTTTTATACAGAGACTACTAATACATATATGATTTTAGAATACCACATTACCCTAATTCATACATCTATCGATCAATATCACAAACCATTTTCGCATGTTTTCATTTTACCGAACCGAGCTTATTTACAATTTCACAAGCATGGATAATTACTAAAGCTTGCAAACACATATGCTGACCCACTATTCTTCATGATCAAACCGAAACTAAGGCATTCACACTAATCTAAATCATGAATCATGGATTTTGCAAAATTGCCTACAAGTCATGCTCACAAGTTTACAAAATATCATTATCCTACATTCACCATTCACATCCACATTCATTCACACACCACAACTAACCATATACATAGAGTATAAGCTTTACCATATATCCTCATCGCATAAAACATACCGAAATTACTGCATAAGTGGGACAGAACAGCCACTGTTCTGTCCAGAAGAACTAGGCGGCGGTCTCTGGCCGCTGACTCAAGGTCAGCGGCATGGTCGATGGACGCCAAGCATAACTGGGGACGTCCAGGGACCTTGCCGTCTAACCAGGTCTGTGCAGAAAACACAGACCCGAGCTCTGAAACTTGGGTGAATTGGAGGGTCTAGGACTCGAGGAAAAATCCTTAAAAATAACAAAAACCACCTAGACTCATACGGGGACACCATAGATAGGTCACTTGCCTTTAGAAATTTCCTCCAAGAGATTTATGGCTCGAAGAAGACCTCCTTGGGCAGTCCCAAGAAGTTGCAGAACCTCCCTCTAGATCGCCTTCCTCCGGGCTCCTGGGTGATCTCCACGCGAGGGGATGATGGGGATGCCTTCTCCTTTGCTCCAGCTTCCTCCTTGTCGCAGTAGATCTCCAAACCAAGCTCCAAGGGGTCGGATTTGGGGGTTCTAAAATGGGGTTTTTCTCACAGCTCACCTAGGGTTTTTCTCTCCTCTATTTCTCCTCTTGCAAGGTGAAATGAAAGTGGGAGAGGCCAAATCCGGTTCAGACCTAATGAGAGCCCCCCCCACTCACCATACCGATTAGACAGCCTTAGAGCCGTTGGGGACATCCCCCCAATGGAGGCCATGCCTTGCTCCCGGATTTTCTGGCTCTGCAACGCATGCAGGTCAGAGAAGTTGGCGTCCAGATCGCTGGACGCCGGAGTTAGTGTTGGCGTCCATGTCTGGACGCTGACACCAGCTCAACGGCCTGGGCTTGACGCCAGGTGGCCTTCGGCCAGAACCCTAATTATGCAGAAAACCATGCATACCAAGCATATATACATGCAACATGTATATGGTATTATATCCACACTATCATCATGCAATATATACATTATTTATACTTAATATAAACACATGCATACGTAATTATACTAATTAATACGTACGTAAATATGTACATACACCACAAGCATAAATATCACACATAGATAAATAATACGACGGAAATTAGAGGGCCTTACACACGCCATTTCGGCACATATCGAGAAACTTTCATGTTGCACCGTGATGCCTCAAAGTGGCTCTTTTCAATTAACCTCTTGAGTGATATTCTTAATTTTATGGATTTTCTGGGGTTTTTAGATATTTTTCTAGAGAGGCTGAAGGGGTCTGTGGAATTGAAGGATTCGTGTCTGGCATAGTGGACGCTGTTTTAGGGATTGATCCACGACCTGTATTGCCGACGTGAATCTCATGCCTTGAAGTCAGAGCACTTTTAAAATGCGTATGAGCGGCATGCCACATTTCTAAGATCTACTGTCGAATCAAACATCGATTTAATCAAAGATGGATTCGATAAGAAAACGCGGTGCAGTGTCCAGACGCGATTTTGAAGGCGGTTACAGGCTTAATCATCATGATGTCGTCAAATCAAGGGTTTGTAAATTGCGCCGTGCCATGCGGACGCGGTTCACAATTGATGAGCATCCACTGTACCTGACGCGATTTAAGAGCTCCCATTGCCTATAAATACTGTAACGACCCGACCTCTCGGACCCCTCGCTGGGGACCCCGAGGGTCGCGCCGCCACCCACGGATCCGATGACCCGGAAGAGTTATATGAAAAAGTCTAGTGAGATTTGCACTGAGTTCAAATAACTATAATAATCTGTACATTATACAAAAGGGTTGTATAACATGACCCAAGCAAAAGCACATGTACGAGAGAAAAGGTGCAGTCCTTAAGGGGCATACCCCGAGGACTTGCAACACACAACTCTCAGCTCACTTGGGTACAAGAGCTCACAACACTCGCGCTCACTACTGCTGACAACAACACGGCGCCACAGCCGCCTTCGCAACACGTCTGACACCGAGCTCCCGTGACGACAAGCCCCTAGCTGAAGGAAGTAGGAGGGTAAGCCTCGCGAACAAGGCCCAGTATGAATCACCAGTCCCTCACCGGCCAAAGCAGCAGGAACTCCGAAAATAGGAAACTACACTAGAAAGCTGTAATGCAAGGAACACCTATAGCATGGCACAACTAAGCAGCAGAAGAGAACAGTACAACGCCACGACCCCAACCAAGGCCGTGGCACACACACGACTCTCGCAGAAACCAATGGAGTCGGGCACAAAGCGGAAGCAGTGCTCAGCACACCTGCCGAGACCACGGAACAACCAAGTGAGAATGACGTCTCACCATAAGCACGGCCACTCAGACCTACAAGGTCGAGGGCCCACAAGTAGAACCACCCCAGATCCGGACACACTGTCAGGTCGGGAAGCTACACACGCCGGTGCCATCACGACTGGCACCCAAGAATGGGACAATGGAACCGAGAGAACACCGAAGCGGGAACCACCAGAAGCACGGGTCTGCCTAAGGCCAGACCAACGACGCCCACAGAAACTAGGCACAGCCGGGCTATAACCACCGTGCAAACTCGGGCAACGAGGAACACTTGGAAATGTCGTGAGGAAAATGCCGTCACAACAACAACAACCAAGCCACTGCCGCTAGCAGCCAAGAGGGGGACCCGCAGTCCACACGCTCTGCTCGCTAGCCTAGCTCTTGCCTCCGCCCCCGCGCAAGGGCGAGACAGAGACACCACAGAACACACAACACACGCAACACTGTACCCTGGTCAAGCTGCGGCCTCACGCCTGACACCACTACGTGGATTCGGAACCAACGCAGAGAGAGGCAGTGAGACAAGTGACTATCTGGCCTATGCCAGGAAAGCACACCGAACCCCTCAGCGTCCCAGACCTAGATAAGAGAGCTCTACAAACGACTCAGCGCCGCTGTCCAAACCTCATTCTCCCCTCAGCTCCAGAGTCCGCTCACGTGGGTTGCCAACTTGAGCATGCTCATAGCCCGGATACCTCCCACAACAGGCTCTCGAGGATGGGGGTCCCAGGAAATGGAGACAACTATTGAATGGGACAAGCTCTGAAGTGCTGGCTTGTAGCACACGACAAGCCCAGCAAGCGAGAGGCACGCACGGACCCTCAAAAGGGTCATCGGCCAAGCAAACACGCACGAGCGAGCCAAAACCTCGGAGCACTATCAGAAGTGCAGAAGCCTATCGCTCTGCTAACAATCGATTGACCGCCAGTCAATCGATTGCTAGACAGACGTGACCCTCCTGGCACCATTTCCAGGACACGGCCATGAAGGTGTCACCTTCGGTCACTGAACGCAGGGAGGCAACCAGCCGCGTTCCCTACCAGAAGGTCCTGAGGGCACAGCCTACCCTGGGGCACACGCCGACACACAACTGGGCCTCGGAAACACCCGAGGCACCCACAGGCACTGTCGCGCCCCCACAGGCCGTCGCGATACCATCGTGACGGGGATGGGCGCTGTGACACGAACTCTGATGCGATGGGGCAGCGCGTCGCGACAGCCACCCTGTCGCGACGGGAAACTAGGTCGCGACAGCGACCCTTATCACGACCACCAAGTGTGCCGCGATAAGGTCGCGCCTGACCGGGGCGACGCCTCCACTGATGTCGCGACGCACCGTGCAGTCGCGACACCAGCAGGGAGGCATACCAACGGGATCCTCAATCTTGGGGTCACCCACGAACCACACACATGCACACACGGGGGAGGGGAGCATGGGGAAAGCAGTAAAGCTATCTAAAAAACCACGAGGGCTCCCGATCCACCCGGATAGGAGAGGGCACAAGAAATCCCTACCTTTCACGAAGAACGAACCCACGAGGGGCCCTTTACGTCAGTTGGCCCCCTCCTCTTCGCTCGACGCACGCGCCACAACGCCGCCACGAGCCCGCCGGCGCCACCACACTCCGATCGCCGGAGGGGAGCCTCCCCACCGCCGGAGAAGAGGGGAAAGGGGGAGAGAGAGGGGGAAGGGGTAGCCGGCCTGTGCCTTAAGCCCCTAGCACCCAGAACGTGACGGACTGCCCCGTTGCGTTAACAACCTTAACGCGACGGGTATACGGACCGCGACAAGAACGCATCCCCCACGGGCACCGCGACAACGTGACAAGCCGTACTGACACACATGCGACCTTGACAGGCGTCAGACGATCGGACAGCGCAACACGACAAAACACTATCGTGGCCCGTTGACCGGCGCGACAGCAAGACGCGACGGAGAATGAGGGCGCGACCAACACGCGACCTACAAGCTTGCCGCGACATGGATGACTGTCACGTCGGGCACCCCCGACGCGACACCAACGCATCACCCAGCCTGGACGCGTCTGTGGCCAGTCATCCCATGACACCGGACAGAATCTGGGAAACCGGGTCTTACATTCTACCCCCCTTAAAACAATTTCATCCTCGAAATTGGGACAAGCCCAAAAGATCCCGAGGCACGAAATGAAGCACAGGGAGCAAACGTAAGACCAGCGCGAAAAAGCCACTAAGTCTCAACACGACTTCCTCGTGGCAACAATCGCACAGCCAAACACGAGTGAAGCACATGAAGCCGAAAAACCAACGACTCACCCAACAGGTTCGAAACACATGGGTGGAGCACATAACCGAAAACTAATGGCTCGCTCCAGCCACACGTGGGGCACCCAAACGGAATGACAACTCCACAGGTGTCGAGCGATGCCAAATCTAGCCCGAACAGCCGAAAACGCCAGCCAAAAACTACCCGGCTGCAGCCACCAACAGACCTCACTGTTGGGACCAACCAATCAGTAACCCTCTCTGTCGCCAGCAAAACCCGACAGAGGACGCAGTTGCCGATAGCAACACAAGAATCGCCGGTCAGCAACTCACTCGATCGTCAGCGAAACCTAACAGAGTATACAGTTGCTGACAACCACAAGAAAAACACTTGAGGAACCAGCACAACACTCAGGGAAACATCCTCACGCTACTAGCAACAGCTAGCACCGGTCACCAGCCCAACCGAGAAGCCACGCGACAGACACAAACTACAGCGGGTCACACTCGCGGAGAATTCTCAACACATGAAACAACATCCCCCGTCCCGCTAAGCCTCACCCAGACCTTCTTGCGGTCCAACAGGATAGCAAACGCACGCGAGGAACCCTCAACACGCAAAAATCATCCTATCACCACCACTAGGTCTCACCCAGACCTTCCTCGTGGTCGCACAAGGATACCAAACGCACGTGGAACCACAAAAACTCGGAGTCACATGCTCCACAACGTGGCACACCGTGACGGAAGCACGGAAGATGTTTAAGGTCAAGCCAGAGCCGGACACCTCCCAACATCGACAAACCATATGTTCGAGTACTAGCAAGCCGATAGACCTCACTGTTACCAGATGAACTGACAGGAGACTCCGCCATCGGCTTCCAGACTCACCAACGCCACGCACAACCACACGGGAAGCAAAACAACTACAGAGGTCGAGGGCAACATGTCGACCTCAGAGAGACCCAGACCGAAAAAGGGTACTACAATCACACACACTAGCTCCGCAAGCGAGGGGGAAAATCAAGACACTAGCCACGACCAGAGCCTGGTGTACCACCGATAGGGCTACCTAGACAAGGCAAAGCAGCCACCCCACAGCGGTAACGGTACAACCAGAAGACTCAGGCTATCACACGTGTCCCAAAAGTAGAAAGCCCAACGCCTCCAACACCGAGCAAACTCGGGAAACGATGCACAAATCTCACGAACAGACACACGGCACAACACATGGGGCTACCACAAGCACTAGAAGCCACCCAAGGTGCAACACAATGCACCCAGGCTCTAGACGGCACAAACCGAAACGCTCGAGCACGAGCACACAGTTGCACCAGAACTAAACATAGTGCTACACAGGTGCACCAGCAGCCGAAACAACGGCACGGACTAAGAGGAAGGACTCTCCACCCGAGACCTACCAAAAGCCACGCGCAAGAACCGCAAGCCTGAAAGGGCACCCAGGCCACGCCGGCCCCAGCCCTTGAGGCATGAAAACATGAAGCATCGAAGAACGATCAAGGTGCAGCACACGCAACTACACCAACTGCTCGAAACGACACAGGGCCCATTGAAGGGCTCTCCACCAGACCCATAATGGAAACACGGAAAGTCGACAACTACTACTACAAGAGCGCGACAACCACGTCGGCTCCAAGAAGCACACAAAACATGGAGCACCGACTCTACCGCATGGGGAGCAAAAGAACACAGTGACCTCCCAAGCGCGCAAGACAAGAGGCACCACCTCTATCACGACCGATAGAGAGGCCAAACACCAAAACGACGACATGAAAAGCCTCCAAGGCACAAGCCGAGACACAATCGATCATACACCGGAACAACGCTTGCATGAGCAAGCCAATCAGAAAACTGGTGCATAGCAGAGCAACGCTCACGCCTGCAACCCAACAAGAACATGGGACTACCTCGCACTAGACCAACAAGGACCCAATGCCCCAAATTGCGCAGGCAGGCAGCGAGAAACAACTGCAACGACAAATGGCACAAACAGGTCCACCGACCCATGGTGCCACAAGGAAACGACAACATGAGGGGAGCAACCAGCTGAACCCAAAAACAACTCAAGGGAAGATGACTCCACCAGAAGGTCGCAACAATGCGCTCCCTGGCAACACACACCACAGTGGAGCATCGCTACCCTGAGCAACTAATGGAAAGCAAAGGAAGGAACACACACAACGAGTCTCTTCCACAGGCAAGAGGAAAAATAATGCAAGACTGACACTTCCATAAGAACACAGCCCGCCAGACACCGACGACACTCACCAGACCACCATCTGCAAGAGCCACGCCGGGCGTGAGAAACGAAGCAAACCATTCAAGCCACGAGGACACACAAGTCCCGCCAGCACGACCGAGAAACTTGGAAATGACTAACAAGACAAGCTGGCCAACGCGGCAGCCAGACGCACGGCCAAGGGCACAACACCTTGACCGACAATGCCCAAGAAGACTGTAACAAAGACAGTCCAACCGGCAACAATGACAGCTCATCTCCACAGAGAGAGAGAGCAACGACAACCAAAACAACACAAACAGCCTTGGGGAGACCTCCACCAAAAAGCGCCAAGAGCCATCCTGGGTGAACCTCACCAGAACATGTCCCAACCAAATGACACACTTCGAATCATAGGGGCAACTCAACATGGGCCCGAAACGAACGTATAGCACTCCTGAAGAACCTCCCGCCAAAACGACAAAGGGCATCCTGTGAACAACCTTCACCAGAATGCACAACCCCCACGACCAAGAACACAGACCATCAAGGAACACTACAGCAAGCAGAACTGCAGAAGCAACACAAGCCGTTCCTGGGAAAACCTCCACCAAAAACCACCAAGGCACCGTTCTGGGAAAAA
This sequence comes from Colocasia esculenta, assembly GCA_014218235.1. Classification (NCBI taxonomy): domain Eukaryota; kingdom Viridiplantae; phylum Streptophyta; class Magnoliopsida; order Alismatales; family Araceae; genus Colocasia; species Colocasia esculenta. The sequence goes on along the minus strand of CM024763.1, from coordinate 33,793,259 downwards.
CTACAAGAACGCACCAGCCGAACCATAGTGCACCTCAGACTCTGAGGTGGCACGACAACAGTAGAAACGAGCGAGGAATAGTCCTGAGAGAAACCCTCACCAGGACAACAGCAAACGGTTCTGGGAAACTTTGCGAGAACACAAGACAACCAAGTGATGCACCTTAGCCTAGAGGGCAACGCCACAGCAACCAGAAACGAGCACAACACAGTTCTAGGGAAACCTCACTTCCACCAGAACCAATAGAGAAAGACTCTAGGAGTACCTCACTAGAGCTCACAATCAGTCAGCCCCAGGCTGACAACGACCACAGACAAGTGTTGCAGGGCTCAACTAGCAGTGCAACACGGCACACAAAGCACCTGCTTAGCTCGCGCCTGAGCACAGCACACAACGGTGCACAGGCACACGAGGACAAACACACATTAACAACAACACACACCCCAACAACAAAGGGGTAGCCAACAAGGCAGAGACACCTTCCACAGGTTCCACGGGCAACAACCCAGCACCGGTAAAGGCCACACAACTCGCAGACTCTCTCAACCTTCGCGACGCACACACGCTCAAATGCGCCGAAGATGACCAGGAGCACCGCACCTGGACTGGCTCGCAAGCGTCCTCCACACAAGGAAGACCACTGCCATCGAGTCAAGCGCCAACCGCGCCGCTACGGGCACGACACACCGAGCGACCACACTCGCCACGCACGTGGGACAACAACACTGCAACCTACAACACGTGCACGAATCATGCAGGAAGCCGCACACCTGCAAAACATTTGAAAGCACAAGCCTACCACTAGTCGGACGGTGTCACAGCGCACTAGTACCTTCCTTTGGACAGCTATAGTTATTAACTCCTTACAAATCTTAGTAGACCTTGCTCTGATACCAACTGTAACGACCTGACCTCTCGGACCCCTCCCCTGGGACCCCGAGGGTCGCGTCGCCACCCACGGATCCGAGACCCAGAAGGGTTATATGAAAAAGTCTAGTGAGATATGTACTGAGTTCAAATAACTATAATAATCTGTACATTATACAAAGGGTTGTACAACACGTCCCAAGCAAAAGCACAGTACGAGAGAAAAGGTGCAGTCCTTAAGGGCATACCCCGAGGACTTACAAAACACAACTCTCAGCTCACTCGGGTACAAGAGCTCACAACACTCGCTCTCACTGCTGCTGACAACAACACGACACCACAGCCGCCGCCTCGCAACCCTCCGACACCGAGCTCCCGCGACGACGAGGCCCTAGCTGAAGAAGTAGGGGGTTGAGCCTCGCGAACAAGGCCCAGTAGGGATTACCAGTCCCTCACACGGCCAGAGCAGCAGGAACTCCCAAAATAGGAAACTACACTAGAAGCTGTAAAGCGAGGACACCTCAGCCTGGTACTACTATGCAGCAGAAGAGAATAGTACAACGCCACGACCACCACCAAGGCCGTGGCACACACACGACTCCCGCAGAAAACCACAGAGTCGTGCACAAAGCCGAAGTAGTGCTCAGCACACCTGTCGAGACCACGAAAAACCAATGAGAATGACGTCTCACTGCAAGCACAGCCACCTCAGACCTCTACAAGGTCGAGGGCCCACAAGCAGAACCACCCCGGACCCCGGACACACCGCCAGGTCGGGAAGCTACACACGCTGGTGCCATCATGGGCTAGCACCCAAGAACGGGACCATGGAACCGAGAGGACACCGAAGCGGGAACCACCAGAAGCACGGGTCGGCCCAAGGCCAGACCAACGACGCCCACGAAAACTAGGCACAGCCGGGCTATACCCACCGTGCAAGCTGAGGCAACGAGGAACACTTGGAAATGTCGTGAGGAAAACGCCGTCACAACAATAGCAACCAAGCCACCGCCACTAGCATCCAGGAGGGGGACCCGCAGTCCACACGCTCTGCTCGCTAGCCTAGCTCTTGCCTCCGCCCCCGCGCAAGGGAGAGACATAGCCGCCGCAGAACACACAACACACGCAACACCGCAGCCTGGCCAAGCTGCGGCCTCACGCCTGACACCACTACGTGGCTCCAGAAGCAACGCAGAGAGAGGCAGTGAGACAAGGGACTGTCTGGTCTGCGCCAGGAAAGCACTCCGAACCCCTCAGCGGCCCAGACCTAGACAAAGAGCTCTACAAATGACTCAGCGCCGCTGTCCAAGACCTCGTTTTCCCCTCAGCTCCAGATTTCGCTCACGTGGCTGCCAACGCGAGCACGCTCGTATCCCGGATCCCTCCCTCATGTCCCCCGAGGATGGGGGGTCCCACGAAACGGAGACAACCTCTAATGGATACAAGCCCTCAAGTGCCAAGCAACGGGCGAACAAGCGGGCAGCACACAAGAAACCACCACCCGAACCACTGGCTTGTAGCACACGAAATCCCAACAGAGAGAGAGCACGCATAGACCCTCAAAAGTGTCGTCAGCCAAGCGAACATGCCTAGCGGCCAAAACCTCGGAGCACTACCAGAAGTACAGAAAGCCCGTCGCTCTGCCAACAATCGAGTGACGCCAGTCAATCGATTGTTAGACAGACGCGACCCTCCTGGCACCATTGCCAGGAAACGCCACGAAGGTGTCACCTTCGTCACTGAATGCAGGATGCAACCAACCGCGTTCCCTACCAGAAGTCTTGAGGGCACAGGCTGCCCTGGGCACACAGCCGACATACAACTGGGCCACAGAAACACCCGAGGCACCCATAGGCACTGTCGCGCCCCACAGGCCGTCGCGATACCATCACAATGGGGATGGGCGCTGCGACACGAACTCTGATGCGATGGGGCAGCCCGTCGCGACAGCCACCCTGTCGCGACGGGAAACTAGGTCGCGACAGCGACCCTTATCGCGACCACCAAGTGCGCCACGATAAGGTCGTGCCCGACTGGGGCGACGCCTCTACTGATTTCATGACGCACCGTGCTGTCCCGACACCAGCAGGGAGGCAGACCAACGGGATCCTCATCCCGGGTTGCCCACGAACCACACACATGCACACACGGGGGAGGGGAGCATGGGGAAAGCAGTAAGCTATCTACAAAACCCCGAGGGCTCCCGATCCACCCGGATGGGAGAGGGCACAAGAAATCCCTACTTTCACGAAGACGAACCCACAGGGGGCCCTTCACATCGGTTGGCCACCTCCTCCTCACTCCACGAACGGGCCACGACGCCACCACGAGCCCGCCGACACCACCATGCTCCAATCGCCGGAGGGGAGCCTCCCACTGCCGGAGAGAGGAAAGGGAAAAGAGGAGAGGAGGGGAAGGGGTAGCCGCCTGTGCCTTAAGCCCCCCGGTCACCCAGAACGCGACGGACCGCCCCGTCGCATTAACAACCTTAAACGCGACGGGTCTACGGACCGTGACCATAACGCGTCCCCCACGGCGCGGGCGCGACAACGCGACAAGCGTTCTGACACACCTACCACCCTTCCAGGCGTCAGACCTCGGACAGTGCAACACGACAAAACACTCTCGTGGCCCGTTGACCGGGCGCGACAGCAAGACGCGCGACAGAGAACCAGGGCGCGACCAACATGCGACCCACAAGCTCGCCGCGACACGGATGACTACCGCGTCGGGCACCCCCGACGCGACACCAACGCATCACCCAACCTGGACGCGTTAGTGGCCAGTCATCCCACAACACCGAACGGAAGCCGAGAAACTGTGTCTTACAAATACAGTCCGGGTTGCAACTATTTGAGGATCCCGAACCTAAATCCAAATTGCTGGAAGAGATGCTGCGTGAGACAAAAGAGTCAAAGTGGAAGGCAGGCAGTTGTCTGAGAACTGCAAGTTCTGTGATAACCAGGGCACCGAGCTGAAGCATGCTGGAAGAAGCTTGGGGCATGCTTGAGATGTGGGGTCGTGACCACCATATTCCGGATTGTCCTATGCTGAAGGACCAGCCTGGAGAGCTCAAATGTACCACGGCGTCAGGGACGCCTTAATGCTGTCATAGAAACTGACCTACCCGATGAAGGGGGTATGGTGGAAGGTACCATTTCCATACACTCTCAACCTGCATTTGTGCTTATTGATACTGGAGCTGCTTATTCATTTATTTCCACCACTTTTGCTGCAACTCTACCTGTCAAACCTATACCTTTGAAATCCAAGATCACTGTAGCCTCTCCACTAGGCTCAGAATCTGAACTCACTCACTACCTGCCGAAATGTGAAACTATAATTGAGAACACAATCTCCCTGCCGACCTTATCTGTTTAGACATGAACGTTATGATGCCATCCTGGGTGTCGATTGGCTAATTGAAATGATGCTGATGTAAACTGTCGCCATAGAGGGTCACTTTTAAAAGACCAAACCTTCCAACTCTATCACTACTTGGCACCCGTTATCACAAACACCCTATCTTGATATCCTCCATGAAGGCTTCTAAGTTGATCAACCAGGGTTGTGATGCTTTCCTAGTTTCCGTCTTGGCTACTGAAAAAAGAAACGGACCTTAGAAGACATTCCAATAGCCAGGGACTATCCTGATGTATTTCCAGAGGAATTACCTTGTATACCACCTGAGCGGGAGGTAAACTTCACCATTGAGTTACTCCCTGGGGCAGCCCCTGTTTCAAAAGCCCCATACCGCATGTCCCCTGTTGAATTACAAGAGCTAAAGAGACAGATCCAAGAATTACTAGATCAAGGTTTTATCAGCCTAGCACTTCCCCGTGGGGAGGCCAGTGCTATTTGTCAGAAAGAAGGACGGAACAAGAGGCTATGCATGATTACCGTCAGCTGAACCAGTTGACAATAAAGAATAAGTATCCACTACCCCACATCGATGAGCTGTTTGACCAGATCTCCGGTGCACAGTATTTCTCCAAGATAGATCTAAGATCAGGCTACCATCAATTAAGAATGAAGGAAGAGGACATTCACAAGTCTGCATTCCGGAGTAGGTATGGTCACATGAGTGCGTGTCATGCCGTTCGGATTAACAATGCTCCAGCGGGTTTCATGCAACTTATGAAAAGTATTTATAGGCCCTACTTGGACCAGTTCATAGTGGTGTTCATTGATGACATCCTTATTTACTCCAAGTCCAAGAAGAACAATGAGAACACTTGAAGGTTGCTCTCAAGTGCTCATAGATACCACTCTATGCTAAACTTAGTAAGTGTGATTCTGGATGGAGGAAGTATTTTCCTTGGTCACATCATATCCAAGGAGGGAATCTCTGTAGATCCATCTAAGGTGGAGGCAGTAAAGATTGGGAAGGCCGACAACTGTGTCGGAGATTAGAAGCTTTCTGGGGTTAGCCGTTTATATCGTCGCTTCATAAGGATTTCTCAAAGATAGCAGTACCATTGACCTGGCTTTACCAGAAAGAGAATCCATTTGCATGGACCGATGAATGTGAAGAAAGTTTCAGGGCATTGAAAGAAACACCTTACCCACCTCAGCACCGATACTGACACTGCCAGTTTGCTGGGGTAGTTTTGAAGTATACACAGATGCATCGGAATCGCCTTGGCTGTGTGCTGATGCAAAAATGGGCAAGTTATATGCTACGCGTCCAGACAATTGAAGAAGCACGAGGACAATTACCCTGTACACGATCTGGAGCTAGCAGCTGTAGTCTTCGCCTTGAAGATATGGCGTCATTACTTATATGGTGAGAAATTCATTGTGTTTTCTGACCATAAAAGCTTGAAGTGTCTGTTTTCTCAGCAGGACTTGAATATGAGACAGCGGAGGTGGTTGGAGTATCTCAAAGACTTCGACTTCAGGATCCAATATCATCCAGGAAAAGCAAATGCTGTGGCAGATGCTCTGAGTAGGAAGCCATGATCACATTGTCAAGTTTAATGGTGGACGAATGGAAGTTATTAGAGGACTTCGCCAAGTTAATATTGATACTGACCTCAAGAGAAGGGATGCCTTGTTGCTAGTATTAGGGCAAACCTACACTACTGGAGGACATCACAAACACTCCAAGACAATGACCCTGTACTTGTGGAGATTAAAGCTAATCTAGACCAAGGCCGGATTTCTCCTTAACTGAAGATGGAAGGCTATTGTTCCGGATCGAGTCTGTGTACCCGACCATGCAGAGACAAAGAAAATGATTATGGACGAGGCTCACAAGACCAGATATACTATTCATCCTGGAACTACCAAAATGTATCAAGATTTGAAAAGAAGTTTCTGGTGGCCAAATATGAGAGAGAGGTGGCAGAATATGCCGCTCGATGCTTAACATATGTCAAAGTCAAGGCTGAACACTTGCGACCCACAGGTAAACTCAAACCCCTAGAAATCCCGGCATGGAAATGGGAAGGAATAAGGATGGACTTTATTTTCAGACTACCTAAATCTAGAGGTGGATTCGATGGTATCTGGGTTGTAGTCGATCCGCTTAACCAAGTCAGCTCACTTCTTGCCAGTGAAGAATAAGTGGTCAGTAGATGTTCTGGCTGCATTGTATGTGAAGGAAATAGTCAGATTGCACGAATACTGGTGTCTATCGTGTCTGATAGAGACCCCAGGTTACATCCCACTTTTGGAAAGGACTGCTTTACTCCTTGGGATCTAAACTAAAATTTAGCACGACTTTCCATCCGCAGACAGATGGTCAGACGGAGAACCCACCAGGTGATTGAAGATATGCTTAGAGCATGTGTCTTAGATTTTGGAGTAGCTGGCATGAACACTTACCTCTAGTGGAGTTCGCTTACAACAATGCTATCAAGCTAGCATTCAGATGGCACCGTTTGAAGCACCTTATGGCAAAGTTGCCGATCTCCCATATGCTGGTATGAAGTTGGCGAAAAACAAATGCTAGGACCAGAAATGATAAGGGTTACCACAGAGAAGGTAAAGCTTATTAGAGAAAGAATGGCGGTGGCGCAACAAAGACAAGGCATATGCAGATAATAGAAGAAGAGACCTCGAGTTTCAGGTGGGTGAACATGTATTCTTGAAAGTGTCTCCAGGCCGTGGGATCAGACGTTTTGCATTAAAGGCAAGTTGTCACCAAGGTTTGTCAGCCTTTCGAAATCCTTGAAAGAGTCGGCGAGGTGGCATATCGTCTCGCCTTACCACCACAAATGGATGGAATACACAATGTGTTCCACATATCCATGTTGAAAAAGTACGTACGAGATCCATGCATGTCATAGAATATGAGCTATGGATTTCAACAAAGACGGACCTACCAAGAGAAGCCATTTAAGATCGTGGACTGGGAACTGCATCAACTAAGGAACAAGGTTATTCCACTAGTAAGGGTTAGATGGAATCAACGTATGGATGAGGACGACACATGGGAAACCGGGAAGAATGCGCAAAAAATACCCGGAGCTATTCACAAGTAAGTACAACGCTCTCGCACAATAATTTTCTATACATGAATTTCGAGACCAAATTCTCTTAATGGGGGAGGGTGTAGCACCCCGAAAATTTTAACTATAAAAAAAATCAAATAAATGGAAATAAATAATTTCCATAATATCAAAGCATTTAAATCATACGATCATTATCGTATGTGCTAAATCACATAGGAAAAAATCCGTAAAAATGGGAAATCAACCCCACACATTATTCTTAAGGGTTCCACGAAGGATTCGTGCGATGAAAAATCCGATTAACCGAATGAACATCACACGGTGACCAATTATCTGAATTAGGAAACAAGTCGGAAAACCGTTAACACAGAAATACGACGCAACCAAAAATTAAATAAATGCGTTGGAGAGACTTCCAACATTATATATTAATGACCCAAAATCTTAATTGGTCCAATAGACCACATATGGCCCAAACTCAAATGAAGCAAGAAAATACATGGAAATTCGTAACCATAAATAAGCTGAAATTAAAAGAGGCAATTAGGGTTTAATTGGGATGCAATCATGCACTTTTAGCAACCCAAATTCGTGCCTATCCATCCATGGAAGTTTCTTGATGGACAAGACTCTCTAATGGAGGAAGAAATCATCAAAAATAGGAAACCAACATGCCAATCCCGAACCTTTCTTTCCTAGTTACAATAGGACTCCTAAACAACATGGTTACTTAAATACTCTTCACCAAACCCTAGGTACGAGTTTTAGAACTTGCTGGGGTCGTGCGGAGGAGCTCTTGGTGGCTGGAGAGTAGGAGATCAAGCATACCAAGCTCATCTTTCTTCCTCGTTCGTCTGCTACGACCTGCACAACGTCTTCTTGAAGCCGATCAAGGTAGGCCAAACCTAAATCCCATCGTGCAAGAATTATACCCCTGGAAGAGGGTCGAGTCTACTTCCTAACCCATGTGGAATGCCCAAATTCCATGCAGTATACACGGAGTATTACGCATTCTCCTCTGGGTGGTCTGAACACTGGTTTTCTGAAGAATGATACTTCATCAACCCAAAAGGTAGGTTTTCTCGGGCCAATCTTAACATCTCCTATACCAAATGTAGAGCATCAAGTTAGCTTTCATTGCCCTCTGGTTTCATCGGATTCATTGGGTAGATTTTGAATTATAATCGTTTTCTCAAAGTCGTGCAATGTTAGGGCTTTTCCTGCTCTTCGTATGTTTCATGTGATTCAAGACCGAATTAGAGTAAACTTATAAAATAAAAGTTATTCTACTATTATCCTCTTCATGTTTTGTGTTGAACGTTTTGTCTAAATGTCATCAGTTAGAGAGTTATTAGCGTGGTAATAGGGTTGCTGCATAAAACTACATCTTCAGGTTACCCTTGGTCTGACTTAGTGTTCCCCTTGATCAAAGCCTATCGAAACCATCCTTATTATCCAATTCCGATTTACTGGAAGTACCCTTGTATGCCTAGATTGTTTTCAAACTGGTTTTGTTTTTTTTCATACCCTGTATAAATTGTTTATTTTTAGAAGCACCCTGTGTCAAGGAAGGAAGTCGGGTCCGCAATCCAAGGCACTATCCTTGCTCTGTCAGAGCCAGACACGGACCCTGTGAACGCGACGGCCTGATAGGTCCGTACAGAGGTCTTGTTGCGACACCCTTCTAGTCGCCTTCTGAATGCGACGTGCGCTCCGTCGCTATCTACCTGCCTGATCTGACTTTCCTGTCGCGATGCTCACACCCCTGTGTCGCCTTCTGGGCCCAACCTGTCGCCTTCCTTATGTGAGCCTGTCGCGATCTGACCCTGGCCTGACAGACCCTGTCGCCTTCCTCATATGGCTATGTCGCGATCTCATGATTTTTACCTGAAACCACGTGTTTTCTTACAAAGTTTTCCGCATATACCCGAGGTCTGGATAAATGTGATGTTTACTGTGTAAGTTGCATGTCTTAGGTCTGATCATTACATGATTGTTATTTAATGGCTTAAAAGTGATTAACCCTTTAAAAGCTTTAATTACTGAGGCTATTCTAAGTGATCCTTAAATTTTATGATCCATTCGAGCTACTTATGATAAATCTTCCTACTGTTCTACCATGTTTAAATGATAAGAGTTATCATAAAATATGGCAAACCATGATGAGTTAAAGTGCATAGTATTATTCCATGTTATATTGTCAAGTGCTTCCAGCGAGTTTGAGACCCATCGTTTGAGAATTGAGACATCATTTGTTTTCTTTGTCCCTTTTTGCAAGGTAACCGGAGTTGAATCTCCTTCGCCGGCCCGCCGGTGGAAGGAGGTGGTAGGGCCCACATACGCAACTCCCACGATCTTCGGGTGAAAGGTAGGTACCTCCGTACCCTTCCTATCATTCGTCTCCATCGCTGCCCTCACGCACCTGACGATCACTTTCTTTCTTTCCTTTACGCATCATCTTATTCTTTTTTTTCTGCTTTTTTTCACCCTTTCAAACCACAACAAACAAATAAAACCAAATGATCCTTTCTTTTCAAAGTCTGCTCTTTCTCTCCTCCGCAGGACGGTGTCCTACCAGGATAAAAGAGAAAAGGCGCGTCTACACCCCAGTAGCGATCTCAGTCAGAAGACCAACTGGGAAATGGGGTCATCCCATGGTCCCACAATCTATACAAAATGCCCTCAAACAGGGAGGAAAAAGAGGACACTAGAGAGAAACTAAAAGATGTCTTGCGGGGCACCAATGCCACCTCTTCTCGCCCACACATGGCAAGAGCCAAACCACACACGAAGAGGGAGCACCACCGGCAAGCCTCCACCCATGCGAAACCACAGAAGAAACCACCAACACAAGGAGAAAAGCTCGAAACAAAGCTCCATCTACACTAACAAGGAAGAGAGCAAGAAATCCCTACTTGCAATCGAAGAGCCAGACCATTGGGGCCCTTCAGTCGGATGGGCTGCCTCCTCCTCGCTCCACGCCACTACAACACTCTGCCACGAGCACGCCGGCACCTCCCCACACCCAACACCTGAGAAAGAGGGAGGGAGCTCCCCCACCACGGAGTTGGGAAGAAGGAAGGAGAAAGGAGAAGAAAGAAGAAGAAAGGAGGGTCTGCATGCCTTAAGGCCTCAAAACTGAGGTCGCGACAAAGAGAGTGTCGCGTTCTCACCAGAATGCGACAGTCACCTTATCGCCTTCTCAAAAGTTCCGACAGGTCTTCTGATAGATAGACAGCCTCCAGGCCACGTGTCACGCACACATGTGCCTCAGGTGAACGTGACAACTGGCACGTCACCTTCACACACATGTGTGGGGACACGTGGGACACCAACCACAGACAACAGGAATGCGACAAGAGGCCCGTCGCCTTCTCAACCAGAATGCGACACAGAACACGTCGCATTTAGAACACGACAGCCCAATTCGTCACTATCTGAAGAACAACACCAAGGGAACCAAAACCTGAGACGTTACATTTTTAGTGCTTGTTTTTTGTCATTTATTTCCATTACATGTCATGTTAGACTGGTCTGTTTGCCCTTCCGGGTTTTGGGTCCGTGGACGGCAGTACCGGTGGTCAAATTCTTGATGGGAGCCGGGGGTCTAAGCGCCAGGGCCGTTACAGTGGCATCAGAACAAGGGGTCTATCAAGACATGTAATGGAACTACGTGACAACACAAGTCCTATAGGAAGTACAAGTAACACTGCTAGCCGTCGGGTTAAACCGCTAACTTGATTAAAAGTTTGTGTCACAGAACATGGCTCCGCGTGGACGTATGCAGGTCAGAGACCTAATGGAGCATCAGGACAACGCGACAGATGAGTCGTCGTAGTAGAGCACGCACTAGAAGATGCTCAGCCTCATCAGGATGACTAGCTAGATGTTCTGTGGCAGCAGGTGTAATCACGGGGTTGTGCACCCCTCGATACACACAACATGATTTAAGATGACTTAAAATAGCATGGATAGGAATGTGATCTCCACCTAACAAGCTGTCATGGATAGACATGAAACTAGGCTAACGTGCTAGAAAGGGGGTCAGAACAGAGGCACTTACTGATATCATGATGGGTACTCTCGTGCGATGTGGTCATTGTCGCGATGCCCTGTCAGGGCGCATCTCTGCTATCGCGATGCCTGTGCCTGGCGCGTTCTCTACAGTGCGGGAGAATGTTAGGGAGACCTTCCTATCCTCCGGCCAGCCAGAGAACAAGAGCCCCTCGTCAAATGATGCTTGTGTACCTGCCAAAACAAAGAAAAACAAACAAATAACCCTGTTAGACCATGTTTATGTGTAGTATCTATTCAAAAATGAAGTAAAGAGGGAGAGCATTGAGGGAACGAACCTGGGGGTGGGTTTTAAACCCCTTGGGTGTGTAAAATGTGGGAATAGGAACAAATATGCGTTCCTATCTAAAAAAACATAATAAAATGCATGAAAGGAGAATGGGGGAGGGAGAGGAAGAAAGAGCCCCAATGGGATGACTCCCTAGCTACTAATGGTGTCCTCGGTTGATGCAGAAGCTCCTGAAGTCGCCTCCTTAGCCACCAAGCTCCTTGAATGAAGACGATCACTTGACTTGGTGAGGAGAATAAGAGAAAATGGGTGGAGAAGGTTGGGCCACGAGCTAAGTGTCAAGTCTAAAGAGATTTCGGCAGCACTTCATGGCAAAAAGATCGGGCTCTCCTCTCTCTGAAGAAGAAAGGGTCCTTATATAGAAAATGAGAGATATTATCCCGTCATTAAGTGATAATGGCCCAAAATGATGTGATAAACCCTGATAAATCCAAATGGGAGAGTCCTAGGGCGGTCCCCAAGGGTCCTGGAACCTCAAACCGCAGCCATGGGTGGGAGGTTGCCTAGGATAGAGATAAGGCCAATAGAGGATAATGTGGATGTGGTTGTGGAGACCAGTGCACGTGGTTGTTGTCGCGACAGGTCGTAGGGGCGCGGCAAGGATAATTGCGATGGCCATGATGGTGGCGACCCTAAGAGCACATGCATGGATATGCATGGGCTGTCGCGTTGGCTAAGGGGGGCGTGACAAGGATAATGCGACACCACGACCCCGTCGCGTTATGGAAAATCGATTATTCTCAAAATATTGGACAATTAATTAGAGGAACAATCAACAATGGCGCTTATGGGCTCTTTAAAAAAGATAATTAGACGGGATAATGTGAAAATTGAGCTTTAATGGCTCACAACATGGCTAATGAATGGGCTCAAGATGAATGAGCAACTTGGGGCTCATTAAGTGAACAATAATAATGGTTCGACTTATAGGCCAGAATCGGTGTCTACAGATTGCCCCTCCTTGGCTTCCACTTTGCAAGGGAGCATAGCGGAAGTGTAGATGAGGTGTCATGAAATGACGGTGAAGTGGAAATGACGTGGAGTGGACTGAAAAGATGGGAGCCAAGGTAAAACACCCGGTCTAACCAACAAGCAATTGGAATCTTCTTAAAAGCCCGAGCTAGCTGCTTGAGCGGAATGCAAGAAAGATACAAGTCTGGACGAGAAGGAGAAAGAAAAAGATGATCAACCCCTCGATTCAGAGGTACCCTAGCCGATTGGCTTGCAGGTTTCATTTTGGAGGGACATGTGGTGCCAGGCAGGTAACACAGACTCTGCCCTGGGAGCATTTCGCAACCAAAATGGATCAAAGGAATAAGACAAAAATTGTATAGGGAATCCAGATAGGGAGATTCTTGACAAACCGCCAAGAGCAACTTGCTAGGAGGCAAGCCTTCCGATTCGGAGTGGAATAGTTTTCTTGTTCTAAACATGAAGAACGGTTGGGCACTCAACAAGAGCTCAACATTAGCCAGGGATGAGTCATGATAGCTCAAAGTCCTATATGATGCATGCTGGGCTAAAAGAAAAGAAATCATTAAATTAAATACAAAAGAAAGGAGAAAATAGAAAATATATTAAGGATAATTGGCTAAGTCAGACAAGAATGGGTCGAGAGTCTTCCTGTAATCGCTATGCAAGATAGAGTCCATCATCCCAAAACTTATTCAACTTAATGGCCTATCTGGTGATTAACAACGCGCACCTAGATCATCACCATTTTTGTTGACGGGGAACTCAGATCCCAGAGCACATTGAGAACTAGCCGGTCGTTGAAGCGATATAATAAGTAGATTACCATATAGTAATGCAAGGGAGAAGGGTAGAGATACTTACCTGACTTACCTGTGAAGAACCCATTTTTGTGATTATCTGGTTTTCTGATTTTTTTTAAAGATTTTATGATAACAATCAAAGCAACAACTATAACAACGAAGAAAATATGCACATACACACAAATAACACAAACAAACTATGCATAGACACAAGAGACACAAATGATAGAAGCTTTCTCTCTCTAGCTCTTTATTTTCTCTCTCCTCTTCTTCTTCTTCTTCTTCTTCTTCTTCTTCTTCTTCTTCTCTTCTTCTACTTCTGCCAACCCTCACTTCTACTCTCTTCTAGATCCTCCCGGAAATAGACGCTATTCCAAAATCCCATGGCTTGAGCCCATGTTAACGTGCTTCCCATGGCGTCCATGAACATGCTGCGCGAATGGAAGCTTACCACCATTCTTACATTGGCAAAGAACTAGCACAGATGTTGCATGTGGGGACAGTCTCACTGCACTTGTGGAGCTGTGGCACCCACAGACCCCACACTTTCATATTTCCTTCATTTGAGGCCACAATACTGTTGGAAGAGCTAGAGCTTATGCTGGGGCTTCCAAAAGACAAGAAAGGGAGGAGTACCGCATCGCGCACAATGTGGCTCCCGTCAACTCCTGGGCCATCCTCGGGGAGATCACCACCAAGCATGAGGACCTGCAACCATGACCCTGGCTATGTCCATCTCATTCCCATCTCTCAATAGATCGCCTCCCAATGCAAGAGGAAGACTGCAAACTATCTCGCCATTGCCAAGGCAGCTGCTATCTGCATATGCAGCATCATCCTCTTCCCCGCACAAGATCATCTTCTCTCCGCATCCAATCTAAGTGCCATTAGTAGTGCATGGGAAGGTATGAGCATTTCTCAGGCTGTACTTGGCTATCTTTATGCTGGGCTATCCTCTACAGCTACGGGCGGTCCTTTCTTCGGCTCCGTGGTCACCTTGAGTGCTGGAGGGGATGCATATCAACTTCAAGGTGACATATGATCCTTCCGTCAAGTGGATGAGCATGCTCCATCACTCTCTCGCCTTCGTCGGTGCTCTACTTCATAGACTACCCAGACTGGTGCGCAATGGCAATGACAAGGAGTGGTTCGAGATGTGCCCAAGATTTCTCCACAACAAGATGATCCACATCCCTCTGTGCATTGGCTTGGCTCTACGGCTGATTGGCGATGAAGCACTGTTCCTCTACAACCCTGACCGTGCTACCTCCAGTGCGGTGCAGGACGCACGGTCATGCCGACTCTCTCCCACTACCCGCCAATCCAAGTATGGAAAATGAATGATGAACAGGATGAACGAGACGTGAGGAGCGCCATCGTCATTGGGAGGGGTGTCCTATGGGTATCATTTCAATGGAAGTGATGGAGGATGAAGATGTGACCCTCGAGTATCAACTGGCTTTGAAGAGGGTTCGAGCGATAGTACTAGGTGCTTGGAGGGATAGAGAATGTAGAAAGATGGTAGTTAGGGATGAAACAATTGTTGTAGGCATGATTAGGAGTTGTAATGGACAATTTGAATCAATAAAGTCAGCATTTGATTCACTGTTTGCACTGTTCAATTAAAATCACGACAAAAATATGTGCCACTTTAAGGTCGCGACGGGTCGATAGGTCGTGACCTATCTGGCCGCCGCGACCTTAACGCAACGCATATAGTTGTCGCGACACGAACCGAATGATTCAAAATGCAAAAGACTCTCTTCTTCCCCCTTCATGTGTTCAAATTGTCTTTTGCCTCCAAGCTCCGGCGATTCCCCTCTCACCGGCGATCTTGCTCCCTTGCTCTGACCCCCTCTTTGCACTCTCTCTCACTTGCTCCCTCACTCTTCCTCTCTTTCTCCCTCTCCCACTCAAGAAGGCAATGGAAAGAAGCAGCGGCAATGGTGGCGAGAAGGGGAAACAGCCGGCGATGAAGAGGGTTTCCAGATGGCGTGAGGCGACACCTCCAGTGCCGGAGATCGAGATGGCAGAGGAAGAAGCCCCGGTGGTTGACTTGGAGGTGGCGGCGATGGCCCGGGAGGAGGCCATGAAGAAGGTAGGTCCCTATCCCTAAATCCCTTTGATTAGATGGTGTATGTGGATGAAGAAGCCTCATAGAGGGCGAATGTAGGGCATGATGCCTAGAAAAACAACCCCCAGACAAGGTGGGCTCTGGTCGGTCCTACATCTGAGAACGTGACGGCCCGCCCTGTCATGACACCAGTAGTCATGGCGGGGTCAGGGGCTCCGACAATGACGCGTCGGCCAAGGCCATCGCTACATTGTCGCGGTCCCCTTGGTGTCGCGACTTTTGTTGCGACGCATCGGGGCGTCGCGACAAGGTCGCGACCCACTTGGTTGGCGTGACCTCAGTCGAGAGACCAACAAAAATATGCTTAAACTGACCAATTGACTAATTTGCACTTGCAGGGTGAGATGAGGGCCCAGGTTTCGTGGCTCCTAGTTCTAGTAGTATACCTAGCCCTCCCCGGATTCCAGAGAGATAGGTTAAGATGATATGGGGTTTGGTGAAGTATTGAGGATGGAGAGGATGAGGGCGGACGCCCCTCTCACCCAGGCCCTGCATAGCAGGTGGGATACGGGCGACTGCCTTCATGTTCCCATGGGGACATATGATCCCCAGCCTAGAGGATGTTAGAAGAATCACGGGCTTGAGGGTATATGGGCGTCCGGTGATCGGGTTTACCTACCCGTGTTACCACGGGATAGCGCGTAGACTCCTAGACCTACCGTAGGTCCTCGTTCATCTCTCATCCCTAGAGTAGATCTGCAGGAGAGTCTATGGCTTCTTCAAACTGGAAGGGAGCTGGGGAGACAGTAGATGAGCAGCTGGAGAGGCTGACGAGTGGATGCATGGGAGACCCTAGCTA
>CM024763.1:33698963-33776763 GCA_014218235.1 Colocasia esculenta | reverse complement strand
CAAACCAGGAGTGACGGTGTCCAGGAAGACGACTCAGACCTCTGAGTACACACATATCGGGACACACCCCGAGCACAACACACGTGCCTGGCTCTCCTAGGAACCTGGGGTACCCGACTGAAGAGGTATTCCGATTAGTGTCGGACCACCAGACTCGGCAAACAAACAAATCTCAGAATACCTACATATAAGACTTTTACCTACAACCCACGGTACACAAGTATAAGGAATAGCCTATCCTCAGTCACCCTGTGACCCTCAAGCCATCCTACACACAATCGTTCATTAACCACAATAACACGTAATCACCTTGCCTTTCATTGGTCATCTCCTGACCTCCACGGCAATCCCTATTCATATTAACACATTAATATGAATCACACGATAACACTTAACCCTAAACATGTTATACTAACATTAAACATTTGAAATATACTTTAGAAGACAGTAAAAGACCAGGGCTAGGTCCACACAGGACCTTCACTGCCCTGCCACTACAACTTTCCTTCGGAGGCTGAATCGCGTCGGACACAAGTGACGCTTTACAAATCGCGTCCACCTGTTCGGACGCCATTCCCAACGCTAACGCAACAGGCTCAGTGTCGCAACCAAGTCACGTCAGCCCGACACGATCTTTTAGACCAAAACCGTCAAACCAACGGACAGCATATAATTGTGTCCGACACATCGACGCGTTACCATAAGAATGCATCGGGTCAAACAAATGTGATACTAACACTGCCATTATGCACAGACAAAACCCAAAACGCGTCGACTGAACGCGACGCGTTCTGTCATGAATGCATCGTCTGCCCCGGATGCATTTCAACTGAGTCAATGGGCTCAGCTCACGGGCTAAACCCACTCTCTCCCACGGGAGAACCAACAAGAAACCAGCATTCTTTCCATTTAAAGCTGTAAACGAGTAAAGCTCAACAAGGACAAACCACCCTCACATGCTCTAACCCTTAAACCCAATTCAAACATGCCATTAAACTATAACAGGGTAGGAAGTCTCCCTACCGGAAGAAGACACTGAAGAATGCCCCAAAGCCTCCTCGCTGACGGCACGCCCACGCTCCGAGCATCGTCCTTGCGTGGTTCTCGTGCTGCACGACCCATCTGAACCTAAAACCGCCGAAAGCCTCGATGGAAGGCACCACAGCACCCTCCCCTATGCCAGACAGAGCATCCCTGCTCTGTCTGGCCGAAACGAAGCTTTTAACATTACATTCCAATCACGTCGCCAACAGCCGCCGCATTTAAACCTTTTAAACACGTTCACCTAATCCGACGCCATATAGAAACCTGCGCCACGTGTCACAGAGGTGGTTCCCTGAATCGCGTCCGGCATGTACGACGCGTTCAAATCACGTCACCTACCTCTGCCACAATTCCAAACAGTGAACCAGCAGTGCAAATGGGCTTGCATATCCGGCCCACACCGCTCACCCTGTGCACAGAAACCACACAATAGCCCATTGACCATCTCTTGGTCAAGAGCACCACACATAGACCAGATAAACCTAGATCCAAACGACCGTACTGTTACATTACTAACACCTAAGAAGAAATGTCATCCTCGACATTGAGGGCGAAACCACGACAAGATAGACTACCACCTAAAAAGAAACAATGCCATAAGCAGAACAAGTAGGATACATTCTTCGCTGCTCTTGCCTTTCATCACTGCACACATACTACCTTGATCTGTTCATTGTTATACCTTCCTTCTTTACCATTCTCTTCATCCTCTTCATATTTGCTTTGCTCTTTATGCCATTATGTCGATCTCAACTTTTCAATGGTAGCCATTCTAACTTGCCGTTGGCACTTTATCTCCTTTGACTTAACTGTTTTCCACACTTTCTTGACTGTGCCTGCAATATTCCTTTCTAAGCCGCTTTATTTCTTCAAATTGTTTACTAAACCTGCTCCACTGTAATGCTTTACCATGTCATAACCTCTTTCAATTCTCAAATTTTTCAGTGCCATTTCATTTCTATTTATCATTGTCTACTGTTATTCTGCCTCATCTGTATTTATATTCTCATCTTCCATTTAAAACCATCTTATTTTTCTCACACTTCGCAGTGCCATATCTTCTTTACTCATGACTATCAATGTTCTAGCTTTATCTTTCTTTCTTTTTCTTATACTCTCAACTGCTAACTTTTCCACAGAAAACTAATTTCTAAATTTTTTGATCTCTTGCCTCTGTGCCAAAATCTGCAATTCCCCTTTCAAATAAATGAACTATGAGGTATAGCCCCACCACGCTTTCGCTGCGCTACTCTAATCATACTGACCATTCAGCTCAATCTTTCATAAATTCTGTTTCCGTTTCTGCTTTTACTTGCTTTCCACTTTCACTATTACTCGAATCCCAGTTGGACTCAATTCTCATTTCACATATTTCTTTATTTATTCTGCTCCATCAACTGCCACTGGCCTAAAACAATGGAGTTTGCTAATCTGCTTTTCTTTATATATCAAATCTACTTAAGCTTTATTTTTTAAATTCTACATTCTGACTTATGACTGTTGGCACATCTGGCTCGCCTTGTACTTGTCTTGTCTTCAAATCATCTTCTCTAGCTGATTTTTCACACTGCCTCTTTATTATTTCAAAATGATGTCCTCATTGCTTTAACTCTGCACTTTCTTTTCTCAGACAATACGGCTCAATCTATTCCGCACAGATTCCACATTCCTCTTTACAAACTCTTTTTCCATCGTGGTGCCATCTTTCTCGAATCTTTTTCAATGTCAGTTGCTCACTATATTTCTTTCTTAAATCATTTTCATTGCCGAACTGATCATCCTTTTCTTTCTGTGCTTAGCCATTCCAAATTTTCTGTTTATCTTTTTCTATCTTTCTACTCTATTCTATTATACTGACTATGTTTTCTGTTCTTTAACTGATCTTCCTTTTTCTTTTTCTTTTTTTTGTTTATCTTACCTCAAAAGTATCTTACACAAATACCTCTACTCAATTTAAAGTTCATCTTTTATACATTGACCTGCAAATATTTTCTGATCACTTTCTAAACCATCTGTTTCCATTCTTTTCATAGCTTGCTGAACTCTTTCTCCTCTAATCCCTATCCTTCCAGCTACCTTAAACACAGTACTATTTCTACAAAATATTTCTTTGACTCACTCTACTATCTGACAAGTCTCAATGCACCCTGAACTCTGTAATTCTTGCTACTATTTAATCATCTTTCCACTAAAGTTTTGCCCCAACTAAACTCTAACATAGATCAGTGCAACAACCTACTCTGCCTGATTCAATATTCCATAACTGAGCACAGCTTCTAAACAATACTAATTCTGTAGTCTTCAATAAAATCTCCGCAGACCTCCATAAATGATCATCTGCCAAGCATATATCTTTCTTCCACAAATCTCCATTATCTCAATTTCATTACACCATCACTATTCATACAACTCTTTATTCCCGAACTCATAGATACAACCATCGCTAATCACACACATCTTGAGTCTAGCTGCCACAATTCTTGAACCTCTGCTATCATTTTCTCATCTGGGGCTGATCCACTTTACACACTTATCCCAAATCTTCTTAACACTAATCATACTGTTTTCCAAGCTATTCCTTAATATCAACTAACACAAATCTCAACACAATGATCACCTCTGCTGAGGTTCTCAACCATTAATGCACACTGACTCGTCTTTAACTATACACCGCTCTATTCCTCATTATACATCTGTTTCCTCCGCTATTCCATCATATCTTAAATCACTCATCCTTCTTCTTTCATAACTGTGAATTATTTAAATACTTTACTTCCATTACGTTTGACACACTGATTTTCTGCCTCTAATCTTACCATTCTTCTACCATGTCTAACATCTACTAGGTTTACACACAACCTTTTTCATATTATTCACTATTCACAATCTGTATTTCTCCTAACCACATCCTTTTCTGCTACCACCAAAAACTACCCAACCAACACACAATCACATAACAAAACATATGTGAAAACCATTTTAAATAACGTAAAACTGCAGACTTACTACTAGCAGTGGACATTAATCCATGTATTGGGACATTGTACCTTCAATGTCTTTTCATATTCAAAATGGACCATTGCTCTGATACCAACTGTGATGGCCCTGGATATTTATACCCAATAAGGGTCCATATCCAAATCCGTCTCCCGTGAACGGACCGAAGTCTTGTAAGGGATATCACCAACGCGCGTCGAGTATGAATACAAAAGACTACAAGCACAGTATAAGACATAGGAAAGTACAAGTGCTTATAACTGTAACAACAATGTACAAAAAGTCCCTTTACAATATTACATGTCCAACTAAAGTGTACGACTACCTTGGGCATAACCGAGGGAGCATAAGCTCAAACGACTCAACTACTCTACTGCTGGTGGTACAAGTCTGCACTACTCCTGCGTAAACCATGCCAATGTCGACCAACACCTGAAACAAGCTGTAAGGGAGTGAGCCTCAACAAGTCACTGGCTCAGTAGGGACCTCCCACAAAGAACAACATCCACACGAAGAGACCTCAACCCCAAAGGGGCTCACTGCCAACACCGACAACCGAAGTATAACATGCACACACAAGCATGTTAAACAACAACTAAACACAAACACACCGGCTAAACCCAGTCCTCGGAAAGTAAGGGAAACACAAGACTAGCTTAGCACCGCTAGTCCACCCTTCATCTGAAACACCTCGACCACAAGCCTCACTGGCAAACCACTGCCTAGGGTACAATCTCACAGGCAAACCATCCGCACAGAGTATCAGGATTGATGTCAACCAGCCAACACCCGTAAGCCAAATCATAATCGTAACCAATCTATTTAACACATGGAGAGTCACACCACAAGATCTCCATAGTACGCACAGTCTCACCTCGTCACCAACTGAGGGAAAGACACACGTATCACAACACAACTCTACCCACAAGGGGTACATGTACCTACTACCACGAGGTACAACACTTAAACCCAGAACTGTGCCACCTCCAGGGCACACCACAACGTTGAAGGGTTCCACGATTACAACCTTAACCAGCAGTTCACACACAACCACAACCAGTGGTCAAACACGAGTTGGTATGGAAATGACGCCACGACATGTTAACGGACTACTGGTTTATGATGCCAGTATCCAACTCGGACAACATAGCACAAGAACCACCTCTCAGTCTCGTAGCCATTGACCACACAGTCCAGCTACAGCTCCACAAGCACACAAAGTAAACCACAGTAGAGACCAACCAACACCACACCTGCAGACCACACAACTGCAGGTCCAAGCCAGGCACCTTTAGGGACTCTGGCCCGAACTCTGTAAAGTGAGGCACTGGAAACACAAGACTAGCTTAGGACCAGTACGACTACCGGTGTCCGTCCCCCAACCACGAGCGTGCTACAAGCGACTGCACACCCACAAACACAAGTCGCTGCCCACAGTCATCTTTCCTCAACTGGACGTACAACTCAAACACATAAGTGAGGGTGTCCAGGAAGACTACTCAGACCTCTGAGGTACACACGTACCGGGACACACCCCGAGCACAACACACGTGCCTAGCTCTCCTAAGAACCTGGGGTACCCGATTGAAGAGGTATTCCAGATTAGGTGCCGGACCACCAGCCTCGGCAAACACACAAATCTCGGTATACATACATATAAGACTCTTACGTGCAACCCACGGTACACAAGTATAAGAAATAGCCTATCCTCGGTCACCCTGTGACCCTTAAGCCATCCTACACACAACCGTTCATTAACCACAATAACACGTAATCACCTTGCCTATCATTGGTCATCTCCTGACCTCCATGGCAATCCCTATTCATATTAACACACTTATTATGAATCACATGATAACACATAACCCTAAAAGTGTCATACTAACATTAACCATTTGAAATATACTTTAGAAGACAGTAATATACGAGGGCTAGGTCGACACAGGACCTTCACTGCCCAGCCACAACAACTTTCCCTTCAGAGGCTGCATCGTGTCGGACATAGGTGACGCTTTTCAAATCACGTCCACCTGTTCGGAGGGCATTCCCAACGCTAACACGACAGGGCTCAGTGATGCGACCAAGTCACGTCGGCCTGACACAACGCCTTTAGACCAAAATTGGTCAAACCAACGGTCAACATATAATTGCAACTGATAGCACTGACGTGTTTCCATAAGAACGCATCGGGTCAAACAGACGCGATACTAACACCGCCATTGTGCACAGACAAAACCCGGAATGCGTCAACTCAACACAACGCGTTCAGTCATGAACGCGTCGTCTGGCCCAGACCGTTTCAACAGAGTCAGTGGGTTCAGCTCACGGGCCGAACCCACTCTCTCCCACAGGAGAACCAACAAGAAACCAAGCATTCTATCCATTTAAAGTTGTAAACGAGTAAAGCTCAACAAGGGAAAACCACCCTCACATGCTCCAGCCTTTAAACCCAATTCAAACATGCCATTAAACTGTAAACGGGTGGGAAGTCTCCCTACCGGAAGAAGACGCTGAAGAACACCCCAAAGCCTCCTCGCCGATAGCACACCCCGCTCCGAGCATCGTTCTTGCGTGGTTCCCGCGCCACATGAGCCATCCGAAGCTAAAACCGTCGAAAAACCTCCATGGAAGGCACCATAGTACCCTCCTCTGCGCCGGACAGAGCATCCTCTGCTCTGTCTGGCCGAAACGAAGCTTTTAACATTACATTCCAAATCGTGTCGCCAACAGCTGCCGTATTTAAACCTTTTAAACGCGTCCACCTAATCCGATTCCATACAGAAACCTGCGACACGTGTCACAGAGGTGGTTCCCTGAATCATGTCCGGCATGTACGACGCGTTCAAATCGTGTCGCCTACCTCCACTGCGATTCCAAACAGTGAACCAGGAGTGCAAATGGGCTGGCATATCTGGCCCACACCAGTCATCCTGTGCACATAATCCACACAAACAGCCCATTGACCATCTCTTGGTCAAGAGCACCACACATCGACCCGATAAACCTGGATCCGAACAACTGTACCATTATAATATGGCACTAGGATATTATGTCGTATACCCTGATCATTAAACCCCCGTGAGTAATAGCCTTTAAAGCATACCTCCAAGGACCAGATCGGGCCCTTTATAATGTTGCCTGGCATGATTGTGTTTGTTATCTTAGACAACCAAATAGAGTACCAAGAATAGCTGAGAGTAGTTGTTGAACAGATGAGAGTATAGAAGAAATGTGAACAGATGAGAGAAATAGAGTAGGAGATGAGATCGAGGGTCGTACTCGTAAATCATCATTAAACAGGGGATAATAACAATTCCACAACACACACGGTCGTGCGCCAGTAGTCTGGTAGAAGTCACAACCACCCAATAGCCGTACAACGAACATAGGCTACACTACAAGAAATCTTCCCTCTACCTATGAAAGTTGCTTACGATTCAGTATATTCGTAAGCTATTCGTATGGGTAGACATATCTATACTTATGGACTATATGTGTCGTAAGTGTAGCAGACGAACATTGTTCTTAAACTTTTAAGATATGCCTATCCCTACGACGCGATATTGTAAGCATATAACGTTAGCATATACCTACGGAGTTTGATACAATAAATATATAATAAAATATTATTTTTAACATTGGGTGCCCATTGAATTAAGCCTCCCGCGGGACGATTGAAGGGGGAAAAACCCCCTCCTTCCCCTTGCCTCCACTCTCCTCATGTTGGCAGCGGCAAAAGGGCAAGCTAGCAGCGGCCCGTAGGAGATTTGCAGCGGCAGCAAGCGGCATCATCGACAGGCAATGTACACGTAGAAGACTCGCGGCGACGGCAGGTAGCGAGCACACTGGATAAGATTCACGGCGGAACTTAGGACGGCGGCAGTAGGCGACGGTGTGGGCAGTTTAGAGCAAGCAACGGCCCGTGCCCGACATTTGCAGCGGAAGCAGGCAGCGAACTTGTGGCGACGGTAGGGGAAGGACACTCTGGCCACCCCATCCTCCTCCCCTTATCCCTCCGTGTGTCCTCTACGCCGTCGGGCGTCTCCTGCCGACCCCATCGCCTACTTCCTCCTCCACTTCGGAGCGAGTGATTGGCCTCTCCCGCGGCACGGTCCCCCGCCGCCCGTTCTCGCGATGGTTGTCCCACCGTGGTCTGCTTTTTGCGAAGTTGAGGGCTGACTGATTGCCGAAGGTGAGTCCGTCGCACCGAAGGTGAGTCTTGTCCATTTTCTTTGCTTTTGTGCGTGGCACCAACCTTTCCCACTGCCTTGCTCTATTGCAAAACCCTTATCCATTGCTTCCTTTGAATCTCCTCTGTCGTGGAAACACGGACGTGGGAACAATCGACGAGGCTCTAGACTGACGCTAATTGGTACATTTCTTGGACTGGTGCTCGTTCCTTATTTGTCGTCCTTTTTCATTTTGTTGTGCTCGATTATGGTGTTCTCCCTATTGGGATGCTTTGTTTGCTGGTTGGGGATGTTGGGGTTGGTGTGGTTTGTTCATTGTTTCTAAGAGATGTTGGGGTGTTAGCATGAGGGTCATTAATCAGACTCAGAGAGATGTTGATGGTGTGTGCAATTTTAAAGGACGTCCTGCTGCTGTTCTTTTTGCTCCTTGGTGGGGTAATTGGTTCTTCCCTCCCTCCCTCCCTCCCTCCCTCCCTCTTGATGTTCGTCAGTCTCTGAAAAGAAATTAGCTAGAGGCAGATTAATGACCCTGCATACATTCATGTTTGATGGGTGGGGCTAGAGCAGTGCTCACCTACTCTATAATATTGTGCATGTGTTCTTGTGGAGCTTGCGTTACATTGGAAGTAACCATCTGTAGCTTCATTTTCTCCGACCAGTTCTTCGGCAAGAACAAGGAGGGGAAGAGGCAAATTAAGTTTTAGAGAAGATATATTAAACTTGTTGATTGGGAGATACTTAACTAGTAGCTATCTCCATTTTTATAAAGCACTATAATGTAAATGAATTTTTTTGTTGTAGTGAAACGTTATGGATTGGAGTTGGATGGATAAATTGAAGAATACAAGGGAATATATGGATGGAGTTGACGCATACATTCAAGTTGCTTCTGCTCACTTTGCTCCATCAACAAAGATTAAGTGTCCTTGTTTAGACTGTGTATGCCTCTTGAGACATGAAAAGGAAATAGTAAGACAACATTTGTATCAATATGGAGTCATTAAAGACAAACAATTTGGAAGTTCCATGGGAGTAGTTCTTCATCCAGGCACATGTCTATAGATTTTACACGCACACACTTCCGAAGGATGTTAGTCTACATTTGATGTTGGAGGATGTTATTGGTGAGGAAAATTTGAAACATGCAGAATTGAAGTCAATGGATGATAATAAAGGAAAGTATGGTGAATTTTAACAGTTGTTGGCAGATATTGAACGACCTTTGTACCTGGTTGCAAGACATTCAACAAGCTATCATTTATAGTCAGATTGTTCAACATAAAATGCAGAGGCAAAATGAGCAACAAATCTTTTGACATGCTTCTGAAGCTGTTGAAAGAGGCTCTTCCAGAAGGTGATATGTTGCCAGCTACTTTCTATGAATTGAAAAAAATCATTGCTTGTCACGTCCTGAGAATTACGCAGCGGATATTAGTTCGAATAATTCGAGTCGATATCCCGAGACGTGGACAGTCGGCAAATAAGCCTCTAGCTAGCACGCACTAATGTGTATCAACACAACATCATAATAGGGCCCAAATGTTGAACTAAAAATAAATTGTAATCAGATCTCAACTTATTGTATTCCAAATGGAACTGTTACAACTCTTAGACTATGGGATAACAGAACTAGACTCAATAAAAAGGAAAGTACATTTACCCCTCACTTCCTACTAAATGTTCTAACTCTCAAAATAAACTACTATAACTAGACTCATAATTGAATCGCTCATCACTCGGATGCATTCCCATCCTCGACTTGCTCTTCCTCTTGAGCTTCATAGTCACCTAGATTGGGAAAAGGTAGGGGATGAGCAAACTAGCCCAGTAGGATTTATATCTCAATGTGCGGGCAATAGTATAAGTGATTAACATTTTAGAACTAGGCAAGTACGATGAATGATATGCAAGTACGAATAAAACTCATTAAAACATGATATATAAAACAAGCTGGATAGAGTGAACAAGATAGAATAAGATTTTTGAACAAGATGACAAGAAAGAACTAGCAATAGATCACTTTGTACAAGCACACAAGATTTCACTTGATGTCAATAGTTTTCAAGAAAACAAGATATCACTAGTTGCAATAAATGCAGGATGGCCATATCACGCAAGCAAGCAAGCAAGATTGCACAAGCACAATCAAGTAATACTAATCAGGCACGTAGACACTAATGTACACCAAGGAAAGATCCACCAAGAATGCACACAGGTCACGTGTATGTGGTTATGTATCTATCATTCAACAAGCAAGAAAGTACTCCCAGCGCAGATGCAACACCAGTAATCATTATATCCCATGGTTAACAGTATATTTATGACTCCCGTCATTGGGGCTTGACTGGAGCCCTTGGACACACACCGTGCCCTGTCAGCCATCTCATGTAAAATTTTAAATGTAGATACCCACAGTCATAAATAATGGCCAATGAGAGTTTCAAATAATGTCATGTTCACGATGATGATGAGAAGAAATAAATAATTAAATTGAACATGATTCCATGAGGACAATGGTCCAGAGATAAAATCGGCAGCTAACGGTATGATTTATAATTTAGTTCAATCTCTACATTAATGGCTTTAGTCTAGATTGCAATTCATGCTCACGAGAATAAGAAGAGAAGGAAGTGCACGCCCTAGATGTATAAGTGTGTAGTGATGCACGCATGTCAATTCACAATCTGTTGGTCTCAAACTCTCGAAAAAAACAATTAACATGATGGCATGCAATGAACAATGCATTTAACTACATATGGGTTTACAAGATTTTAAGATAAAATTTATCATTTAAAGCAAGCTAGAATGGTAACAAGAGTAAATCACAAGTTTCATGTATGATCTTATCATTAAGAAAGCATTAGAATAATATTCATGTAATTAAGGATTTTTCAATGGGTTAAGCACTTTTAAGCCATTAAATAGACATTATGTAATGACCAGACCCAAGACGGGCAATATTTTACAAAGGTAGTGTCGACACAACCCATACTGGTGTCGACACCATGCTTCGAACACAAAGCAAAAACATGAAGAACTGGTCAAGTAGTGTCGACACTAGAGACAGGTTCCAGAAAACCTTATGGCCAACATGGAACAGTGTGTCGACACTAGATCAACTAGTGTCGACACTAGATCAGCTCCCAGAAACTTTCTGGGTCAAACTGGGACAGTGTGTCGACACTAGATCAGGTAGTGTCGACACTAGTGCCCTTCCAGAAAAAAAAACTTACAGGTCAAGGGTAACCCGAAAACAAGTCTCATGTAGGATTTAATTACACCTCTTATAACTATCTAACAAATTGCATTTAAACAAAATTTTCAACATGAAGATGACGAGGACAACTAGTAGAAGAACTTTGATGTTGGGGGTTTGATCTAATTCGGTCTCGAATCCAAGAAAACATGTGAAGAACAAAAAGTGAAGTGTAGCCCGAAATCACAGTATCATGCAGTGACTCTCGTCCCATGCCTGTAACCTCTAACCAAGACTTTTGGACAAAACATCCAACATAAAAGATGTTCGTCACTTCAAGTAGAAAAACTTTCGTGAAGGAATTTTAGTCAAATTCGGTCCCGAATCACGTGCATAATAAGAAGAACTGGAAAAGCCCTAACAGTGCGCGACTTTGGAAGAACACTTATAACTCAATATACTCATTAGAATTTGATGAAACTAGTGGGAAAAGAAAGTTAACTTGATGCTCTACACATTTTTATAGGATATATTAAGGTTTGGCCCGAGAAAACCTACCTTATGGGTTGAAAAAGTCTCATTTTTCCAGAAAACCTGTGTTCAGACCACTTGGAGGTGAACACTTATTGCTCCGTGTATACTGCATGAATTTGGGCATTCCACTTGATTTAGAATGTAGACTTGACCCTCTTTCCAGGGGTATAAGTCTTGCAAGGTTTGGTTTAGGTTTGACTCACCTTTGGTTGACTTCAAGATGATGGTCTGTGCAGGTCGCAGCAGACACAACGGGGAAAAAGAACGCTTGGTGTGGATGATCTCCTGCTCCCCAGCCACCAAGAACTTCTCCACACGACCCCAGCAAGATCTAAAACTCGTTCCTAGGGTTTGATGAAGAGTATTTAAGCAACGATGGTGTTTTAGGAGTCCTACTATGACTAGGAAAGCTAAGTTGCGGTTTTGACAGGGTAGTTTCCTATCTTTTGAGGATTTCTTCCTCCCTTAGAGTGTGTGAGGCTTTAGGAAACCTCCCACCATAGTTAGGGACGAATTTGGGTTGCCAAGAATGCATGATTGCATCCCAATTCAACTCAAATTGCCTCTTTCTAATTTCAGCCTATTTAGAGTTACGAATTTTCCCTGCATTTTCTAGCTTTATTTGATTATTGGGCCAAATGATGTCCATTGACCCAAATTATGATATTGGGTCATTAATATATAATGTTGGAAGTCCCTCCAACACTTTTATTTAAATTTTTGATTGCGTCGTATTTCCGTGTTAACGATTTTCCGACTTGTTATAGCACGTACGATAATGATGCGTATGTTTTACATACTTGGAATTATTTATTTCCTTTTATTTGAATTCTTTATATAACTAAAATTTCCAGAGTGCTACACCCTCCCCCACTTAAGAGAATTTGGTCCCCAAATTCATGTATAGAAAGTTATTGTACAAGTGAGGTGTACTTACTTGTGAATAGCTCCGGGAATCTTTTGCGCATTGTTTCCTCGGTTTCCCACGTGTCGTCCTCATCCATGCATTGATTCCATCTAACCCTTACTAGTGGGAGAACCTTGTTCCTTAGTTAGCGCAGTTCCTGGTCCACGATCTTATTGGCTTCTCTTGATATGTTCCGTCTTTGTTGAACTCCAGAAGCTCGTATTCTATGACATGGTAGGGATCACGTACGTACTTCTTCAGCATAGATACGTGGAATACATCGTGTACTCCTTCCAGCTAGGGTGGTAGTGCCAGACGGTATGTAACTTCGCCTACTCTTTCGAGGATTTCGAAAGGCCCGACGAACCTTGGTGATAGCTTGCCTTTAATTCCAAACCTTCTAATTCCACGGCCTGGAGATACTTTTAAGAATACAAGATCACCCACCCGAAACTCTAAGTCTCTCCTTCTCTTGTCTGCATATGACTTCTGCCTTTGTTGTGCTATTGCCATTCTTTCCCTGGTAAGCTTCACCTTCTCTGTGGTTTCCCTTATCATCTCTGGTCCTAGCACTTGCCTTTCGCCAACTTCATACCAGCAAACTGGAGATCGGCAACTCCTGCCGTAAAGTGCTTCAAATGGTGCCATTTGAATGCTTGCCTGATAGCTATTGTTGTAGGCGAATTCTACAAGAGGTAAGTGTTCATGCCAGCTACCTCCAAAATCTAGGACACAAGCTCTAAGCATATCCTCAATCACCTGATTGGTTCTCTCCGTCTGACCATCAGTCTGTGGATGGAAAGCCATGCTGAAGTTAAGTTTAGTCCCCAAGGAATAATGCAGTCCTTTCCAAAAGTGGGATGTGAACCGAGGGTCTCTATCCGACACGATAGACACCGGTACTCCATGTAGTTTGACTATTTCCTTCACATATATTGCAGCTAAGACATCAACTGACCACTTATTCTTTATTGGTAAAAAGTGAGCAGACTTGGTTAGGCGATCGACTATTACCCATATGCCATCGAATCCACCTCTAGATTTAGTTAGTCCTAAAATAAAGTCCATCCCTATTCCTTCCCATTTCCATGTCGGGATTTCTAAGGGTTTAAGTTTACCTGCAGGTCGCAAGTGTTCAGCCTTGATTTTTTGACAGGTTAGGCATTTCGCGACATATTCAGCCACCTCCCCTTTCATATTAGGCCACAAAAAGCTTCTTTTCAAGTCTTGATACATTTTGGTAGTTCCAGGATGAATGGTATACCTGGTCTTGTGAGCCTCCTCCATGATCATTTTCTTTGTCTCTACATGGTCGGGTACATAGACTCGATCCTGGAACAATAGTCTTCCATCTTCAGTTAATGAGAAATCTGGCCTCTGTTTTAGATTAGCCTTAATCTCCACAAGTACAGGGTCATTGTTTTGGAGTGCTATAATGTCTTCATGTAGGTTAGGTTGTACTCTAACACATGCAATCAGGCATCCCTTCTTCTTAGTGTCAGCATCAATATCCAACTTGGCAATGTCTTCCAACAATCTCCATTCACCCACCATTAGACTAGAGAAGGTAGCCATCGGCTTCCTGCTAAGAGCATCTGCCGCGGCATTTGCTTTTCCTGGATGATATTGAATAGAGAAGTAAAGTCCTTGAGATACTCTAACCACCTCCGCTGTCTCATGTTCAAATCCTGCTGAGAAAATAGATACTTCAAACTTTTATGGTCAGAAAACACAATGAATTTCTCACCATATAGATTGTGACGCCATATCTTCAAGGCGAAGACTACAGCAGCTAGCTCCAGATCATGTACAGGATAATTGTCCTCGTGCTTCTTTAATTGTCTGGATGCGTAGCATATAACCTTCCCTTCTTGCATCAGCACGCAGCCTAAGCCGATCCCAGATGCATTGGTGTACACTTCAAAACTACCCCCAGTGACTGGTAGTGCGAGCATAGGTGCTGAGGTGAGGTGCTCTTTCAATGCCCGGAAACTCTCTTCACATTCCTCAGTCCATGCATATGGATTTTCCTTCCTGGTAAGCCTGGTCAATGGTACAGCTACCTTTGAGAAATCTTTAATGAAGCGATGATAATAACCGGCTAATCCCAGAAAGCTTCTAATCTCCGACACAGTTGTCGGCCTTTCCCAGTTCCTTACCGCCTCCACCTTAGATGGATCCACAGAGATTCCCTCCTTGGATATGATGTGACCAAGGAAAGATACTTCCTCCATCCAGAATTCACACTTACTAAGTTTAGCATAGAGTTGATTATCTCTGAGCACTTGCATAGCAACCTTCAAGTGTTCCTCATGTTCTTCTTTGGATTTGGAGTAAATAAGGATGTCATCAATGAACACCACTATGAACTGGTCCAAGTATGGCCGATAAATATTGTTCATAAGTTGCATGAAAGCCGCTGGAGCATTGGTTAATCCAAACGGCATGACCACGAACTCATAGTGACCATATCTACTCCGGAATGCAGACTTGTGAATATCCTCTTCCTTTATTCTCAGTTGGTGGTAGCCTGACCTTAGATCTATCTTGGAGAAATATTGTGCGCCAGAGATCTGATCAAACAGTTCATCGATGCGGGGCAGTGGATACTTGTTCTTTATTGTCAACTGGTTCAACTGACGGTAGTCAATGCAAAGCCTCATTGATCCATCTTTCTTCCTGATGAATAATACAGGTGCTCCCCAGGGGGATGTGCTAGGCGTGATGAACCTTTGATCTAACAATTCTTGGATCTGCCTTTTTAACTCCTGCAATTCAATGGGGGACATGCGGTATGGAGCTTTGGAAATAGGGGCTGCCCCAGGGAGTATCTCAATGGTGAAGTTTACTTCCTGTTCAGGTGGTATTCCGGGTAATTCTTTTGGAAAGACATCCGGGTAGTCTCTAGCTATGGGGATGTCTTCTAGATTTAATTTCTTCTTTTCAGTCACCATGACCGAAACTAGGAAAGCATCACAACCTTGGTTGATTAGCTTAGAAGCTTTTAGGGATGATATCATGATGGGGTGTTTATGATAGCGATTCCCATGTAGGGAAAAGGTTGGAAGATTTGGACTTCTAAAAGTGACCATCTTATGACGACAATTTACATCAGCATCATATTCGATTAGCCAATCGACACCCAATATGGCATCATAGCCCTTCATGTCTAGACAGATAAATTAGCAGGGAGATTGTGTCCTCCTACTATAGTTTCACATTTTGGAATGTAGTGGGTAAGTTTAGATTCTGAGCCAAGTGGAGAGGCTATAGTGATTTGGATTTCAAGGGTACAGGTTGGACAGGTAGAGTTGCAGTAAATGTGCTGGAAAAAATGAATATGCAGCTCCAGTATCAATAAGCACAAAAGAAGGTTGAGAGTATATGGAAATGGTACCTTCCACCATACCCCCTTCCTCGGGTAGGTCAGCTTCTATGACAGCATTAAGGCGTCCCTGACGCCGTGGTACATTCTGGGCTCTACCTGGTTGGTCCTTCATCATTGGGCAGTCAGAATACGGTGATCACAACCACCGCATCTCAAGCATGCCTTGAGCTTCTTCCAGCACTCCTCAGCTCGATCGGTGTCTTGGTTTATTGCAGAATTTGCAGTTCTCAGACAACTGCCTACCTTCCATTTTGACTCTTTTGTCTCCCGTAGCATCTCTTCTAGCATTTGGCCTCTTGTTGTTGCTGTTAAAGTTGTTATTGTTGCTACGAATGTTGGAGCAGTATTAGGTGCTCCCTTCTTGACAAAGACAGGCTTAGAGTTGTCCTTGCCCCTCATGCCCTCTACTTTGGCCATGGTGTCTTCTACCAGCTGAGCTTTTTGGACCATCTCAGTGTAAGTTTGAATGTTGTGTGGTCCGAGCCTTTCAATGAACATGGGCCTGAGTCCATCCATGAAACGGTTGGCCTTCAACCCTTTTGTGCCCACAAGATGTGGGTCATACACTGTCAGGCGAGCAAACTGAGCTTCATACTCAGCCACAGACATGCTCTTTTGTTTTAGTGTAGCAAACTCTGCTGCCTTCTTCTCCTTCACTCTCTCAGAGAAATACTTTCCCCGGAATATCTCCAGGAATTCGGCCCACTCTAGTTCAGCTACGTTTGGCAGGTGGGCCGAGGTGGCCTTCCACCATGCTCGAGCATCTTTAGTAAGTTGGAAAGTGGCCAATACCACTTTCTCTCTATTGGTGCATTGCATTACTTGGAAAATCCTTTCTATTTCCTCTTGCCAATTCTCTACCTCATCTGGGTCAGGGGACCCAGAGAAACGTGGAGGGTTCAAACTCCTAAAATTCTGATGCAGATCACTAGCTCCGTTCCTTGCAGCTGCAGCCTGTTTTCCAGCCTGAACTACATTTTGCAGGGCCTGAGTAAGTCCAGCCACAGTCTCTTGCATAGCTTGCCACTGGTTGCAAGCCATTGCATTTGAGTGAGAGTGTTATGAGGGTTCATGAGAAAAGGATGGAAACCAATTAATGTCTCTAGATACATTATAAGAGTCAATGGGTAGGAGGGTTTAATTCTTTCTAACATATTTCCAGTCACTACCCATTCTCACCAGGAACAGTATTTAATTTTTCATGACCTAGGTTCCATAGGTATCTCCTATTCCTGAGACATATCCTATTTGGTATTCCTAGGCTCTGATACCACTAAACTACAGCACGTCCCGAGAATTACGTAGCGGATATTAGTTCTAAGAATTCAAGTTGATATCCCGAGACGTGGACAGTCGGCAAATAAGCCTCTAGCTAGCGCGCACTAATGTGTATCAACACAACATCATAATAGGGCCCAAATGTTGAACTAAAAATAAATTGTAATCAGATCTCAACTTATTGTATTCCAAATGGAACTGTTACAACTCTTAGACTATGGGATAACAGAACTAGACTCAATAAAAAGGAAAGTACATTTACCCCTCACTTCCTACTACATGTTCTAACTCTCAAAATAAACTACTATAACTAGACTCATAATTGAATCGCTCATCACCTGGATGCATTCCCATCCTCGACTTGCTCTTCCTCTTGAGCTTCATAGTCACCTAGATTGGGAAAAGGTAAGGGATGAGCAAACTAGCCGAGTAGGATTTATATCTCAATGTGTGGGCAATAGTATAAGTGATTAACATTTTAGAACTAGGCAAGTACGAGGATGATATGCAAGTACGAATAAAACTCATTAAAATGTGATATATAAACAAGCTGGATAGGGTGAACAAATAGAATAAGATTTTTGAACAAGATGACAAGAAAGAACTAGCATTAGATCACTTTGTACAAGCACACAGATTTCACTTGATGTCAATAGTTTTCAAGAAAACAAGATATCACTAGTTGCAATAAATGCAGGATGGCCATATCACGCAAGCAAGCAAGCACGATTGCACAAGCACGATCAAGTAATACTAATCAGGCATGTAGACACTAATGTACACCAAGGTAAGATCCACCAAGAATGCGCACAGGTCACGTGTATGTGGTTATGTATATATCATTCAACAAGCAAGAAAGTACTCCCAGCGTAGATGCAACGCCAGTAATCATTATACCCCATGGTTAACAGTATTTTATCACTCGCCGTCATTGGGGCTAGACTGGAGCCCTTGGACACACGCCGTGCCCTGTCAGCCATCTCATGTAAAATTTTAAATGTAGATACCCACAGTCATAAATAATGGCCAATGAGAGTTTCAAATAATGTCATGTTCACGATGATGATGAGAAGAAATAAATAATTAAATTGAACATGATTCCATGAGGACAATGGTCAAGAGATAAATTCGGCAGCTGAACGGTAAGATTTATAATTTAGTTCAATCTTACAATAATGGCTTTAGTCTAGATTATAATTCATGCTCACGAACAAGAAGAGAAGGAAGTGCACACCCTAGATGTATAAGTGTGTAGTGATGCACGCGTGTGAATTCACAATCCGTCGGTCTCAAACTCTCGAAAAAAACACTTAACATGATGGCATGCAATGAACAATGCATTTAACTACATATGGGTTTACAAGATTTTAAGATAAAATTTATCATTTAAAGCAAGCTAGAATGGTAACAAGAGTAAATCACAAGTTTCATGTATGATCTTATCATTAAGAAAGCAATTAGAATAATATTCATGTAATTAAGGATTTTTCAATGGGTTAAACACTTTTAAGCCATTAAATAGACATTATGTAATGAATAGACCCAAGACAGGCAATATTTTGCAAAGGTAGTGTCGACACAACCCATACTGGTGTCGACACCATGCTTCGAACACAAAGCAAAAACATGAAGAACTGGTCAAGTAGTGTCGACACTAGTTCAAGTAGTGTCGACACTAGAGACAGGTTCCAGAAAACCTTATGGCCAACTGGAATAGTGTGTCAACACTAGATCAACTAGTGTCGACATTAGATCAGCTCCCAGAAACTTTTTGGGTCAAACTGGGACAGTGTGTCGACACTAGATCAAGTAGTGTCGACACTAGTGCCCTTCCAGAAAAAAAAACTTACAGGTCAAGGTTAACCGAAAACACGTCTCATGTAGGATTTACTTACACCTCTTATAACTCTCTAACGAATGACATTTAAACAAAATGTTCAACATAAAAGATGACGAGGACAACTAGTAGAAGAACTTTGATGTTGGGGGTTTGATCTAATTCGGTCTCGAATCCTAAGAAAACATGTGAAGAACAAAAAGTCAATTGTAGCCCGAAATCACAGTATCATGCAGTGACTCTCTTTCCATGCCTGTAACTCTCTAACCAAAGACTTTCGGGCAAAACATCCAACATAAAAGATGATCGTGACTTCAATTAGAAAAACTTTCGTGAAGGAAGTTTAGTCAAATTTGTCTCAAATAATGTGCATAATAAGAAGAACGGGAAAATCCCTATGAGTGCGCAACTTTGGAAGAACACTTATAACTCAAAATATACTCATTAGAATTAGATGAAACTAGTGGTAAACGAACGTTAACTTGATGCTCTACACATTGGTATAGGATATATTAAGGTTTGGCCCGATAAAACCTACCTTATGGGTTGAAAAAGTCTCATTTTTCCAGAAAAACATTGTTCAGACCACTTGGAGGAGAACACTTACTACTCTGTGTATACTGCATGGAATTTGGGCATTCCACTTGAGTTAGAACGTAGACTTGACCCTCTTTTCAGGGGTATAAGTCTTGCAAGGTTTGGTTTAGGTTTAACTTACCTTTGGTCGACTTCAAGATGATGGTCTGTGCAGGTCGCAGCAAACACAATGGGGAAAAAGAACGGCTTGGTGTGGATGATCTCCTGCTCCCCAGCCACCAAGAACTTCTCCACACGACCCCAGCAAGTTCTAAAACTCGTTCCTAGGGTTTGGTGAAGAGTATTTAAGCAACCATGGTGTTTTAGGAGTCCTACTATGACTAGGAAAGCTAAGTTGCGGTTTTGACAGGGTAGTTTCCTATCTTTTGAGGATTTTTCCTCCCTTAGAGTGTGTGAGGCTTTAGAAAACCTCCCACCATAGTTAGGCACAAATTTGGGTTGCCAAGAATGCATGATTGCATCCCAATTCAACTCAAATTGCCTCTTTCTAATTTCAGTCTATTTAGAGTTACGAATTTTCCCTGCATTTTCTAGCTTTATTTGATTATTGGGCCAAATGATGTCCATTGACCCAAATTATGATATTGGGTCATTAATATATAATGTTGGAAGTCCCTCCAACACTTTTATTTAAATTTTTGATTGCGTCGTATTTTCGTGTTAACGGTTTTCCGACTTGTTATAGCACGTACGATTATGATGCGTATGTTTTACATACTTGGAAATTATTTATTTCCTTTTATTTGAATTCTTTATATAACTAAAATTTCCGGGGTGCTACATTGCTAAAGTGGGATATGATTATCACAAGATTGTTGCATGTCCTAATGATTGTATTTTGTACCGGAAAGAGTATGAGTCTTATGATCATTGTCCTAAATGTGGGAATGTAGATGGACGAAAGGAACTGAAAGAAGTTATCATAACAAGAATATTAAGGTTGCAAATAAGTTCTTCGACATTTTCCATTGATTCCAAGACTGTAAAGATTATACACTTTCAGCAAATCATCTAGGCACCTAGCTGATTCCTCTTGTTGGAAGGCGTTAGATGCGATTGATGGTTTGGTCTAGAACCTCGTAAGTGCGCCTAGGCTTGGCAAGTGATGGTTTCAACCATTTGGGGTAATGAGTACGAGTCATAGTACATGTGTAAGGCCCTCGAATTTCCGTCGCATTATTTGTATTTGTGTGTGTATATTTGTGCTTGTGTATGTATATACATATTTACGTACGTATTAATTAGTACAATACGTGTGCATGTGTTTATACTAGATGTAAATAATGCATGTATTGAATGGTGATAGTATGGATACACTACCATATACATATTGCATGTATATATGCATGGCATGCATAATTTTCTGCATGTTTTAGAGTTCTGGCCGAAGGCTATATTGGTGTCAATATCAGGACGTCGATGAGGTGTCAGCGTCCACCCATGGACGCCAACACTAATCCTGGCGTCTAACGATGTGGACGCCGATTTCTCTGACCTGCATGTGTTGCAGAGCCAGAAATTCCGAAAACAAGGTAGCCCACCATTGGGGAGCTGTCCCCAACGGCTCTGAGAGCCATCTTGTCACCCTGTGAGTGGGAGAGCAGCCTCTCCCATATGTCTAAACCCGAATCTGCTCCCCAACCCCTCTCTTCACCCTTTTGCAAGAGAGAAACAAGAGGAGAAAACCCTATTTCGGACTGTGAGAAAACCCCATCTTTGCAGCCTAGAATCTGAACTTCTGAAGCTTTGTCCGGTGTTCTACTGCAACTGGAGGCTAGAGGGATCATCGAGGAAGGCCTCCCCGACATTTCTTTGCTGTGGAGATAATCCAAGAGCCCGGAGGAAGGAGATCTTGGAGGACATTTCTGCACTTCTTGGGACGGCCCAAGGAGAGCTTCTCCGAGCATTTAGATCCATTGGAGCAATTTTCTAGAGGCAAGTGACCCTACCGTAAGGTTCCCGTATGAGTCTAGGATAGTTTTAACATTTTTGTGTATTTTTCTTCGTGTCCTTGACCCCCAAATTCACTCCAACTTGAGAGCTCGGGTCTGTGTTTTGCACAGACTTGAACTTAACGGCAAGCGATCATGCCATAACCTCCTTTTGACGGCCAGAGCTTGATGTCTAGTTCTTCAGGACAGAACAGAAGCCTGTTCTCTCCTTCTATACTACTATTTTCGATGGGTTTTCCGTGATGAGGATATATGGTAACCCTATACACTATGTATACTGGTAAATGTGGTGTGTGGATGAGTCATGATGTGTGGTGGTGAATGTTAGAGATTATTATCCCATGAAATTTCAAGCATGATTTTTGGTGATCTTGCCAATCCATGTTTTATGATTAGGACTAGTCTGAGTGCCCTAAGTTTTGTTAGATCATGAAGTTAGTGGATCAGTACATGTGTACTCAAATTTTGATAAATTGTCCATGCTTGCATAAATTGCTATTAATTTCGATTCGGTAAATAAAAAGGCATGCAAGAAAGAATTGTTGTGATCGATCTATGGTTGTATGATTTAGGGTAATTCTGTATTTCAGATCATGCATATAACAGTTAGTCTCTGTTCTGAAATTTTGGAAAATTCTCCATGCTTATCTGAATTATTACGCTTTCTGAAATTGAATTTAGAAAAGCATGTGTAGGGTTATAAAACCTTGAGAAAATGGTATGTTGCTCAGAAAACTCTGAAGAAATTCTATGATTATGGGCATGTTAGGGTTCAGACAGTAAGTGGCAAAAATGTATGATGGTGTTAAACTCCATGTCAACTTAAATTATGAATGGCATGCTAAATAGGTATTTGATTTTCTGTAAATTCTATTTAGCTCAGAAACATCTAAAAATTGAAGGTATGATCTTGAACGCGAAAATAGCATGTGGTTAAATTTCCAAGTCATTTGGACCAGTATATAAAGAGTTATGCACTTTTCCATGTGAAATGTAAAAATTTATGCATGTCATCGTAAAGTGATTAGATATGGTTTAAACCCAACCTGATTGGTGAATTTACTGTGTGTTAAACTCCTGAAATCTGTAGTGTCATGTCAGGAAAATAGAGATATGCATGTGAGTGAGAAAGTGAATGAGATGAAAAGTGATATGTGTAAAATCGGTAAAATGTGTAATGTGTAACTGTGCCAATGTGACACTGCTTCCGTAGAGGGCGTGGAACTGTATCAGGGAAAAATCCCCCTGAGAAAGTTCAATGTCTAAGTGACCCTAAGGGCATTAGGGGGAAATCCTGGAGGTGGACAAGTACCACTGGTTAGGGTGGAGACTTGTTCTCCCGGTCTGCGCAGTCCAAGAGTCGCCATTGTAATGCCTAGATGGCGTCTATGTGTAATGTGATGTGTATATGTTCTTCTTTGGTGGTTTGGACTATGTGTCACGGCACCTAAAATGTGAATGTGTAATGTGTAATGTGTATGTGTTCATGTGTTAATGTGTAAGTGAACAATGTGAAATGTGTATGTGCAAAGTGCAACCATGTGAATTGGAAACTTGTGTAAAGAAAATGTGAAACTAAAAATGTGAGAATATGACATTGAAATCCATGTGAGACAAATCCGAAACCATGTGAAATCAGTAATTTCATGTTGTTATCATCATGTTTATATGTGCGAAAATGTCTAGAATCCATGTCAGGGATAATTGATGAGCACGTGTACAAAATAACATGATTGGTTGTTCACATGGTATGTTTTAAACAACATTGTAGCTCTCATGTGTAGATTTACAACCATTAAACCATGTGAAACCAGCAACTTAAAGCATGTGAAATGTCTATGTATGTGCTTAGGAACATGTAAAATCCATGCTAGTTGTGTTTTCCCTTCATATATGCACAATGTTCATGTTGGTAGCCCTCATGTCTTGGTTCTTAAAGGCAAAATTCCACGAGTAAATTGAATAGAGAGCATGTGATAGGTAAGTTTTATTCTTAGAAATCTGAAAGCATGATCCATGTATTAAATTTAGAACTTTCATGATAGGTTGCAACTTTCAAATGACTAGCATGCCATATGTTGAAATTTGTGAATGTGCATGTAGAAACCGCTATGACTTATACGTGTATGTTATGAGTAGTGTTGCTTGCTAAGTATTTAAGACTCACTTCTTGCTTCGGCGTACAGGTATAGACGGTGACGAGACTCTCGTGGAGGAGACGGAGAGACGGACTCCGAGTGCGGAGTTTAGATTGGTGGACCAGTGTACCCCTTTTGTGTTTTCATAGTATGTAAGAACTTGATATTGTATAGTTTATCATGAAAAAGGCATTATGTGGACATCCATGTATTAAATTTTCAGCAATTTAAATTATGTGAAATTTAGCTCTTAATGTTAATTGCAAATTTCATGTATGTTTATTGTGGATGATGAATGATGAAGACAGTTGTTTTACTTCCGCTACTCTGTTGTATATTCGCGTGTATCTCAGCTGTTTGTATCATTTGGGTAAATGTCCCACTGTGATGACGCTTTCTATACCGACGGGGTTGGTATAACCGTACCGGTATAATGAGGGTCGTCACAGAGATTGGTATCAGAGCGAACCGGTTGAGATTGCACATGAATATACCTAAGTCATCATCCCCATTGCATGCTAAGTATGTCCACATGTGTAGAAAACACTAATAAGAAGTGGAAGATAGATAAGAAAATGGTTAGAAAACTTAGTAACCTAGCTCTAATGGTGGCTGAAATTTTATTACAGCCATGGCTTCGAGAGGTAGGCGTGGCGGAGCGTCGCCCGTGAGGACGAGCCGAGACGTGATGAGTAGGCGGAGCAACAGGCCCCAGCACCGCAAGGCCCTGTACTTTCCCCACCGCTGCCTGTGGATTACGGAGTATTCATGCAATGTCTGGTGCAAGCCATGCAGACGCAGGCTCATACCCAGGCAGCACTCCAGGCACAGTTGGAGGCCCAGGTAGAATGATGAAACAACTAGTAGTTTGCTATTTAAATTGCATGATATTGTGTTTATTGTGTATTGCCTATTGTTTAATGTGCAGGCTCAGGCACCAGCTCAGGACCATGGTGGACCTCCCATCATGGAGTGATTCAAGAGGATGACCCCCCCTTTTAAGGGGGAGAGTGATCCATTAATGGCAGAAAGTTGGTTAAGGGAGACAGAGAAAATCTTCCGAGGCATCAGGTGCCCTGATGAGGATAAGGTGACATTAGCCACCTACATGCTACAGGTACACTTTTAATTTTGTATGTTTGTATGTTACTTTAAGTTAGAATTTGTTAGTTGGTGCTTATGAAGGTGTATTGCAGGAGAGAGCGGATGTATGGTGGTCCTCCCTACTACGTACACGCTTGAGGACGGAGCAGTAGACGTGGCGTGGGACGCATTCGTGAGGCTCTTTCAAGCCAAGTTCGTCCCAGAGCATATCCAGGACAAGATGGAGCAAGAATTTCTCTCCCTGACGCAAGGCTCCATTACGGTACTGGAATACGAGGCAAGTTTTCTGAACTTTCTAAGTATGCACTGCATATTGTAGAGGATGAGCGCAGGAAGACGAAGAAATTCGTGATGGGACTCAAGCAATCAGTGCGGACGATGCTCGTGGTTTTTGACCACCGCACGTTGGACGAGGCCCTCAGCGCTGCCTGCAGGCAGGAGGGAGAAATGAAGCAATATCTGGAGGAAAAGAAGGCTTCGCAGAAGAGGCTGGGAGCGACATTCCAGCGGCAGGATAAGAAGAAATGGTGTACCAACACCGCAGCGATCCGTGACAGTCAGCAGCTCTCAGGTACCTTCTGTACGTTCCCCTGGTGTGAAGAAAGAGTGTCCCCATTGCGGGAAGACACATGGTGGTTCCGAGTGTTGGTTGTAGCGGGTAGATGCTTGAAGTGTGGGAGCAGCGACCACAAGATCAAGGATTGCCCAAGACTTCAGCAGGGAGCTCAGCGTGGAGCGCCAGCCCCAGCAGTAGCGGCAGCTGCGCCAGCTACAGGAAGACCGGGAAGGCCTCGAGCCCCAGCTCGAGTGTTTGCTCTAGCTCGCAAGGACGCCGAGCAGGCGGAGCATGTCACCGAAGGTACGGTTTTGCTTTTAGGTGTGCACGCTCGGGTTTGTTTGATAGGGGTGCTACTCACTCGTTCATTTCCGAGCGGTTCGCTAGGCAGTTAGCCCTAGAGTCAGGCGTAGAGTCTGAGGATTTAGAGGTCCCTTTGTCTGTGCACACCCCTGCGGGTACGGTATCGACTAGGAAGTGCATTCCGTCGTTACGTGTGTGCATTGAGGATAGAATCCTAGATGGGTGTTTCTTCTTGCTAAAGATGAAGGACTATGATGCTATTCTTGGTCTGGATTGGCTAGAGGAGCACTATGCGTTAGTGGATTGTCGTCGGAAGAGGATTGTTTTCTGCATTCCTGGTGAGGATGAGTTCTCTCACCCCTTGCCAAGGAACTGGGCGGGAAAGATGGTCATCTCTGCCATGAAGGCGATGCGCATGGTAAACAAGGGTTGTGACGCTTTTCTTGCCAGCGTGGTGTTAGTATCAGAGGCTGATGAGTCACTTACTCTTGCGGAGATTGAGGTAGTGCAGGATTTTCCAGACGTCTTTCCTGATGATTGTCTGGATTGCCACCTGATAGAGAGATAGAGTTTACCGTAGAGTTGTTTCCGGGCACCTCTCCTATCTCGAAGTCTCCATATCGGATGGCACCTGCGGAGTTAGCCGAGTTGAGGAGGCAGTTGCAAGAGTTGCTTGATAAGGGATTTATTCGCCCTAGTGTTTCCCCTTGGGGCGCACCTGCATTATTCGTCAAGAAGAAAGACGGGTCACTTAGGTTGTGCATTGACTATAGGAAGTTGAACCAAGTGACTGTGAAGAACAGGTATCCCTTACCTCGTATTGATGACGTTTGACCAGTTGTGAGATGCATCAGTCTTTTCTAAGATTGACTCGCGATCTAGTTATCATCAGTGAGGATTCGGAGTGAGGATGTGTCCAAGACGGCATTTAGAACCGTTATGGACATTATGAGTTCTTGGTCCTTCCTTTCGGATTGACCAATGCCCCTGTAGCGTTCATGGATCTATGTACCGGTGTTTAGGCCTTATCTAGATAGCTTTGTTGTAGTGTTTATTGACGACGTGTTGGTCTACTCTCCGGATGAGGCCACGCAACGTCAGCATCTGAGGCTAGTGTTGGAGGTTCTTCGTGAGCACAAGTTGTATGCAAAATTCAGCAAGTGCGATTTTTGGTTGCGCGAGGTTCATTTCCTCGGGCATGTTATCTCCGGCGCTGGTGTTGCAGTTGATCCAGCGAAGGTCCAGGCAGTTATGGATTGGGAGGTTCCAAGACCCCTTCGGAGATTCGTAGTTTATTTTGGGTTAGCTGGTTACTATCGGCGATTCATTGAGGGTTTCTCATCCATCGCCGCCCCCTTGACAAAGCTACCAGGAAGGGTGAGAGGTTCGTATGGTCTGAGGCATGTGAGCGTAGCTTCCAGCTATTGAAGGCTAAGCTTACTTCTGCTCCGGTATTGGTATTGCCTAGTGGTCTAGAGGGCTTTGCCATTTATACGGATGCGTCTCAGATTGGTTGGGCTGTGTGCTAATGCAGCAAGAAAGGGTAGTGGCTTATGCTTCTCGTCAATTAAAGGAGCATGAGGGGAACTATCCGACTCATGACTTGGAGCTCACAGTAGTGGTTCATGCACTAAAGATCTGGAGGCACTAGCTTATGGTGTCAGATTTGAGGTGTTTACCGACCACAAGAGCTTGAAGTATCTTTTCTCCCAAAAGGAATTAAACCTGAAGCAGAGAAGATGGATTGAGTTCTTGAAGGACTATGACTTCGACCTTCAGTATCACCCTGGAAAGGCGAATGTCGTAGCGGATGCTCTTAGTAGAAAGAGGTCTTCGCTCCAGCAGGATTAGAAGATGTTGGAGGATGCGGCGTACTCTATGACCGAGTTAGAGCCATCGCTTTGTCAGGCATTTGTAGCTCAGCTATCCCTTAGATCCTCGTTTTGGATGAGGTGATCGAGCAACAGGAAGCCGACCCTAGATTGTTAGAATTATTGGGTAAGGCGGGCGTTGCTCGTAATGAGGACGGTGTGGTTAGATTTCAGCACCGTGTCTGTGTCCCTGATTTAGTGGATGTCCGTGAGCATGTGTTAGCGGAGGCTCATAGATCGCGATTCTCTATTCATCCGGGTAACACTAAGATGTATCAGGATTTGAAGAGATCTTTTGGTGGTCCG
The DNA here is from genome assembly GCA_014218235.1 of Colocasia esculenta. Lineage (NCBI taxonomy): Eukaryota > Viridiplantae > Streptophyta > Magnoliopsida > Alismatales > Araceae > Colocasia > Colocasia esculenta. Next base: position 33,748,565 of record CM024763.1, on the reverse strand, counting down.
GCATGAAGAAAGTTGTTGCGGATTATGTGTATAGATGTCTAGTATGTCAGCAAGTGAAGGCCGAGCGACAGCGACCATCCGGCCTTATGCAGAGGATTGATATCCCAGTGTGGAAGTGGGAAGCTGTCACTATGGACTTCGTTTTGGGTATGCCTCGATCTAGAAGGGGCAATGACTCGATTGGGTAGTTGTAGATAGATTCTCGAAGACTGCTCATTCTTGGCTATGAAGAAGAAGCAGTCAGTAGAGAGTTTAGCTAGATTGTATGTTAGTACTGTCATTAGATTGCATGGTGTACCGAAGTCGATCATTTCGGATCGAGATCCGAGATTTACTTCGAGGCTGTGGAAGGGTCTTCAGGATGTTTTAGGTTCGGAGCTGAAGCTCAGTTCGGCGTTTCATCCCCAGACCGATGGACAGTCCGAGAGGACTATCCAGACGCTCGAGGATATGTTGAGAGCGTGTGTTCTGGATTGGAAGGATGATTGGGAGCGCCATTTACCTCTTGTGGAGTTCGCATACAACAACAACTTTCATGCTAGCATTGGTATGGCTCCTTTGAGGCGTTGTATGGTAGGCCTGCAGATCTCTGTTATGTTGGGAGGAGACTGGTGATAGGCAGTTGATCGGACCGGAGTTAGTTCAGGAAACTTCGGATAAGATAGCTTATCAGGAAGAGGCTTGTTGCAGCATAGGATATGCAGAAGAGTTATGCCGACAACAGGAGAAAGGATTTGGAGTTCGAGGTTGGCGATCATGTCTTCTTGAAGATATTGCCTACTCGTGGTGTCGTTAGATTTGGCAGGCATAGCAAGCTAAGCCCTAGATTCATTGGCCCATATGAGATTCTCAGACGTTTGGGCAGCGTGGCATATGAGCTAGCATTACCCTCAGCTTTGGCTAGCGTTCACCCTGTATTCCACGTATCTATGCTCAGGAAGTATGTCCGAGATCCGTCTCATGAGCCAGTGGAGATCCAGCCAGATCTTTCGTATGTCGGAAACAGTAGCTATTCTTGACCGGAAGGTTCAGCATCTCCGGAACAAGAGTATTGCGTCGGTAAAAGTTCTGTGGCGGAACTTCTCACGAGAGGAGGCTACTTGGGAGCTTGAGGATGCGATGAAGAAGAAGTATTCCTTTTGTTTGAGTAGTGTCGTTCTAACTTCGAGGACGAAGTTTCTTTAAGGGGGGAGGGGTGTAAGGCCCTCGAATTTCTGTCGCATTATTTGTTTTGTGTGTGTATATTTGTGCTTGTGTATGTATATACATATTTACGTACGCATAATTAGTACAATTACATGTGCATGTGTTTATACTAGATGTAAATAATGCATGTATTGAATGGTGATAGTATGGATACACTACCATATACATATTGCATGTATATATGCATGGCATGCATAGTTTTCTGCATGTTTTAGAGTTCTGGCCGAAGGCTATATTAGCGTCAATATCAGGACGTCGATGAGGTGTCAGTGTCCACCCATGGACGCCAACACTAATCCTGGCGTCTAACGATGTGGACGCCGATTTCTCTGACCTGCATGTGTTGCAGAGCCAGAAATTCCAGAAACAAGGTAGCTCACCCATTGGGGAGCTGTCCCCAATGGCTCTGAGAGCCATCTTGTCACCCTGGGAGTGGGAGAGAAGCCTCTCCCATATGTCTAACCCGAATCTACTCACCAACCCCTCTCTTCACCCTTTTGCAAGAGAGAAACAAGAGGAGAAAACCCTATTTCGAACTGTGAGAAAACCCCATCTTTGCAGCCCAAAATCTGAACTTCTGAAGCTTTGTCCGGTGTTCTACTGCAACTGGAGGCAAGAGGGATCATCGAGGAAGGCCTCCCCGACATTTCTTTGTTGTGGAGATCATCCAAGAGCCCGGAGGAAGGAGATCTTGGAGGACATTTCTGCACTTCTTGGGACGGCCCAAGGAGAGCTTCTCCGAGCATTTAGATCCAATGGAGCATTTTCTAAAGGCAAGTGACCCTACCATAAGGTTCCCATATGAGTCTAGGATGGTTTTAACATTTTTGTGTATTTTTCTTCGTGTCCTTGACCCCCAAATTCACCCCAACTTGAAAGCTCGGGTCTGTGTTTTGCACAGACTTGAACTTAACGGCAAGCGATCATGCCGTTAACCTCCTTTTGACGGCCAGAGCTTGACGTCTAGTTCTTCAGGACAGAACAGAAGCTTGTTCTCTCCTTCTATACTACTATTTTCGATGGGTTTTCCGTGATGAGGATATATGGTAACCCTATACACTATGTATACTGGTAAATGTGGTGTGTGGATGAGTCATGATGTGTGGTGGTGAATGTTAGAGATTATTATCCCATGAAATTTCAAGCATGATTTGTTGGTGATCTTGCCAATCCATTTTATGATTAGGACTAGTCCGAGTGCCCTAAGTTTTGTCAGATCATGAATTTAGTGGATCAGTATATGTGTACTCAAATTTTGGTAAATTGTCCATGCTTGCATAAATTGCTATTAATTTCGGTTCAGTAAATAAAAAGGCATGCAAGAAAGAATTGTTGTGATCGATCTATGGTTGTATGATTTAGGGTAATTCTGTATTTTCAGATCATGCATATAACAGTTAGTCTCTGTTCGAAAAACTCTGAAGAAATTCTATGATTATGGGCATGTTGGTTCAGACAGTAAGTGGCAAAAATGTATGATGGTGTTAAACTCCATGTCAACTAAATTATGAATGGCATGCTAAATAGGTATTTAATTTTCTGTAAATTCTATTTAGCTCAGAAAAATCTGAAAATTGAAGGTATTATCTTGACACGAAAATAGCATGTGGTTAAATTTCCAGGTCAGTTGGACTAGTATATAAGGAGTTATGCACTTTTTCCATGTGAAGTGTAATAATTTATGCATGTCATGTAAAGTGATTAGATATGGTTTAAACCAACCTGATTGGTGAATTTACTGTGTGTTAAACTCCTGAAATCTGTAGTGTCATGTCAGGAAAATAGAGATATGCATGTGAGTGAGAAAGTGAATGAGATGAAAAGTGATATGTGTAAAATCGGTAAAATGTGTAAATGTGTAACTGTGCCAATGTGACACTGCTTCCGTAGAGGGCAGTGGAACTGTATCAGGGAAAAGTCCCCCAGAGAAAGTTCAATGTGTAAGTGACCCTAAGGGCATTAGGGGGAAATCCTGGAGGTGGACAAGTACCACTGGTTAGGGTGGAGACTTGTTCTCCCGGTCTGCGCAGTCCAAGAGTCGCCATTGTAATACCTAGATGGCGTCTATATGTAATGTGATGTGTATATGTCCTTCTTTGGTGGTTTGGACTATGTGTCACGGCACCTAAAATGTGAATGTCTAATGTGTAATGTGTATGTGTTCATGTGTTAATGTGTAAGTGAACAATGTGAAATGTGTATGTGCAAAGTGCAACCATGTGAATTGGAAACTTGTGTAAAGAAAATGTGAAACTAAAAATGTGAGAATATGACATTGAAATCCATGTGAGACAAATCTGAAACCATGTGAAATCAGTAATTTCATGTTGTTATCATCATGTTTATATGTGCGAAAATGTCTAGAATCCATGTTAGGGATAATTGATGAGCACGTGTACAAAATAGCATGATTGGTTGTTCACATGGTATGTTTTAAACAACATTGTAGCTCTCATGTGTAGGTTTACAGCTATTAAACCATGTGAAACCAGCAACTTAAAGCATGTGAAAATGTCTATGTATGTGCTTAGGAACATGTAAAATCCATGCTAGTTGTGTTTTCCCTTCATATATGCACAGTGTTCATATTGGTAGCCCTCATGTCTTGGTTCTTTAAAGGAAAAATTCCACGAGTAAATTGAATAGAGAGCATGTGATAGGTAAGTTTTATTCTTAGAAATCTGAAAGCATGATCCATGTATTAAATTGTAAAACTTTCATGATAGGTTGCAACTTTCAAATGACTAGCATGCCATATGTTGAAATTTGTGAATGTGCATGTAGAAACCGCTATGACTTATACGTGTGTTATGAGTAGTGTTGCTTGCTGAGTCTTTAAGACTCACTTCTTGCTTCGGCGTACAGGTATAGATGGTGACGAGACTCTCATGGAGGAGACGTAGAGACAGACTCTGAGCGCGGAGTTTAGATTGTTGGAGTAGTGTACCCTTTTGTGTTTCATAGTATGTAAGAACTTGAATTGTATTAGTTTATCATGGAAAAAGGCATTATTGTGGACATCCATGTATTAAATTTTCAGCAATTTAAATTATGTGAACTTTTAGCTCTTAATGTTAATTGCAAATTTCATGTATGTTTAATGTGAATGATGAATGAATGAAGATAGTTGTCTTTACTTCCGCTACTTGTTGTATATTCGCGTGTATCTCAGCTTTTTATCGTTTGGGTAAATGTCCCACTGTGATGACGCTTGCTATACCGACGTGGGTTGGTATAACCGTACCGGTATAATGAGGGTCGTCACAACATGGCCTGTATTGTTGACACCATACAACTAACCTCCATGGTTGTGTATGAAGCCACAAAGTATTTTTTGTCGTTACTCATTCCGGGTCCTAAAGGTCTGGGAATGATATTGATGTCTATCTTCAGCGACTTATTGCAGAATTACAAATTCTATGGCATGGAGTTGAAACATTCGATGCTTATAAGGGTGAAATATTTTTTATGCGTGCTTCACTACTTTGGACAATTAACGATTTTCCTACATATGGTTATTTTCTAGTTGGAGCACTAAGGGCCGATTAGCTTGCCCTACATGTAATGAAGATACATCATCATTATGGTTAAAAGGCAGTAGAAAATTCTGTTACACTAATCATCGTCGATGGTTAGGTGTGGGTCATAAGTTTCATTCTATGAAACAAAGGTTTGATGGAAAAGAAGAAATGAGATCCAGACCAAGTGTGTTATCTGGGGTTGATATACTTAAGCAGTTGCATCCACTTAAATTTACTTTTGGGAAAGTTCCCAAGTTTAAAGTGGGGGTGAAAAGAAAACAAAAGGAAGCTGCAACATCATCATCCACTCTTGAGTGTCATATCAATTCGAAGAAGAAAGCATTTTTTTGACTTACCATATTGGAAGTCCTTACTATTGAGACATAATCTCGATGTCATGCATATCGAGAAGAATGTTGTGATAGTATTATTGGAACTTTGTTAGATGTTGATGCCAAAACAAAGGATGGTTTGGAAGCTCGACATGATCTCCAACATTTGGGTATAAGGGCCACTCTTCAACCTCAAACTCTGGATTCTAACAGATTGCTATTGCCACCTACCATGTTCACTTTGAGCAAGATGGAGAAGGATACGATTTGCAAGGTTTTGAAAAGTGTGAATGTTCCAGATGGCTATGCATCAAACATATCAAGGCCTGTAATTCCCAATGATCGTAAGAAATTTTGGGGTTTAAAAAGTCATGATTGTCATGTCCTCATGCAACAATTGCTTCTAGTAACAATGAGGGGAGTGACATAAAAGGAGTTGAGATTTGCAATTAATGATGTATGCAATTTTTTTCTCTAATGTTCCAAGACTTCATCGTCATGTGATTTCTATAACCTTAGACAAGAATTGCAAACATATTGTGTCATTGGAGATGATTTTCCTGCCAAGCTTTTTGATATAATGGTACATCTTCTCATCCACATACCTAACGAAGCAAGGCTGCTAGCCTAGTTCAGTATAGATGAATGTACCCTATTGAAAGGTTTGCATTAATCTTATACTTATGCCTGACGGTTGTACACTATTGCTAATAATACTGATTTCTTTTGAATCTCCACTGGTATTTGGTGAAACTTAAGTCCTATGTACGGAATAGGGCACGTCCAGAGGGGGTCAATGGCAGAAGGGTATATAGCAGAGGAGATCTATCTTTTCTTCGAGATATCTAGATGATGATGTTGAGACATGGCTTAACCAGCCTTAAGAAATGAAGATGAAGTGGCTGAAGAATTGACACAAAAAGGATGGGATATTTTTCAAGAAATGGTCGATGTTTTGGTGGGGAACTACTTGTCATCATAGGAATGACGTGTTGAACCAAGCTATCTCTATGTACTATTTAATTGTAAGGACATATCTCCTTACATAAGGTAAGTCAAATGACAACCCATTAATGTATTGTTTCTCAATACCATACCGCTAATGTATTGTCCACATTTTGTATGTAGTATGGATCTTGAAGAAATAAGGAAAACAAGACCACGAGCAAGTGAAATGGAAATTGAGCGATGTCATACATTACAGTTTCCAGATTGGATTAAGTGTAAAGTAAGTAAACGTATGTAACCTTTTTTTAGTCTACATCACCTGTGTTTTAATGATAACCAACATGTAACCTTTTTTTCTAGGTTATCTCTTTACAAGGAAAGTACAATAATGGGTTAGATGCAAACACAATTGTGTTGAAAGATCGACCATTTAATATGGGTAAGAAGTTTAACGTATGTTAGTAAATGGGTTCCATTTTCAAACTCGAAATATTGAACTTCATAGGAAGACACAGAATAGTAGGGTTGTTATGTTTGCAAAAACTTCAAGTTTTTGCAGTGTTAAAGATAAGGCTCCTATTCGAGATGAGGTGACATATTATGGTCTTCTTCAAGAAATATTAGAGTTGAACTATTACGATCAAAGAAAGGCATTACTTTTCAAGTGTGACTTGGTTGATATTCACAGAGGGGTAATTAAAGAAGAAGGTTTCACATTGGTCAACCTAAACTATAAATTACGTACAAGTGAACCATATGTTTTGGCCTCTCAAGTGGAACAAGTATGGTATGTGGAGGATCCGAAAATGGAAGGATGTCTGTTGTGAGGAAAACAAAACCGAAAAATTTCTTTGACATGCAAAATGAAGAAATTGTTGAAAATGATGCAAAGATGTAAACATTGATGATGATGTTGCTTTTTTGATGACATAAACATCACATGGGAGAGAGACGACATTGATGATGTACCATGTCGTTCCTTATGTTCCTTGACTCCCTTCACATGAGAGAACCAACTAGGATCGAAAATGAGTTGAAAAAGTAATATCTTCTATTATATATATATATATATATATTTTTTTTAAACAATATTTGTATAAATTTGGTATGATGGTGCAGTTTCTTAACGACTGCATATGAAGGGAAGGAGATGAGAGCAGTGGCCGATGAACTAAAAGTAATTGATCTACACGTGCCGAAGGTAATCTTTTAAATTTGGAGTGTTTGAATTGTATATCTAAACGGACTAAAAATATCATTAATATCTTTCGTGTTGTAGGTGCCCCAACAAAAGAGGAACACAGAATGAGGATTCATGGTTCTTTATTTCATATTTTGTTTCATACCCGCTGCTCCTGCATCCTTTGGCACAAATGACTACCCATCTTCTGTAAGTTGAATAACGTTAATTGTTCTTTTTTCACACTATATATGTACTTTTGTTCAATGGTTTTTTTGGGTGGTAAAAGTGGTCCTCAGGGCCTCAAACTAGGAGAGTGCACCCTTCCTCAAGGAGGAAAGCTGTTCTCACTCCACCAGTGAGTTCCCTGGGCCGAAAGATATATATTGATACAACCATTACAATACCGGACCAGGAGGAACCCGATTAAACCAATAAACCGATTAATTGTTCTTTTTTCACACTATATATGTACTTTTGTTCAATGGTTGAATATCTTCAATGTTTTTTTATTTGCAGCTCATAGCTAATTGGTTCTCAAGAGAAGAGTATGAGAAATTTAGGGAGGACCTGCAAGGAAAATAATTCACATAGATGCTCAGTCTGCTTCCACTTCTAAGGTGGTTAAGAGAGGCCCAACTTTGTTAAGATCTGTACATGGATTGCAAAGTAATGAACGCATACCAATGACAGTTAATCAGTTGGGGCAGCCATTAGGAGAGGGGGGGCAGCTACTGAAACAAATCTTGGGCACTGTGGCAAGGATGGGGGATAAACTGCCGATCGATTGCATTTCTTGGAGGCTAATGCCATCGTCTAACAAGGACGATGTTTGGGATTTTATCCAGATGATGTAATACATGTGTTTGTTTAATTTTCTATTCCACTTGATTACATCTAACTTTTTATTTTTAAAATGCAGAGAAAATTTGATGTTCCCATCAGCTTGCGTGATTTTGTAATGAAGGATCTTGATCAGAAATGGAGGTCTTGGAAGTATGACTTGAGTACGAAGTTCTTTACGCCATATCAAAAAGCGCAACAACACTTTGCATGTTCAGACATAAGAGTAGTTGAATATCAATGGAAAAATCTTGTTCAGATATGGTATTTAGAAGAATTCAAGGTAATTCGAATTGGATTACAATTAGTCTAAATATAGTGATACTCTATAATTATTCTAATAGTTGTCATTTTGATTTATAGAAACACAGTGAAATAAACAAGTAAAATAAGACCAAACACACATTTTTTCACTGTGCTAGTAGTAAAAGTTTTGCTGACATATGCCACGAGGAGGTAACATATATACTCATCATAGCATTTTAGTTCATCTATTAAAAATTTTTTATTTATGTCTAAGTTAACTTCTGTACAATGTTATAGTTTCTAAAAACTGGGGCCACACTTGATCGTGGGGACTTATTCATAAGGACTCGTATGAAGAAAGCTGGCGGTCCACTTAATGAAGAAAGTGCTGCAATGATTGTATAATTAATTAACTTTGTTAATTGTCTAATGTTCACATAATTCTCATTATGTATGGATATTCTAAAGTTGACATAATTCTCTTTATGATAATGCTGCAATGATTGTTTTTTCATTCAAATTATAGGATAAAATTACAGACATTAAGCTGACGCAGCAATCAAGTACATCAAGCTCAATTGCAAGTGTGGGGGACACTTATGAGCAAGTTCTGGGAAGGGATAGAACTTGAAGAGTCCGTGGCATAGGCACGGGTCCTACCCCAAAGAGCATGTGGGGTTCAAGAAGTGAACAAAAGCTGTGTCAGGACAATGAAAGCCTAAAACAACAAATTGATGCTCTCAAAGAAAGAATGAAAAAAATTGAGTGTCGTGGCAATAATGAGGTAATGAGATTCTGTTGACATACTTCAATATTAAAATTGCTTAATGTTAACAATCTACATATACTTGTGCAGAGTTATGCAAGTGTTTGTCATGCTCAAAGAAAAAAGGTAAACAAAATCTAACTGATATAATATGTTGGAATGCATGTATATCTGACATCTATATCAAAAAATTTTAACAGGATTCATTGTCGGGGAGGAGGGTGAGGATTCTAAATTTCTCTGGATAAGTAGTTGCCAGCGGCATTCTGATGTCTGATGATAATGATAATGTGGTCATGGGGAAGAAGTTAGGTGGTGAGTACTATGAGGTTTCTATAATTATAGCCCATGACCCGACTGCATCTTTCTTTATCAAAGATGCAGATATAAAAAATATGAATGATGTTGTTGGGAGTCACATAATATGGTTCAGAGAATATGTAAGTTTATTTATATTTATCTCATTCTTATTTATATATTGCTAATTGTCAACTCTGATGTTATTTACATTTTTACATGTAATAGGTTGAGCTTGAGGATAATTGATCTTCACCTCCACCCTTTTTGGTAAGTATCCAAATTTTTGAACATCTGAGTTGCACTGGATCATATTCTTAACTTGTTTACATTTCTGTGTAATTTTTGCTTATTCTTTCAATCACCATATCTATTTTACATAGAAGATGCTGGTGGAGTCTAAATGTATTCTCTCGGTGGTCAGAAAGATTGGTTGTATTCGTTGTTTTTATCTCATGTTGAGGAAGACTTGTGTACTAGTTGTGCTCCAATTTTTTGGGCTTTTTGATTACATATTCATCTTGCAAAATACTTGGCTCTAACTACCCATTGCTACTTTATAAATATTTCAATTCTGCTTAAATACTTAGAAACTTGCTTTCCATCTAACTATTTCTTCTCCACACCATGTAGCAGAAAGTCAAACAAATTAACTTGCAGATCAGAAAAATGCTTCTTTTCATTTGTACTAGGCAACTTTGCCTTGCACACCTTTAGTGCTTACCAAGCATTCTATAAAGTGATGGATAAGGATAGGCTTTGATACCTCTTGCTGATGAAAGATGGAGCATGTACCCATTTTATGTCACTCAAGTAGGGATGGTGGTGGTCAATCACCCAACTGCCAGGCCTTGCACGCATTCTCATATGCTGAGAAGTCTGGGGTGTTTGCTCATACTCAGCCTACTTTCTCATACTCAGCCTGCTTCAATTTGCCTTCTAAAAAATGAAGTGATAAATTCTTCCAAGGAGATAATGGATCTTAGAACCACAAGGAAATTGACCCTGTTTTTTTTCCAGCAGTCCTCTCCACAAAAAAACAACTTGCTTCTATATCCAATTGTCTGGACAACTTGCTTAGGTTCACCATTAACATTGGTGATGATTAGTTTATCCCCATGTAATTTAAATTAATTACATATTCATTTTGGTGATTAACAAAACTAAAACAAAGTTTAATCTAACATATTTTCTATGAGATTTGAGTACAGGAAATGAAACAAGAAGTATCAAGCTAAATGGGTAAGTATTATTTACTCTATAGCAATGTAAGTTCAAAACATGAAATTTCTCTAAGTACACATCGATTTTCTGTATGCTGTAACTACTTCCTCCTCTATTATATCGACTTCAATAGATTCATAATGATTTCCTTACTATCATAACGATTTCATACACATAAGGATTCGCTATATGTTCTATCGTTTTGAGTATCATAACGATTTCATAAGTGTCTGGTCGATTTCGAGAAAGCACAACGATTCGCTAAGAAATCATAACGACTTGGTTCATAACGATTTGCTCTCACATCGATTTCTTAAGTGAGAACAACGATTTGCTCTCACAACGATTTGGTTTTCGCATTGATTTGATAAGTGAGAACAACGATTTGCTCTCTCATCGATTTCTTAAGTGAGAACAACGATTTGCTCTCACATCAATTTCTTAAGTGAGAACAACGATTCGCTCTCACATTGATTTCTTAAGTGAAACAACGATTTGCATATACCGTCATAACAATTTGATCCTTGTAACGATTCGATAAGTTACACAACGACTCTTTCACTGTGATGATTCGCTTAGTTACATAACGACTCAGTCGCCATAACGATTCGATACAGCAAATAACGATTTGCTCACATCGTTTTGTCTCTGACAACTTGCTCATAACGATTTGCTTATAGAGTCATAACAATTTTTCAATATAACGATCTGTATGTGGATCAGTTTGCTTATAAGTGCACAACGATTTACATGGATAACGACTCTGTTGCATAATGATTTCATAAGTCATGCATGTAACGATCTAGTGGAATATAACGATTTGATATTTGAACTCATTTCTGAGTTCGTTGAAAAGTCAAAGTCTTCACGTATACATTTTTGACAACCATGCAATTATTATGACTGAACGTATAACTATAGTACATGCAAAACGATATCTTCTATTTCCATGCTTACACTGTAAACATCTTTTTAGAAGAACAGAATGGAACTTCCTTTTTGATATAAAATCAATCTAATGTTGACTGACAACAAGAGACAGCCTATCTGTCTATTGTTGTAACACCCCGGAAAATTCGGTAATTGGAAAATTAGAAATAAATCGAAAACGATAAATTCAATATTTGTGCAATAGCAAAATGCACGTGTCATTATCATACATACAAAAACCCATTAGAAAATTTCATAAAAACCATAGTTCACTCTAAATATACTCCTTAATGACCCATAGAGAAATTCATGCAATGAAAAATCAGATGGTCCAAGTTTAAGACGTTTTTCGACTGAGTATTGTAATCAGGGAATAAGTCAGGAAATCATTATCACACATACTTAGTTGAGTCAGAAAATTAAATAAAAATCATAGATGGACTTCAAATAATATCCTCTAATGATCCATCAAGAATTTTGGGTCAATAAAAGTCATTTGTGATATATTTTAGAGTTAGTTTGAGTTCTTATCGTAATTAGGAAATAAGTTGGACAACCCATTATCAGGAGTATAAAATCATATCATAAACTAAATGAGAAAATTATGGTGGACTCCAACAATATGAGGAGATAGTCCATAAAAGAATTCGGATCAATGGACAACTTATGTCATATGAACAAATTCAGGTATGAAAATAGTAAGTAAATAACTTTCGTATTATCAGAATGATAGAACTTATGTACCACTATCGTACGTGAGAAACACATCAGAAAATTCCGTAAAAATTATAAACCAACCCCAAATACTATCCCTAAGTATTCCACGAAGGAATTCGTGCAATGAAAATCTGATTGGTCGAGTGTATGTCACACGTGACCAAGTTACCTGAATTAGGAAACTAAGTCGAAAATTGTTAACACGGAAAAATAACCCAACCATAAATTAAATAAACATGTTGGAGAGACTTACAGCATTATGTATTAATAACCCTTAACAAGATTGGGCCAATGGAGCACATTTGGCCAAAGGATAAAAATTGGGACAAGAAAATACTCAGAAATTCGTGTATGTTATTATGCAATAATTAGGGAGGGCAATTTAGGGTTAAAATTAGGGTGATTAGTCAAGTAAGGTAAGCCAAAACCGGACCCAACCCTAAGAGGTGGTTTCATAAACCTTTGCTACCTCCTTTGGGTGAGAGAATCTCAGATTTTGGAAAGTAGGAAGCAGAATTCGTAGCCCCCTTTCCTAGTCCCGTTAGGACTTGTAAATACATCGTAAATCTATAAGAACTCGTCCTTAAACTCTTGGGGAAGGTTTAGCAACAAGTTGGGGTCATGAGCAGCAAGTTTGGAGCCCTAGAGGAGGGGAGAACGGCTGGGGAAAACGTGGTCTTCCTCAACCTCGCTCTACATCAACCCAGAAATCTGCAGAGAGTTATTAGCATTCAAAGGTAGGTGTTCTCGGGTCAAGATTAAAGAAAACCAACACCATCATGTATTTCTTCAAGTATAGGTTCATTTGCACTTGGTTTGACTAATTTTCATGGAGTATACATTGTGTATTCGTAGTTGTCCCTAAGTCTCGCAGAGTTAGGGCTTTTCCCGTTCTTCTTATTATGCATGTGATTTGATGTCGAATTAGACAAAACATCCTTCATGAAAGTTCTTCTACTTGTAGTCACGATCATCTTTTATGTTGGATGTTTTATCCAAAAGTCTTTTGTTAGAGAGTTATAGGCATGGTAAGAGAGTCGCTGCATGATACTGCGATTTCGGGCTACACTTAGCTTTATGTTCTTCATATATTTCTTGAAATTTGAGACCGAATTAGATCAAATCCCCAACATAAAAGTTCTTCTACAAGTTGTCCTTGTCATATTTTGTGTTGAATGTTTTGTCTAACTGTCATTCGTTAGAGAGTTATATGAGGGGTAATTAAATCGCTGTGTGAGACATGTTTTCGGGTTACCCTTGACCTATATGTTTTCTGGGAAGGCCTCTAGTGTCGACACTACCTGATCTAGTATTGACACACTATCCTAAATTATCCCAAAAGGTATTCTGAGAAGGCCTCTAGTGTCGACACTACTTGATCTAGTGTCGACACACTATCCCAGATTGGCACAAAAGGTTTTCTGGGAAGGTCTCTAGTGTCGACACTACCTGATCTAGTGTCGACACTACTTGACCAGTTCTGCATTATTTTGCCTTGTGTTTGAAGCATTGTGTCGACACCAGTAAGGGTGTGTCGACACTACCCTTGCAAAAAATTACATATCTGGGGTCTGATCATTACATGATGTCTATTAGCATGTGCATGATGTTATATAGTATGCATGGACCTAAAAGAAATCAACCCATTGAAAAATGTAATGATACGAATATGATTCTAATGTGTAAATGTGATTGTCCTTATGTTCATTGGATTATCTTGTGATCTTGCCTATTGTCAATTGAAATGATAAGAATTTGTTGTGAATATGGGGATGAATACATGTTAGTATGGACTTGTTAGTGAAGTTAATATCATGATTTGCATATGAGTTTCAATAGTTACATGCTTTCCGGTGTTCCATTAATTATTTGTCCATATGCATACATGCTAGGAAATATCTGTGACTTGTCACTTACACATTTGCACGAGTAGGCATACCCTTCTTAGGGAATTGGGAGCTATCTGTTGGTTATTCTGAATTGGTAGACTAGCGACCTTTTCCTTAAGACCTCCGTAAGTCTCCACTCTCTATGGATTCCCACATAGATGCCGAGCTGGATGTACCATGAAGTACCCTGGAGATAGAAAGCACATGTCCTGCATAAGATCTGTCTTTAGAAACATCTTCATGTCAAGACATTAATGGATTATGAAACATGATACGTCATTATACTACCTTTTGTTCTCTTGAGCTATTTGTCATACCTTAACTCTATGAATGATCATGTTCATTTTACTATGAGCTTGTCATTGAAACTCTGTGGCCATAATATGAATATGTTTGTTCGGCACAACGTGGGACTTCGCCCATTTGACCAATGCCTGTGCAATAGGGGCCTGTCTGGTCCTGGGGAGGAGCACCCCAACGTACTTATTAACCGCGGGAGTATGGACTCTTGGTGCATGGCATAGCACAACGAACACGCAAGATTGTGAAAATGTGCCTTTGTTTGATATGATAAGTTTGATCTGATATGATATGATAAGATTTGATATGATACGTCTGATCATGTGAACGCATGATATCTTTTTGAATATGGCCAATCTCTTTTGATATGATTCTACTCTTGAAATATCTATCCATTGTATATGCAACTCGACGTGATCTGAAATGATACACGTTCTACTCTGATATTCAATCTGTTAGTATTGCATGCATTGTCATCATATACATGTTCATATCTTGCCTAATTAAAATGTTAATCACGTATATTAGTGCCCGCACAATATTGAGATGTAAATCCTACTGAGCTAGTTCGCTCACCCTATCATCCTGCCCTTTTCAGGTAGTGATGAGGAACCAGTGGAGTCTGATGGGGCCGGGCAAGAGTGAGAGCACCCGCTATATGAGGAGTTGACAGTTTAGAAATAGACATTTGAGTAGTCATGTATTAGAGAAACATTGTTATTTGAATAATGAACCCTTTTCAGTGAGTTCTTTCTTGTGTAAGTTTTAACTAGTGGATTGAAATGGAATAAAGAGTACCTTTGATGACGTTATATGATGTGAAATGTGTGGTTATATGTAATTGTTACTCTACGTTACTCAATTGTGATACGTCTATTTGTATCGTTCACGCCTCCCCGTATTTATTCTGCTGCTAAATATCGGGGCGTGACAATTGTTTTAGCATTTAATGCATGTAGGTCTCTGACAGCGCACCTCAATACAACGTTGGACAACATGGAAGATAACGGATATCAGAGAAGATCCTTTCTCCTGTTGCATGCATGGAAAGCTAAACACTGTCGAACAAGAAGCTCTACAGTGACATGCAGTCTAACGTAAACAAAAGCTTAGAGACAACGGACACTTCAACGTTCAAATTTCAAATAGAAGATATATAAAGAAGACTGAAGTTCTAGAAAAAGATACCTTGAATAGAGAGACAACGCTTACAACGATTTTTCCAAGGCTTCTGTGAGAAAACTGAAGAGCCAAGCTTTTCACTCACATCTGTTCTAGCTCTTAGTCTCTGAGATTAGTGAAGATCCTTGAGAGTGCCTCTTGTACTGAGAGAGATCAATTTTGCAGATCCTTTCTTTCTCAGTCTTAGCTTCAAATCTAGCATTTTTATAAGCTTGATCTAGGGGCTTGTTTTCATTTCCTCATTCCTGTGATCTTTCCTTCGTATTGAAGGAAGACCTGGGGGTTCCAGGGTGTGTGTTCCTTCATGTAGAAGGAAGACCTGGTGTATCCAGGGTGTTGTAATCCTCTTCAGGTTGTGAAGAGAAGACCAACTGCGGCTGGGTGTGTAAGGGTCCATAGGGGGACTGTACCCTTGTGTAGTGAAATCCTGAGATTTGCTCAGGGACTAGATGTAGGACTCTAAGGAGAGGAGATCCAAATCAGGATAAATCCTTGTGTAGTGTGATTGCCTTTGTGTGTTTGCTGTTTATCTTTAATAACACTAATATCTATCAAAGTGTGTTTTGTGTGACTGTTTTGTGAACAGATTTTAGGTTCTCAATAATTTTAAGAATCCCATTCACCCCCCCTCTGGTCTTGCTAGCTGGGCAACAATTGGTTATACCAATGCAATGCAAGCTATGTCTTCTTTTTGTCTAGCTAACATATAGACCCCATAGTCTATTACTTCTAAGAACCTATATTTGAAGATCTGTGGCATTTCACCACCTCCAGCTTGCATAGGTTCACCATTGACATTGGTTATACCAATGCAATGCAAGCTATGTCTTCTTTTTGTCTAGCTAACATATAGACCCCACAGTCTCTTACTTTTTGGACATCTGAGTTGCACTGGATCTTTCCTGGAGAAATGTGCACAAAAAGTCACAACTTTTTAGTACATCTAATCAGACCATAAAAAGGAAATTAAAAACCATATTTTTGTTGGGACACAGTTCTTGGCAGGCTCTCTTCCACCAGATACCAACGGTCAGATCTGTGGCATTTCACCACAAAACCCTTAGATGTTCATCATTTTGCATCTTAAGGAAATATGGAAAAAAAATAGAGGTTACAACTAGTTATATCCTTCTCAGAAAAGAAAGAAGGGGCACCACTGGGTCATGAACCATTTGCTTTGCTTTTGATAATATTTCCAGTTAAATTTCATGCCAAAAGTCCGCGAAAAGAGGCAACAAAATAGCTATCTTAAGCATGTCTGTGCATGATACTTGCCAGGGATGATCAATTGTTCATACATTTAACTTTTCCCTTCAAGTTTAGGTGTTTTTCCAAAGAGTATGTGACATATTTCCCTAGCAAGTATCATGCACAGACATGCTTAAGATATTTTCCTTGGCAAGTTTGGGTGACATATTTCCCTGCATTACTGATTATTAAACATATTGTTTCTTTTGTTATACATATCCTCACACAGTACTTATTGTCCACATATTGTTGCTCATGCAGTTTGTCTGCTGCAACCTGTCTTGGTCCAAGGAGAAAGCAAGCTCATTTGGACAAATCACAAATCTCCTCCCACCATATGTGAACAATTTCATTTACTAACAATTAACTTCCTCTTCTAAACAGACTTTAGCACCAGTACGTGAATGTGAACAATGATGTTTGATGTAATGATTTACTTTCATTAACATTATTTTTTGTTAAACTTTAATGTGTTTTATATTATTAATGTGTTGTGCATTGTGAATGAGGGGGTGTGAATGTGTCTGTGGATCTAAATGTGGATGTGTTGATCTAACTGTGGATTATGGATCTAAATGTGGACGTGTATGTGTGGAACTAAATGTAGATGTGTATGTGTTGATCCAAATGTGAATGTGTGGATCCAAATGTGGATGTGTATGTGTTGATCCAATTGCTTGTGAATGTGGATCTCAAAATGTAGGTGAATGTGGATCCATTTGAATATATTGCTAATTTTTTTTTTGCTGAAACAAAACTGCTTGTGGTGTACGTGGCCGTAGGGAAACATACTTGCTTATGATGTATGTGGTCGTAGGGAAACATACGTGCTTATGATGTATGTGGTTGTACGGAAACATGCTTATGGTTTACAATGCCGTAGGGATGTTTGCAGTCGTAACTGAGTCTACCTTACAAAAAATATGACTACGGTTAACATCGCCGTAGTGGAAAGAGGATATCCTTATGGTGTTACTTACGACTACCAACACCGTCACTATAGTTCTATACTTACGGAGTTTACAACACTGTAGTCCTAGGCCTTTGCCGTCGGACCTTAGCCGACGAAACCCTATCGTAGGGTAACACCGTAAGCAAAGGGTATGCTTACAATTTTCGATTCTCTACTTATGGTGGTTAGATGTAAGCAAAGCCCGATTTTCCTATAGTGCTAGAGGTCCCGCATGATCTCAAGGTAAGAGAGAACAAACTATGGTCATTAGATCATGTTGATCCCTAAAGGTAAAATAGGTCTTGATGGTACAACCCGCTCGTCGGCAATGAACGTCTGCCAAAGCCAAGGAGTCTTACGGAGGCCTGAACAAGGAGTTCCTGATCCTGTCAGGAGTATTCCTAATGGAGAGGTCGTTCAAGCTAAGATAGAAGTGTGTAAAGAAACGATTGTTCGTCTTGTCTCGAGTGCTCGATGGCAGAGGGACGCGATAACGGATCCGAATCAAGCGATTAAAACGAAGACACGTCCATTAAAATAAATAGGGAATTTAGATGAATAATTACACTTAATTACCCGATATATTATTAAGCAAATTCGGTAAGGTTTCATGGCAAGGATTTATGTTTAGTGTGTGCAAGTGTAAGATAATCAAGATAGCAAGAGATAATTGGGCACATAGCTTTCAATTAATGAAAATCATGTGAATATTACACATTATTATTCAACATTTCGTTACTATTCATACAGTACAATTCAGATGTTAAATAATGGTCAAAGTACATGATTAACATGATTTGCATGAAGAATTAGGGTTCTGGTTTATAGAGTAAGAATGCGACGGGGGTACCTGTCGCGTTTAAAATTGTGACGGGTAGGTCGGTAGCGTTCACATGAACTTGGTTAGGCAATTCGACTACTGCTGTAATCGCGACGGTGTGATCGACCGCGATTTGAACAAATCGGTCCAGAACGCGACGTAAGGGTCTGTCGCGTTTACGCCAATCGGTGCAGGATTTGAAGAACGCTACATGTCAGCCTATCATGTTCATGTCGCGACATGCCCCTCTATCGCGACTTCTAAGAATCGCGATGGACCGATCCGTCGCGTTCTCAGAGGGTCAGGTCGAGCCCCAATAGTGGACTGGTTCACCTTGGGGTTCGGTCCTATCCTTCCAATGGTGATATAGGGGACTTGTAAAACTTATATAAAATCGCATACTTAATGTAAAATCATGAAACACTTTTAAATGAAACCAGACATGCATATGTATCTGCAGTAACGAATAATTGGAGATTGGACATGGTATGGGCATGCTATGATTAAGTTACTTCTTGTTGAATCAAAACCATACAGAATGATGAAAAATGAATAAATTCGAATAGGGTACATGATAGAAATTGGGGGAAATGGTGTCATTCGATCCCTAACATCATGAAGCATGTATAATAAAAATTTTAAGGCACGAGATCAAGTATAGCTGTGAAATTAAAGTGAACATAACAAGTCGAGTGCATGTTCTTAACAGGATTTGGAGCATGAAATACTCATAAATGGGACGATAAAAATTAGAAAAAACATGGGGCTTTTGAAGATGGTAGCATGGTCTACCTAGGGTCAAAGTTAATTAGTTTCTACTTGAGAGATTGCCTACCTTTTCATGCTTTTAATCCTAAGGCAAGAAAGGTTGAAGAAAAAGAAATCCCCTTGTTCCAAGCCTTCTCCTCCTTGCTCTCCATGTCCGAAAACTTCTTCTCCTCGTTCTCTAAGCTCTAGAGGTTGCCTAGGGTCGGCAAGAGATGAAATAAGAGAGTATTTATATATTTTAAGACTCCTCTTTACTTAAAACTCTTCCTTCTCCTCCAACTCCAAATTTTCAATAATTATCTCCATTTTTCTTGCATTTATCCACTTAAATAGCTTGGGGAGGACTCTAATTTCATGGCCAAGGGGTTAGGATAGGCCTATGACTCCTTTTTAGGATAATTATGAGTTAAAATAGTGATTATCTTAACCCTTTTATATTTATTAATAATTTGGTACGAATTTACGCTTAATTATCTCCCATCCAACAATGGGCTCTTAGCTTTTGGGCCACTAATCCATCCATAGGCCATTAGTGTAAACCCAATTCCTATTTTGACTTAATAGGTTTAATTATTCCACTTTCCTTCTAATTTATTCTACTCTTATTCTATTTAAATTTATTTAAAAATTTTTAAAAATTTAGAGTTGCTACACACTATGTCTGCACACTGCTGTACCAACTCTGGCCCCAGTAATTGTCTCTCACCAACCTCGTGCCAGTGCAAAGGTGTCCGGCACGGTTTGCTGTACAGAGCCTCGTAGGGCGCCATCCCAATGCTGGAGTGAAATCTATTATTATAAGCAACTCCACCTTGGGAAGATGCGACTCCCACGTGCCGCCCCAGTCCAGGCAACAAACTCTCAACATATCCTTGAGGGTCTGTATGGTCCTCTTCGACTAATCGTCTATCTGCGGGTGATAGGCTGGACTTAGCCTCAACTCGGTGCCTAGTGCCCTCTGAAAACTGCACCAGAAATGAGAGGTGAACCTCGGATCTCTATCAGAGACAATAGCAATTAGGGTCCCATGCAATGGTACAACTCTGTCCATAAACCACCTGGCAAGCCTATCCACCCACCACGCTGATCTGACCGATAGGAAATGAGTTGTCTTCGTTAGTCGGTCGACGATCACCCACACATTGTCGTGCCCCTGCGAAGTATGAGGTAAACTAGCAACGAAGTCCATGGTGATGTCCTCCCACTTCCACATAGGAATGGGTAGCGACTGAAGCTCACCACCAAGACGCTGGAGCTCTGCCTTCACCTGCTAACAGGTAAGGCAGCGAGCAACAAACTCAGCAATATCTCTCTTCATCCCAGGCCACCAAAAGAGTTCCCTCAAGTCGTGGTACATCTTGGTGGAACCCAGATGAATAGAGAACCTTGATCTGTGTGCCTCTGCCAACAGCTCCTGCCTAACGTCTTCTAGAACATACAATCTACCTCTGAACCTGGCTTCGTTGTCCTCATCTAGCTTAACCTCTAGCATCTGAAAAATGTCTGCAAACTATGCATTTGCACTATGAGCCTCTATAACCTGCTGGTATATGAGTGGATGAACTGTCAAGCTGGTCAACACTGCTCTATCTCTAAATCACGACGGAGAAAACACTCCCTGAGCTGCTCCCTCCAACAACCTCCAGTGCCTAACCAACAAAGAACTCAAGTGGGCTCTCAAGCTCAAAGCGTCTGCTACGACATTAGCCTTTCTTGGGTGATAGGAAAGAGTAAAGTCGTAGTCTTTCAGGTACTCGACCCACCTGCGCTGCCTGAGGTCCAGATCTCTATACGTGAAGACATACTGCAAAC
The DNA here is from genome assembly GCA_014218235.1 of Colocasia esculenta. NCBI lineage: Eukaryota > Viridiplantae > Streptophyta > Magnoliopsida > Alismatales > Araceae > Colocasia > Colocasia esculenta. The sequence goes on along the minus strand of CM024763.1, from coordinate 33,727,384 downwards.
TCCTGTGGTCCGTGAACACCTCGAACACCTCACTGTACAAGTAATGTCTCCACAACCACAAGGCAAACATGACCGCTGCAAGCTCCAAGTCGTGTGTCGGGTAGTTCTACTCATGCCTCTTCAGGTGCCGAGAAGCATAAGTGACTACCCTCTTGTGCTGCATCAACACGGAACCAAGACCAGTCCCCGAAGCAACGGTGTAGACAACAAAACCACCACTACACGATGGTACCATAAGGATCGGAGCTAAAGTCAGCCTACTCTTCAACTCCGAAAAACTCTACTCACACTCTACTGTCCACACAAACCTGGTCTCTCGCCTGGTCAACCTCGTTAACGCCTCAACAACTCTGGCGAAGTCCTGCACAAACCTCCTGTAGTCGCCTGCCAACCCCAGAAAACCACACACCTCTACAACTGTAGTGGACTGGCCCTATGAAACCACTGCCTCGACCTTGGCGGGGACCACCGCCACTCTTACACCTAAAACCACGTGACCAAGGAAGTGCACCTCCTTTAGCCAAAATTCACATTTGCTGAAGTTGGCATAAAGTTGGTGACTCCTCAGTGTCTCCAGCACTAGCCTCAAGTGAACCTCGTGCTCCTCTGTCGTCGTTGAGTACACCAGGATGTCATCCATAAACACCACCACAAACCTATCTAGGTACTCACAGAACACATTATGCATCATGTCCATGAAATCTACCAGTGCATTCATGAGCCCAAAAGGCATCACGACAAACTCGAAGTGGGCGTAGAGAGTACGGAAGGTTGATCTGGTAATATCTGACTCTCGGATCCTCAACTGGTAGTAGCCCGACCTCAAGTCAATCTTCTAGAACACTGAAGCTAACTGCAACTGATGAAACAACTCATTGATCCTAGGCAACGAATACTTGTTCTTCATTGTAACCTAGTTCAACTGCCGATAATCAATGCACATCCTGAGACTGCCATCCTTCTTCCTCACAAATAATACAAGCGCAGCCCAAGGTGAACGGCTCAGACGAATGAAACTCTTCTCGAGTAACTCATCGAGTTGGCACTTTAACTACCACAGCTCCACCGATGCCATCCGGTACGGTGCCTTGGACATAGGCATCGTCCTTGGAAGCAACTCAATGGAGAAATCTACCTCCCGCTCTAGAGATAAACCAGATAGATCCTCTGAAAACACATTAGCAAAATCACAAACAACAGGTACATATGAAACAGATAGCTCGTCAGAATCCGAGAAACTCAAGCTACACAACCATCTCGGATCAGGCGCCGAGCTCTACAGAAGGAAACGAAAGGTCGGCGGGTAGACTGGGTACCTCGGAAGCAAAGCACAGGTGCTCCAGATACCTCGAACTACACGGTCTTCTGCTGAGTTAAAATAGTGATTATGAGTTAGGATAGAGTTAGGACTCTTTTTAGGATAATTATGAGTTAAAATAGTGATTATCTTTACCCTTTTAATTTATTAATAATTTAGTCACGAAATTAGGCTTAATTATCTCTAATCCAACATTGGGCTCTAGCATTGTGGCCCAATAATTCATACATGGACCATTAGTGTAAACCCATCACTCATTTGTATTTGATGGGTTTTAATTAATTTAAAATTTCTTTTAATTTAAATTCATTTATCGAATTGAAAAATCTAGAGTTGCTATAACTACGGTACTCCTGGTAGTAACTATAGCTGTATTGGTGCTACCTGCAGAGTCATTGGTGGTTGCTCCTCTGCTTCCATCTCTGCGAAATGCTGACCTCCTGCTGACATCTACTGGTACTACCAAGGGACCTGGATCATTGCTCTCCACCACTGCTCCATCACCTTTGGTGGAGGCGGGGGTGGGTACAACTGCTGTTGTTGTGCTCCCTACTGTAGACACCCGATTCTGGCCTATAAGTCGAACCATTAATCTTGTTCTCTTAATGAGCCCCAAGTTGGTCATTCATCTTGAGCCCATTCATTAGCCATGTTGTGAGCCCATTAAAGTCCAATTTTCACATTATCCCGTCTAGTTATCTTTTTTAAAGAGCCCATAAGCCCCATTATTGATTATTCTTCCAATTAATTGGCCAATATTTTGAGAATAATCGATTTTCCATAACGCGGCGGGTAGTGGTGTCGCGCGCCCCTTCGCTGTCGTGACAGCCCATGCATATCCATGCACGTGCTCTTGGGGTCGCGACCATCATGGTTGTCGCGATTATCCTTGGCGTGCCCCTACGACCCATTGCGACAACAGCCGCGTGCACTGGCCTCTGGAACCACCTCCACATTATCCTCTATTGGCGTTATCTCTATCCTTGGCAGCCTCCCAACCCCCCTGGCCGCGGTTTGAGGTTCCAAGACCCTTGGGGACCGCCCTAGGACTCTCCCATCCAGATTTATCAGGGTTTATCACTTCATTTTGGGCCATTATCACTTAATGAAGGGATAATATCTCTCACTTTCTATATAAGGACCCTTTCTTCTTCAGAGAGAGGAGAGCCTGATTTTTTTGCCATGAAGTGCTGCCGAAATCTCTTTAGACTTGACACTTAGCTCGTGGCCCAACCTTCACCACCCATTTTCTCTTATTCTCCTCACCAAGTCAAGTGATCTACTTCATTCAAGGAGCTTGGTGGCTTAGGAGGCGACTTCAGGAGCTTCTGCATCAACCGAGGACAACATCAGTAGCCAGGGAGTCAGCCTATTGGGGCTCTTTCTTCCTCTCCCTCTCCCATTCTCCTTTCATGCATTTTATTATGTTTTTTTAGATAGGAACGCATCTTTCTTCCTATTCCCACGTTTTACACACCCAAGCGGTTTAAAAACCACCCCCAGGTTTGTTTCCCTCCATGCTCTCTCTCTTTACTTCATTTTTGGATAGATACTACACATAAACATGGTCTAACAGGGTTATTTGTTTGTTTTTCTTTGTTTTGGCAGGTACACAAGCATCATTTGACGAAGGGCTCTTGTTTTCTGGCCGGCCGGAGGACAGGAAGAAGGTCTCCCTAACATTCTCCCATACTGCAGAGAGCATGCCAGGCACGGGCGTCATGACAGCAGAGACGCGCCCTGATAGGGCGTCGCGACAATGACCACATCGCGACGGGAGTACCCGTCGCGATATCAGTAAGTGCCTCTGTTCTTACTCCCTTTCCTAGCACGTTAGCCTAGTTTCATCTCTATCCATGGCAACTTGTTAGGTGGCAATCACATTCCTATCCATGCTATTTTAAGTCATCTTAAACCATGTTGCATGTTTCAAGGGGTGCGCAACCCCATGATTACACGTTTTGGCAATCACGGTGGGACCTTCAAGGCTAGCCTCGTTGACTTTGTTTGTTTGCCTGCCATCATGATGTGTTTATGTGCTTTGTAGAACCCTGTTAGGTGTATTTCTGTGTTTTTTATCTGTTTTCTACTCTCGATTGTTGATGCCACAGATCATGTTGCCGCGACAGTATCGCGTCCATAGAGGAGGCCGTGACTTCAGGTATGCATTCTACCTCACCCCTTTACATTGTTCCTTCACTGAGAGTGCTTCCATGTCTTCTTCATGCTGTGTGGCCGTGTTTATTCACGTTCCTGTTTGTTAGACTCCTTCTAGGGTTTGGATTTCCCTTTTATTTTCACTATTTGCTTTCGGGTCTTATCGCGATGGGTCGTGCGGCCGCGACACTGCCGCATCGTGAGCATGGGACGTGTCTTCAGGTATGTCTATTATGTTACTATTTTCGTCCGTCCATCAATTTTTGTTTGCTTAGGGAGTTGTGTTGTGCTGTTTACATTCATCCATGCTTGTACTGGGCTTTAGGATAGCCTATTTGATTATTGTTTGTGTGTAACTATAGGTCTCTACACTCTGTTGATATCGTGCCCGGGTTACCGGTCGCGATAGGGTCGCGACGTATCTGGCCGTCGCGATTGCAGCCGAGTCCTGTTAGTTGCTCTTTGTTAGCTTAGGATAGACATTTGCATGCACTTTGGTGTGCTTAGGCTCATGCATACACTGTTACTTCGTATAGTTTAGGCTTCCTCTTTAGTAGAGTGGGCCCTCTCACCTGCAAGCACTCGTGGGCTGACCAGGGCCTCCTACTGAGGGCCTCCGTAAGTCCCCGCGGTCGTACGCACGTTGCGGTTGTCGGACTGGTTGTACCTGTTGCACCCTTAGTTTAGGTCGTCTCGCGCATGAGTTGTGTGTCCCCTTAGTGTCACCGAAGTACTTGAGTCCTTACTGAAGGATCGAGAAAAGATGTGGACAAGATCTAGAAGGGGGGGTTGAATAGATCTAATACCAATTAACACGGAAGCTTAAGCAATTAAAAATTACTTCGAATCAGAGATCAATTCACCCAAACAATTTACTGATCTGAAGTGTGATTAGAGTGTGTGATCAAATCAATTTGCAGTGTGAACGAAATCCCTATGCATGCATCTAGCGAGATACAAGGCAAACCACAATTCAAACCATTGCACAGAGGATTTTTAGGTGGTTCGGAAATCACCTCCAGTGACTCCTACGTCCACCCCTCACACAGTGAGGCCACACTACTCAAATACCCTGAGTACAACTCACACAGGAGCACGACGACTCCAAACACCCTTGAGCACGATGACTCAAAAACACCTGGAGCACGACGACTCCAAACTGAGCACAACGGCTCAAACAACAACCGGAGTACGACGACTCAAAATTGAGCACGACGGCTCAAACTACACAGTGAGTACGATGACTCACAAACTACTGAGCTCAATGGATCACAAACAAAAGCTAGATCAAACACAAAAGAGATCAGATCCTCTAGCAATGATGCGATTCAAAATAGATTCGTACACAGAAATTTGTGCAGAACTTCATGCACAAATCTCACAGACGAAATAAGGAAGAACAAACTCTGAGATGAGGGAAATGGATGTAGAAAGAGTGTTCTTCGATGAAGAGGCCTTACAGACTTCAATTGAGGAGGCTTGATGGAAATCGATGGAGATTCTCCTCAATTGGTGATGCTCTGCTTTGATGGCATCTGAAATGCCAGGAATCCTCTTCTCCTATGCCTCTTCAGTTGGATCTGCTCCCTTGCCTTGCACAACAACCTTCTCTCCAGGGATTCCCCTTGATTCCCTTGTCCTTCCACTTGAATGGATGGCTTGGAGCTTCTGGAGATGGAGACAGATCTGGAGAACCCCCTTTGGCCGCCAAAAGGCTTCTTTTGGAAGTGTATGGGCTCTCTTGCCTTTGGGGTTCAAGGAGCATGGGTATTTATAGCCCCATATGTCCATAAAGTGACTTGGGGTGCATGGGCACGGAACCCTAGGTCAAATCCCCTAAATCCCAATCATCCACGTGTACAGAGAAATTCACGATTTTGACTTTCAGCCAGAGTGTGTCGAGCTGCCCTGATCTAGTGTCGACCTGCTCTCCCAGTTAGGCAAACTGGTCTGCTGGAAACTGGGTCTAGTGTCGACCTGCCCTGATCTAGTGTCAACACTGCCTGGGACTGTGTCGACATGACTTGATCTAGTGTCGACCTTCTGTCCCTGTCAGGCAAACTGATCTGCTGGAAACTGGGTCTAGTGTCGACCTCACTTGATCTAGTGTTGACACTACCAAGACAAAAATGTGTGAACCTAAAAATTTAACACATAAACAATTAGTACAAGATATTATCATTAAAATATGAGATATTAAACATCAAAAACATATTGTTTAAGCATTATTGTAATATGTATAAAATGTATAACATGTTCAACATATCATCATCAAAATCACAACATGTCATCATTTTAACCACAATATGTCATCATTAAAATCACAACATGTCATCATTAGAATCACAACATGTCATCATTAGAATCACAACATGTCATCATAAAATCACAACATGTCATCATTAGAATCACAACATGTCATCATTTGTAACGACCCTCTCCATACCGGTACGATTATACCAATCCCCATCGTTATAAAGGGCGTCGTCACAGTGGGACATGTACCCAACACTAGTCGATAGGTTGATATGTACCTGGAGCAAGAGTACAGCGGAATAAATGAATAACTCAACTCTTACCCATCACCACACACATTCCACAATCTAAATAGTGAAATAGAAAGACAATGTCCACATTAATACAAGATAAAAAAAAAAAACTACATTGTCCAAATATTGTCCTTACAATAATCCTTTTCATGCTAGGAAAAAGGAAAGTACAACTAGTAATAGCTCCACAAAATAGTCTTCTAATGACGATCCTCACCAAGCTTCCTTCTAGAAAACCGATACCTGTCAACCTGTACGCCGAAGCAAGAGTGAGTCCAAAGACTCAGCAAGCAACCAAGTCTTAAACTTAAACATGTCACACTCACAATATGGCATTAACTTTAAGAGATGCACACTATCATCAAATCACGAAGGTACTCATGGTCCTTACTCTCAACTAGCAGACATATTATGTTCACAGAAATATGCTTTAGTCTACCATAAATTCTATTCTAAATCATGAGCATTTCATCATACATATGCACTTATTTTATACACTCAACATGTAGCATGATTCGTCCACACATTCTTTTGACCCATAGATATTTCTACTACTAGAGCATACAATTGAGCGTAAAGAAAAGAACATGCTAGCACGATGACTACTTGCTTTTTACATGACCTTTTTGTATTTATTTATACAATTTGCTTGCTGTTTTAACATATTAAAATCACATGCACATGGTTCTCATTTGTAGCATGACTTGAAGGTTAAAACATGGTGGAACCATTTAGCAATCTATGAGCACTTAAGTATGAAACTTTTATACTAATTGGGCCTCTCTACTAGCATGGAATCCAAATATTTTTCATGCTTTTGCCACATTCATAATCAACCTTTTGCAAACGTGAAAATCCTATTACATGCTTGCTACCATTTCATTCACGTGAGAGCTATATATATGTACAATTCAATCACAACATGATGGCAATTATCGTGAGATTCTCGTATGTTTGAAAGGAAAGTTCCTAATATGGATTCTACTCATTCTTACACATGTGAAACATCATTTTACATACATTTAGGTTGCTGTTTGGATAAGCATTTAACACTTTCATGACATATATCATAAGTTCACAATTTAACACATTTATCCTACATGATTGCACACTTACTCATTTACATTGTTCAATTTTTCACATTTGACATGTACACATGTTCGCACTTATACAATTTACACATTTCCACATCATTTACTCTTCCACTTTCACTTATCACGTGTCACATCGATTGCACTTACCACGTGCATCATGGGCACTTACCACGTGCCATATTCACATATTACACACTTTATTCATTTTCCATTTCTTAAACAAATTGCCATGACACATAGTCCTAACCACCAGTAGTGGACACTAACAAATCTCTCATAGCTCGTGCTCATTCCTTAGCACAGCTCTCAACACAACTCATAACACAACTCATAACACAACGCATATCACAACGCTTGACACAACTCATACACATACTCACCACCTAGGCAATACAGCGGTGAATCTTGGTAACTGCGCAGACTGGGAGAAGCCCTCTCCACCCTATCCAGTGGTACTTGTCCACCTCCGGGGTTTTCCCAATGCCTTTGGGACAAACTTATATCACATGGAGCCTTCTATAGGGAATTTTCTATATACGGCTCCCGATGCCTCTAGGGTAGCAGTGTCACATAGGCACAACTTTTACACTTTACTCATGCCGAGTTTTAACACGTATTTTACACATAACACTCACATCTCCCTCATTTTCTCATGCACAATGTGACTTTGTTTTTCTCTAACCATGCTACTACATATTTCAGAGTTTAACACAGTAAATGCACTAATCAGGTTGGTTAAGCAATAACTAACCACATTACGATAACATACGTAGATTATTACATTACATGAAAATTACATAAATCTTTATATACTAGTCCAAATGACCTGAAATTTTAACCACATGCTATTTTCGGGTTCAAGATCATACCCTCAATTTTTCAGATTTTTCTGAGCTAAATAAAATTTACAGAAAATCAAACATCTATTTTACATGCTATTTGAAATCCCTATTAGCATGGAAACCTAGCATAAGCATTTGATTTAACATGCCTCAGCCCTGACCTGACATGTCTGTATTTACATGACATTCTACGCGTATTTATTGCACAAAGCACGATTTACTAGAGAATTTAATAGCCCTACACATATTCTCTATTTTCCAAAACATAAACTCTAACAAATCATATAAACATGGGAAAAACCATAGAAATTTGCAGGGGATGACTAATGCATGCATACATGGCTCACAACATTTAGTGCTTTCCGCCCCTCTCTAAATCATCCGAACAGTGAATCAAGAAGGTTATTATCTTAACATACATGCATTTTCACAAAACAATTAAATTACATTACTCATACCATGCTCAATAACCCATCCACACACCACAATAGATATCTTACATAACATATAGGGTTTACAGTATATCCTCATCGCGAGAACCCATCGAAAATAGTCATTTAGAGGAGAGAAAACAGTTAACGGTTCTGTCCCGACGAACTCAGCGTCAATGTCTAGCCGTTTGCAGGGGTTGACGGCATTATCGCATGCCGTTAACAGATGCACTTGACGGCAAGGTCTCTTGTCGTCAAGTTCCTGTCTGTGTAAGAACACAGACCGAGCTTGGAAAAAAAATCAGAATAGGGGCTCCAGGACACGAATTAAAATCCACAAAATTCCTGAGACTTAGGGGACATATCTAGGCTCAAGACCTAGGGTTTACTTGCCTTTGAATAAGTCTCCAAACGGATCTAAATGGCCGAGAAGCTCTCCTTGGCTGTGCCAAGAAACCTCCAAAACTCCTTTGCTCCGGGTTCTAGGGGGGTTGTAGGTCGTTCTCCAGCACCGGGGAGGCCTTCTCCTATGCTTGGACTTCCTCCTTGTCGAAGAAGATCGCCGGATCCAAGCTCCAGAACGCCGGATCTGAGCTCTCAAGTTCAGGTTTCCTCACACTCCTGAGCTAGGGTTCTCTGCTCTTGAAAAGGCCAAGAGAGCACCTTGCAAGCAGCAAGGTGGATGTTCTCATGAGGCAATACCCAAAGTCTACCTTTGCAAGGGTGGGAGAGCCCCTTTGGGTCGGCCATCCCCAATCAGAAGCATGGCAGGCCATGCTCTTTCTGACCTGCTATGCATGCAGTGTCAGAAGAGTAGACGTCCACATCCCTGGACGTCTACCGGAGGGTTGGCATCCATCGATATGGACGCTGACATAACATGGGCGTCCATGCATGTTGACGCCAAGTTACTCCTCTGCCTGAACTTAAAATCATGCAGAACCATGCTTAACCCACTCATACATGCACATGAAACCTATGTAGTATAGTGTATACACCACTACACCATGTAAATATCCAATAATTGCTACTAATCCTACACATACATTCATAGGTACATCAAGATAACAACACGCACATGAATATCTTCACGCACATATAAGGTATAAGGTATAATATGTGTATTACTACACCGGCAATCCATAGCATTTATACCTGGGCATACACAAGCATACATGAACACACTAAGATAAGATGTACGTAGATATCTACCTATGCATACACACTTGATTTGGCATATATATAGTATACACACACGGGTGTAGCATACTTGTGTACATTATGCTTGAAATAGATGGATACAACATGCGCACCGGCAATTAGATTAACTTGCACAACTTTACCTATCATTGCTTAAGTACTATATGCATAGGATTCCTTAATATGCACTATATGCATATTTAGCCAATTGACTATTCTCACCTAATTATCATAAAAATAAATGCATGTTATTCATGAGGAGTATAGAATTCCAATATAGACTACTAAATACACCTACCATGCTTGAACTCTTTATGTACATGCAATGTATGAAGTACAATGTACGCATTAACTAAACCATGCAATGAACCATGTTTGCAACTAAACATACTCATGCATACATAAGTACACCAAGGTGTTATGCATGTAGAATTAGGTATACAATTGTCACACGCATAAGATAACATACATACGTGCATACACATATGTACTTCATATATTCTCATACAAAATTCCATGAAATAGGTGGTATAGGATATTCTTCAATATTTAGAAAATACATACATAATATTACTCAATCATTCTATGTCTAAGATTCTTGGAAAAGAAAAGAGAACATTCATATCACTTCTTAATTTAGCTAATTGCTCACTTCTACACGAATACACGTATACATATATATATATATATGTATGTATATGCTCATGCTCAAGAGAAGTATAAAACTTATAGTAGGCACAACGAACTACGCATGCTATGCACACAACAAGCGAACTCCCAACACACCATTCATATACATACATGTATATAAAAGAGAATAAAAATCCGGGGTCTTACATCATTAGAATCACAACATGTCATCATTAAAATCATAATATCTCATCATTAAAATCACATATGTCATCATCAATATCACAGTATGTCATCATTAAGATCATAGTATGTCGTCATTAAGATCACAGTATGTCATCATTAAGATCACAGTATGTCATCATCAAAATCAAGGTATGAGTTATGTTCATTGGATATCATTAAAATACAACTTTAGGAAGTTCCAAAACACACTCAACACAACAATCTCCCCCTTTTTGATGATGACAAAACATATCTCCCTTGACTGCAATAACTCTCCTTGACCATATGCATCCTTTGAACTTTCTCCCCATAAAGAACATTCTTCCCTTAGAAACTTTTACTTTCTCCCCCTTTCAAGGAACTTTCTCCCCCTTTTTGACAGCATCAAAAAATAGACAAGAGAGAGACACAATGATGGTTGGAGACCAAAAGATAACGAGTGAGAAATGAAGGTTCAGAAATGATCAAATAAGTGAGGCAAAGTGATATTGTCAAATGAGAGAAAATATAATGTTTTTGTTATTGTGCAACAAAGTTTAATCACAAAGACACACTCAACACAAGAATAGCAAATTATAATGAGCTAAATGTAGTTAAAATAATGATGCAAATGTGAAGAAAAGTGACCTATATGAATGAGCAGAAATATTTAACAAGGATGTTAGGAGCTTTAAGTTTAGCACAATGTAAAATAATAGATCTAAACTCAGTAGACATGAACTTAATTAAGGTCTTAAGCTTTTCTATCCTGTCTTTTTGATTTTCTTTCAATTTTAACTAGGAAAGAATACAAGAATAAATTAGTTAAATCTCACATTTCAGTGCAAGAGATCACATTAATCAGATGCAAGACCTCCTGATTACTCAGTGGCTTAACTTTCATTATCTTATACAAAGTTGAAAATTTTGATTTTCACTTTTTCACGCGAAAGAAATCACTTGTTAGGTGAAATGGCCCGGTTACTCAGTGGTTCAAGTATTTGCATTGCTCTGTTTGTATCTTTCCATATTGATCATTTTTCTTTTGATATTTTGCAGGAATATGTTTGCTTTGACCAGAGAAGTCAAGACTGTGAATTTAGAAAGATTATTCTTAACATGTGGTAAAAATAAGGCTTAAACATACACATGTGAAATATTAAAGCCACTCATGTGCCTATAATAGTGTTTTGCAAATCATTTTAAAACATTCAGTATTATGATTGCTTAACCTTGAAATGATACTGAATCTTTGAAATTAAACTAAATGCACAATGAGTTTAGTTTCAATATTTTAATTCTCTCATAAGAAAATAGCACAAGGACTCAAAAATTCTGATGATTTTGGGGTTCAAAATAGACAAGTAAGGTCAAGAAATATAACAATGACTTCCCCTTTTCATGTAACTCCCCTCACAAGGTGAACATGAGGATTATAGGAGGAATAGAAATGGAATGACATGAAGGCAGAATGAACATGAATGTTTTTATTGAAAGACAATGACTCCCCCTCAACAATTGCATACAAGGCACTTGATACTTGGTGGAGACATATACTCACACATAGTGAAAGTGTCTACACAAGTCTGACTTGTCTTTCTTCAAATCACCATTTGATATACCAAGAATGCCAATGCAATGTGAGAGTGAGGAATTTAGTTGCAAGAACATTGTCAACAATTAAATGGGAGTTGATGATGAATCAGATATGATAGAATATTTTTCCAGCAAATTTCTCCAGCATTTCACTCAAAGATTCTTTCGAATTCACTCCCCATAAGATATGCATGATATGAAATGATCATTTAAGCAATTCAGATATGCTCATTTCAAGCAATTTGCACAGAAAGAGTATGAACATGATTAAGCATACATCAACATGACAATTTATTGAAGGAGAAAAGTTTTTCAAAGACTAAAAATAAAGTTTTTGAGATTTTCATTTTGCTTGATGACCTTTATGCAGAAAAGACTATTGATACTTGGCGGAGAATTTTCTCACGCATGATGATAGTTTCTAGACAAGCCTAACGTGTCCTTTCACATTCACCATTTGATATACTCCATAGTCACTGCAAAAAGGGTCAATTACACTTTATTTTTAGCATGAAATTCATTGCATTTATTGAAAACATTTTTGTACTTTTTCAAATTTACTCACCCTTAATATGTGCATGGAATGAAAAAGCTAGCAAACTATTCACACATGATTATGAGCACAATTAGCTTTATGTATAACATGACTTTTGGTACTTGGCGGAGTATTTTACTCACGCATAATGATAGCTTCCAAACAAGCATAACTTGTTCTTCCACATGTCATTATTTGATATATCAAAAAGTCAAATCAGTTGACATGCACACAAACATGATTCCATTGTTATGACACAAAGTTCATTGTTGGGAGTAGCATTGATACACATTTCTCATTGTTCAGATAAAAATTAAACATTCATCTCAATTCAAGCAATTCAGTTTGAAATGATAAAGAAATTTTACCTGAACAGTCTTCATTATTTTTCAACAATTTACCTGTGTTCTCCAATCATTTCTAGCCTTGCACAGTTAATATCTTGAATCCATTTACAATGTATGGCTGTAAGACTCCTCAGCTTGCTGATCAAGCTGGTTCTGGGACCCACACTTGCTTAGGTCCTGCAATGAAATCAATGTTAGAGTGCAATACAGATTTTTGAATCCAAAATGATTTTATTTTTGGTATAGATGCATTTCTTTCATTGACAGAACTATGAGCTGAATTAGTTCCAATTTTCTTTTTGCCTTACTCATGCATCTATGTTTTCATGAAGTGTTCAATTTATATTCACATGGAGTTTCTGAGCATTTTCAACAAAATCATGATTCTTAGTTACATGTGAATGATGTGAATTTTTGCAAGTAATTCAGGCTAAAATCATCATGGAAGAGATGAAATAAACAAGCACTCATTTTCAATGACAACTATTTTTTATATATTATTTTTTAAATTAATGACTCTTACACAAGGAAGATCATTGGTACTTGGCGGAGGTTATTCCTCACACATAATGATAGTTTCCAGACAAGCATGACTTGTCCTTTCACAGTTCACCATTTGATATACCAATTGATCTTTGCATAAGAGCCCAATTGATTTCAGTTTTTATTTAGCAGGGAATCTCTCAGAAGTATTTACCTGGTGAGATTTTCATTTTCTTTCATTCTCTTCACTTACTTTCCTTGTAGCCTTTGTCATGAAGCCTTCATCTGTGAAATTGACTACAAGGATCCCTGCATCCAGCATTCAAGCAGCACATTTTAGAACCCAAACTTGTTTGGGTCCTAAGGATCTTCCATGAATTTGCAACAATGATTTTTGAATCCAAAAAGATTTTATATTGGTGCATTTTTCTGAAGACTAGAAACACTGGAATCTTGGTTCTAATCTTAGAGTTATTGGTATAGAATGCACCACTGACATACTGAACATTTTGTTTTCTATTTTTCAGATTTTTATCATTGAGATTTTTAACATGGAATTTAGAAGAGATCATTTGTGCAATAGTTCCTTTTCATGTACATAGAATTTCTGAGTGTTTTTAGCATTAACATGATCTTTATTCTTATGTACATTAACATGAAACATGGGAGCATGCACAAGATTATCAATTCTATGCCAACATTCCCTAGAAGTATGCCAAATTTATGACAATAAAGCATTGGACTGATTTGGCATGTTTATTGAAATGTTGATCTTTATTCCAACAATATTGGCAAGATGACCAGGTTTATTACAATTAAAGCAAATGAGAGGATTTCTTACCTGGTACTTACCTTGGCATGTATGCATTTGCTGAAATCTCCCTTTTATGTGAGGAGGCTTACCATGAGAAGAAGGAGATGCCTTTTTGTAGCTCTTGGCATGATGTGAATTTGGAATTTGCCTTGGAGCTTTTTGGATTGATGGAGGAAGTAGATGAGTCCTCTTGACAGTAGCATTCCTCTCTTTCCCTGTCTGTTTCTGAACAAGAACTTTCACAAATTTTTCATTAGAGATATCAAGGTTCTTGTTCACAGCAGTTTTAACAGAAGTTATTGTGTTTTTTTTCATTTTTCTTATTTTTAACAGAAGCAAGACTTGTGTTCTTCAATTCATTTTGAATCTTCTATTTTTCAGATTTTAATACAATTACTTCCTTTTCTGAAATTTGAAGCTTGTTTAGCATGACATCCAAACCATTTTTCATCTGTTCTTTTCATTTTCAAATTGAGCAATTTGTTTTTCCAAATCGGCGATTTTATTACTCAAATTGCTACATTCATTGTCCAATGATTTGTCATGGTACAAGCATTCAATCTTCCTTTTTAAATGATGATTTTCTTCAACAAGTTGTTTGCATCTTTCATTTATTTGATGATCATGAGCCATATTAGAGATTTGTTTGTTTAATTGATCATTATCAAATTGAAGTTGTTATTGAGATCAATCAATTCTTCTTTTCATTTTTCAGATCATGACTTTTGATTTCAATAGCTCATGATTTTCTTTCAATCCATTCAGTTTATTTTCACAAATTTGGAGTTCATCTTCCAAATTCTCTTTTCAGAATTAATTTTTCAACTTCATTTTTCAAATTATCATTTTCTTCTGAAAGATCCTTATCATTGTTTGGTGCAATTCAAGTGTATTTTTCAAATTTTCACTTTCTTTATGGCAATGTTTTAAAGTATTTTTCAAATCTTTATTCTTAGTGTTCAGCTTTGCATTAAGATTTTGTAACTTCTTACAGAATTAAATCAATTCAACATCAGACATACCTTCATCTTCATCAGAATCAGAATTAGAATACACAAATGAATCTGGAGTGATTTACCTGACCTTTTAGACTTATTTGAGCTCTTGTGTTCTGAAGAGATGAAGAATGCTCTGATCTCATGGAATGTGCTGTTAAAGCCGAAGTATTTTGAATTGTTGATTTTCTGGATTCATTGAAGCTCTTCTTTGCCATTGAGTGCTTGTGGGTTTCTTTTGCTCTTTGTCTTTGTGAGTCCTTTGAGAAATCCAATGAAAATAAGCTTGGGGATTTCTCTGAAATTGTAACAGGAAATTCATGTAGATTAAGACAATTTTCCATTACACCAAAACTCAAAAGACTATTAGATCTAATCACAGAGAATCATGCAACAAAGAATTAGATCTAACAATTAGAGTGGTTAACCTGCTCTTGTACCAAAGGTAGGAATCAGAGCGATTAACCACACAAGGACAGTGAATGATCAAGCAAATAGTTTAAGCAATTAATACATAGATCAAACAGAAGCAATCACATCAGATCAGAGATAGACATCAACCCGCTTTGATACCAATTGAAGGATCGAGAAAAGATGTGGACAAGATCTAGAAGGGGGGTTGAATTGATCTAATACCAATTAACACGGAAGCTTAAGCAATTAAAAATTACTTCGAATTAGAGATCAATTCACCCAAACAATTTACTGATCTGAAGTGTGGTTAGAGTGTGTGAGCAAATCAATTTGCAGTGAACGAAATCCCTATGCATGCATCTAGCGAGATACAAAGGCAAACCACAATTCAAACCATTGCACAGAGGATTTTTAGGTGGTTCGGAAATCACCTCCAGTGACTCCTACGTCCACCCCTCACACAGTGAGGCCACACTACTCAAATACCATGAGTACAACTCACACAGGAGCACGACGACTCCAAACACCCTTGAGCACGACGACTCAAAAACACCTGGAGCACAACGACTCCAAACTGAGCACGACGGCTCAAACAACAACCGGAGTACGACGACTCCAAATTGAGCATGACGGCTCAAACTACACAGTGAGTACGACGACTCACAAACTACTGAGCTCAACGGCTCACAAACAAAAGCTAGATCAAACACAAAAGAGATCAGATCCTCTAGCAATGATCTGATTCAAAACAGATTCATACATAGAAATTTGTGCAGAACTTCATGCACAAATCTCACAGACAAAATAAGGAAGAACAAACTCTGAGATGAGGGAAATGGATGTAGAAAGAGTGTTCTTCGATGAAGAGGCCTTGCAGAGACTTCAATTGAGGACGCTTGATGGAAATCGATGGAGATTCTCCTCAATTGGCGATGCTCTACTTTGATGGCATCTAAAATGCCAGGAATCCTTCTTCTCCTATGCCTCTTCAGTTGGATATGCTCCCTTTCCCTGCACAGCAACCTTCTCTCCAGGTATTCCCCTTGATTCCCTTGTCCTTCCACTTGAAAGGATGGCTTGGAGCTTCTGGAGATGGAGACAGATCTGGAGAACCCCCTTTGGCCGCCAAAAGGCTTCTTCTGGAAGTGTATGGGCTCTCTTGCCTTTGGGGTTCAAGGAGCATGGGTATTTATAGCCCCATATGTCCATAAAGTGCCTGGGGTGCATGGGCATGGAACCCTAGGTCAAATCCCTAAATCCCAATCATCCACGTGTATAGAGAAATTCACGATTTTGACTTTCAGCCGGAGTGTGTCGACCTGCCCTGATCTAGTGTCGACCTGCTCTCCCAGTTAGGCAAACTGGTCTGCTGGAAACTGGGTCTAGTGTCGACCTGCCTTGATCTAGTGTCAACACTGCCTGGGACTGTGTCGACATGACTTGATCTAGTGTCGACCTGCTGTCCCTGTCAGGCAAACTGATCTGCTGGAAACTGGGTCTAGTGTCGACCTCACTTAATCTAGTGTCGACACTACCAAGACAAAAATGTGTGAACCTGAAAATTTAACACATAAAGAATTAGTACAAAGAATTATCATTAAAATATGAGATATTAAACATCAAAAACATGTTGTTTAAGTATTATTGTAATATGTATAAAATGTGTAACATGTTCAACATATCATCATCAAAATCACAACATGTCATCATTTTAACCACAATATGTCATCATTAAAATCACAACAGTCATCATTAGAATCACAACATGTCATTATTAGAATCACAACATGACATCATTAAAATCACAACATGTCATCATTAGAATCACAACATGTCATCATTAGAATCACAACATGTCATCATTAAAATCATATATCTCATCATTAAAATCACAATATGTCATCATCAATATCACAGTATGTCATCATTAAGATCACAGTATGTCATCATTAGGATCACAATATGTCTCATTAAGATCATAGTATGTCATCATCAAAATCAGGTATGAGTGATGTTCATTGGGATCATTAAAATACAACTTTAGGAAGTTCCAAAACACACTCAACCCAACACTTACCTATTAGGGTCCCTTTTGACCTACTGTAATCTCATTAATCAATCCATTAACGGTCAAGTGAACCCTAAAATTTGGAGGGTAATCTTGACAACTTGAGTGCTTGTTTGGTACACCCCTTCTCATCTTACAGTCCTTTCTTCTTGTGTTAGAGTCTAGGGGTTGTTTGATAGTTGTGTCGTCCCCCCTAATTATTTAGGGGTTGTGTATGCGTCATTGTCTAGCTCGTTCGAGTCAGTCCCCACCAACTGTTGTACTATATTACAACTCTCTGTTCGGTATGGATCACCTTCGTGTCCTTACCGGTGACTCTTTGCCCATTGGGCTCCTCGAGGATGTGGCCCAGCCTTCCGCGGTCGCCCTCTCAGGGCATATCCAACCCCCCACTGTTGTTGATGGTCAATCCTGCTCCCCTTCTCCTCCTGGGGTGGATGACCCGCATGCTCAGTTCAATCAACTCCTCCTACACTTAAGCCCGGACCAAGTTCGAGAATTTCTGGCCGCTGCCAAGGGCAAGCGTCCCCTATCCCCGCCATCTCATCATTCAGCCTAGCAAGCGGCCTCCTCTGCCCCTGCTGTCTCTACGCCACATGTCCCTTCCACTGTGGCGGATCCTACTCCCTTGCATCCATGGGCTATTAACTTTTTAGAGCCCAACTACCTACCGACATAGGAGGTTCGGCCCAAGTCCTCTCTGATCTATACATTCTATTAGGCCGAACCCACTCCTTTTCCCCGTGAGAGGTCCCACTCTTTGAAGCAATCCTGATTCCTCGTTCCCGCTCACCACGCCATGTCCCCCTCCGACTTCCTTGCAGAGTGGACGTCTATGAAGAGGAAGCTTCATGACCTCGGGAGACAATTGCACCCACGGAAGGCCGCTGATATTCCCCTCCCTTCCTTCCAACACCTCCGGGTCCCACCCCAGTCAGAACTCCCTGTCTACAGGTGATATTCTAGGGTAGGTGACCCATATGTGCATTTGAAAGATTTTGTGTAAGAATCAACTCCGCACAAGTACGACCGCCACCTTATGGTGTACTTGTTTCGCAAGTCATTTGATGGGTCGGCCCTCGAGTGGTTTTATTCTTTGCCCCCGAGGAAGCCGAGGATTCCAAATTGTCCAAGAGAGATTCCTGCAGCAGTTTCAAAATCGGGTCGCACCTGAGTATTCTTTTGTTGATTTAGTGGCTGAAAATATGAAGCCCGATGAGGAATTTGCGGTCTATGCTGACCGGTGGCGTGCCCTAGCTGCGAAGGTCCGCTGCCCCTTGCCTGAGGAGGAGAAGGTTAAGCTGATCATTGCCAATGCCACACCAACCTACCATGAAATCTTAGCCATGAATGACATCACCTCCATGCACCAACTTTACAGTCGAGCCCGCTTCATCGAAACCCAACTTAAGGACTCGCCCATCCACTCTATGTTTGAAACCCCGAAGTCCCAATATCCTAGGAAACCACAAGGTCCTGTCACTGAGGGGATCCAAACCAATGAGCAAGTAGGTGCAGTCAATAATCCTCAGGGCCCGATAGGCAGGTCGCCATTCAATCAGCATCCTCAGCAGCCATGGAACAACAAGCAGCCACCTCCTCAAACTCAGAACCCCCAGCAAGACCAATGCCAATACAATCAGGTCCCTCCACCCCAAAACGGCTATGCTCCGAGGAAGCCAAATGGACCCAAAAGAGCTCAATACCCTCCCCTTGCTGAGAGTCTGGCCGACATTTTTGCAACCCTTATGTCCCTTAATGCCCTTAGATTACCTTCCGAGAAGGCAAATTGGAACATGGCAGCAGACCAGACAAAGTATTGTGTGTACCACCGTCATCTGGGACACAATGTGTCGGATTGCTTCCAATTCAGGGATATCATATATGACCTCCACGAGCAAAATCAAATTGATTGGGCTGAAATGAAGAGGCTAATTTAGACATTGAGGGACCAACAGGGGCAGAGGCAGCAACAGGAGCAACAAAGGCGACAGCAGCCATAACAACAGCAACAGCAATTCCAGCAACCGTTCCAATACCAGCAACAGCAGCAGCCACAACAACCGTCAAATGACCTCGGATAATTTGCAATGCTATGGCGCAGCACCAACCCGCTCCGAATCCCCAACCTGCTCCACCACCTCCTCCACCCGCTCAAGTCAACCCTGTCATCCACCACGCGCAGCCGCTTGGGCCTACGATGACGAGCATGAAGTAGGCCAACTTCTGGCTCTTTCCCATACCACACCTACCTCCACCACGCCCACCATTGCCACCATTACCTCGCCACACTACAATACCCCCGCCATACCACCCATCATCCCCTCACCACTTAACATCCCATATTCCCTTACACCAGCACCCCTAATAGCCAATCCCTCCATTATCGATGCCACCCCACCTCCACTTCACCATAACCTCGCCCTACGGAGCGGGCAGATGTTCCATCGGATGTGTCCCAATGCATCCGCATCTTTTCCAGGTCAGCCAACCCAAAATTCCAAAAACAACAATCAGCAGCAGCAGCAAGATGTCGAAGAGATAGATCCGGTTCCGGGGACCCAATATGACATACTAAAGCATCTAGACCAGACTCCAACCAAAATATATATCCTCGAGTTGATCAAGAGGTCACAGACCCACCAAGATGCCTTAAAGGCTTTTCTGCAGAGGGTTATGGTAAATGAATATATGAACCCCGACAATCTTCCCTCGGTCCTATCCACTGTTAACAAATGGCCGATAATTACTTTCACAGACAGTGAGCTAGCTCCCCCTGAGGCCAGGAGGATGCCTCTATGTGTGACCCTCATGATAAACAAAGGGGCCGTCGATGCCGCCTTGGTTGACACAGGGGCATCAATAAATGTGTGCCCCCTAAGCACTCTACGGTCTTGCAACATCTCGGAGCGCCGCTTGCAACCGACTCCCCCTACTATAGCGGTTATGACAATTCCCGGCGGGCCTGTCACGGTGTTGTTTCCCTATAGGAGGAACTAGGCCCGCTTGTGATGACCGTAGACTTTTATGTTCTTGACATCGATCCAACTTTCAAAGATACCAGGGTCGGCCTTGGATCGAGGCATTAGGGGCAGTCCCCTACACCGCACACCAATGTCTGAAGTTTCCGTTCCAAGGACGCATAGTTAAGGTCAAAAGTGCAGCAACTACCCATACTGTGGAGGCTATTGAGGAAATCATGCCGGCGGTCTGTCCGTCTAATAAGCCCATCATTTTAGTACTTGATGTAAATTATCCATGGTCTTGGAGCTCACCTCCAGGGGAGAACTCAGGTCATCGCTGATTCCAAACAAATCACAAGGCATGACCTAGGATACAAGGAAGAGCTTAAGCCATGGGCAGCACATTCAAAGACAGACCAAGAGTCCCTCACCTGGACATTATATGATCACTTTGTTAGAGGACCCATATAGCCAGGATACAACACTGTCAAGATAGAGGCATCCACATCTGCATATCAAGTTCTGGAGGCCCAGCGGCCCGACAAGAAGAAGAAGGCCAAGAAGAAGAGCAGAAGAGTCAACCTTAGAAGAGTAAATATCGGCACTCAGTCTTTTGTTCCGGGATGGTGATCTCACAAAGCCCCGGCCAGTGACAGAATTAGTAGCATCAACATCAGCAAACCACCTCCAAGCGACAGTTGGATTTTGAGTTTGAACCACACCAATCTGGTAGACGAGTTCTGGCCAGGGCATCCCCAGCCTTCTAGTCATTTGGGTTTTCAATCTTGTCTCTAAATCTCCTTCATCCCTCTTTCTCCTCCTTTATTCTCCAACTCTCCCCTGACGCTCTTGAAGCGTTAGCTACCTCTTCACCCCATTTCATCCTTTCTTTTAATGGCACCGTTCTCTCCTTCTCTTGATGCCTTCAAATGTAGGGTAGTTTGTTTTCCTTTTTAGGTTAGTATGTTGTGTTTAAATAAAAAAAAAAACCTTGCTATTCCTCGTTCTCCTCGACAATCGGACGTCGATCCCTGTCTTTCCTTCCCCTTCTTTGGACGGCGATCCCTGTCTTTCCTTCCCCTTCGTCGGATAGCGATCCCTGTCCTTCCCTCTCCAAGCAACAATCTCAGATTCCATTTCTGTTGCAATCCCGCTTTTCGATGGTGATCCCTGTCACTCCGGCTTTCAAACTCTCAGATGGCAATCCTCGTCTCCATGTTTCCTTGCTCTCGACGGCGATCCCCGTCACCCGCACACTCCCCTTTCCTCTGACGGCGATCCCCGTCACCCCCTGCTTTCTTCCCCGGTGGCGATCCCCCCTTCTTTCTCCCTCTGCTTGAGCGGCGATCCCTGCTCCCTGACCAGATGGTCATTTTGGATGCTCTGGGTGAGGGGCCTTCTGTTCACCTGCACACCCAACTCTGTTGTAGGCACCCTGAGCTCGAGTGGCCTGCCTCTACCTCCAGACCCATCGAGGACTCCGCGGCCGTGCCGTACCCCTTCCTTTCCCTTCCAATAAACCTCTGGACACTCCTCTAGAGTCCTCTATAATATCGACCATAATTTAAGTTCAAGGGTAGAATCTAGCAAGCCCCGTCCCATCTAGGAAGAGTAAGGGTAGTGGCATACCCCGTAGATATTTAGTGGATCTGGTACAAAGGTGTGGCACTCGTCTGGCTGTCAAAGAGTTGTCCAAGAAGCAGTCATCCTAAACATAGAGGCTCAGCACGCGAGGAATGGATAGACGAGGATTTGGAGTGTATGCAATCATAGCTGAGGAGGACCCAGCGGATGAAGAAGATGGTGAAATAGAGGACGCTGCCGAGATGTATGCCAGTGGCATGAGGAGATTCGATGAGCCCACATCGGCAGTGGATGAACCCACCAAAGAGGTAAATATTGGGACAAATGAAGAACTCAGGCTTGTAACCATAGCTTCCAATCTCCCTCCCGAAGAAGAAAGAGGCGCTTATAGAAGTGTTGAGGGAGTACAAGGACTCTTTTGTCTGGTCATACGATGACATGCCCAGCATTGACCCCGAGTTAGTGGAACATAGGTTTTTTTGAAGCCAGGGCAATAGCCGTTTAACAAAAATTAAGGCATTTCTCCCCACATTGCTTTGAAGATGAAGGAGGAGATCGATAAACTACACAAAGCTAAGTTCATCCGTATAGTCCTCTATCCTTTGTGGGTGGCTAAACATAGTCCGGTGATGAAGAAGGACGGAATAGTGCGGATCTATATAGACTTCCGGGACTTGAATAGGGCATGTCCAAAAGACGATTTCCCATTACCTCACTTGGATGTTCTAATTGATAACACCACTGGCTTCGAAACCCTCTCGTTGATAGATGGTTACTCAGGATATAATCAAATTCATCTAGCGCCGGAGGACCAAGAGAAAACCTCCTTCACCACGCCCTGGGGAACTTATTTCTATGTGGTCATGCCGTTTGGATTAAAGAATGCCGGTGCCACTTATCAAAGGGCAATGTTAGCGATCTTCCACGCTATGATTCATATTGATGTCGAGGTTTATGTGGATGATATTGTGGTGAAGTCTCAGACCAGAAGTGAACATTCCTTTGTGCTTGCCAAAAGGTTTCGACGTGCACAAGAGTATCAATTAAAGATGAATCCAAAGAAGTGCGTATTCGGGGTTTCCTCGGGCAAGTTGTTAGGATTCATAGTCAGCATGTGGGGGATTTAGATAGACCAAAATAAAGCCAAGGCAATAAATGAGATGCCTCCTCCTAAGAACATATCTGAGCTTCGAGGACTAATTTGTCGGCTATAGTTCATAAGGAGATTCATATCTTACAATTCTCAAAGATGTCATCCTTTCTACGAACTGTTAAAAGGAGGAGCCAAATTCAAATGGAATAATATGTGCCAAGAAGCCTTGATGAGCTCAAGAGTTATCTTTTGAATCCGCCTGTACTGCAAGCGCCTGTCCTAGGAAAACCCCTTATCCTATATATGTCAACAATTGAGGACTCCCTAGGAGTTGTCCTTGCTCAACATGATGATTCTGGCAAGAAAGGGCAATCTAGTACCTATCTAGGCTTTTCAATCCTTCTGAGCTCAAGCTCACCACAATGGAGAAAACATGTGCAGCGCTAGTGTGGGTAGTGCAGAAATTCAAGCACTACTTCCTAGCTCATCAGGTGAGCTTGATTTCTAGAATGGATCCTATTAGGTATCTCCTGGAGAAGCCAATCCTCGCTGACAGATTGGCACGTTAGCAGAGCTTCTTGTCTCAATTCGATATCACCTTTGTAGTCCAAAGGCTATAAAAAGGGTATGCCATTACTGAGCACCTTGCTCACCTTCCTCTTCCTCAGTGACACGGTTCAGAAAGAATTCCCTGATGAAAAACTGTCACTCATTTCTCGCGATCCCTTCATGTAACGACGGTATGTTCGGATCGAGATTTACCGGGTTTGGAGGCAGTGTGTGGCCATTGTTAGACCATGGAGGTCTATGTGTGTTTTTATAGCTTATTTTGGTCAGGTGGCAGGCAGGGGTGCTGGGCACCCAGCCAAATTCGGGCTCTGTCAGGCTCTTTGAGATCGCGTCGCATATAGACGGCGTGATTCTCAGGGGCTTATCATGTCCGGTTTTCCAGACGCAATGCTGGTTCTAATCGCGGTCGATATGAAGGACACGATTAAATATCTTAATCACGGTCGCTATGCAAGACACGATTTCGAACCACCGTTACGTGGCTGTCGCTGCATGCGCGCCACATGGCGTATGCAGGGTGAGGGGTTTTAGTCACGTCGGCAAAGTCAGACACGTTTCTTAATGCGGCGGGTATGTACGACGCGATTTGGTTATGTTCTGTTAAGCGTATCTCCCCCGACCGAACGGCGCCGTTGCACTGCAAAGCTGGGGGAGATACTGTCACAGCTGTGAAGGAGTTCTTGGCAATTTGGGGATATTGTAGCTCGTTTGGCGTAATTCCGACGCGAGGGCGAATGTTAGAGCACGAGGAATCCTTTGGTGGTGTTGGAATTGTGCTTCTTGCACCGGTAGGGGAACTGTACCATGGTTTTTCTTCCTTGTTTACATGTGGAATGGGTTGTTTGGTGCTTGGATGGGGTTTCTACTTCTGGGAATTGCATGGGAATGTTAGTACGCATGTGTAGGAACCCATCTACACGTTTATTTCCAGTTTTACATGACTGTGGGATTGAGTGGTGTGATTTACGGATGGGTTTATGGGGTGTGTTCCTGAGCTCTGAACGGCGTTCGGTACAGAGGACGCATTCTTATGAACACATCGCTTACACCTGACACGATTCAGAGTGGAGTGGCATCCTGCATGTTGGATGCAACTTGAAACGTTATAGCGGCGTCTATTGTGGACGCAATTATGTAAGTTGCAACCCGAGCTCTAGAGGGTTGTGGCCAGTTTGTCGAGTTTGTGTTCCACATCGCTTGGGCTGTGTTACCAAGGCGATGTAGGGTCTGTATAGATTGTGTGGACCCGTGTTGTGATTGATATCGAGGTGTCTTGCTTGGATTTATGTGCATAGCGAGTTAGGTGTTACGCCTTCTATTAGTTACCTCTCCAGTCGGTTACCCTAGCACCTGGTGCTTAGGGCTTGTCCCGGTACAAGAGTACCGTCAAGGTTGTGTCTTCTTCCTGGACACCCTCACTATTGTGTTTGAGTAGTACGTCCGACTGAGGGAAAGACGATAAGGGACAACGGCTTGTGTTTGTGGGTGTGCGGCCGTTTATAGCGTGCTCTTGGTTGAGGGACGGACACCGATAGACGTACTAGTCCTCAGCTAGTCCTGTTCCAATGCCTCACTTTAGGGTTCTTGGACGGAGCCCCTAAAGGTGTCAGGCTTGGTCCTACAGCAGTGTTGCCTGCAGGTGTGGTGTAGTTTGTCTCCACGGTTATTGTCTTGTTGGGGTGGAGCGGCAGCTGGACCTTTTGTCTGTGGCTGCGAGGCTGAGAGGTGTACTTGTGTTGTTTGTCGAGTTGTGGCTGGTGTCGCAAACCAGCTTTTGTGACTCTGTTCGGCATACCCTTCTTTAGCTTGGCACTTGACGTGTGTTGCCGTTTATTTATTTGTAACTATAATATCATGCTTAGGTGTTTATATGATTTACAACTTTAATATTTATTGTGTTTTCTTGGCTGGGGGGGGGGAGTACCTTACTGAGCCAATGACTTGTGAGGCTCACCCTTTTTCTTCTAGGTGAGGGAGACCAGGAGGATTCACGTCCCTCTTGTAGTTCCAGTCAGCACCGTAGTGGAGTCCCGGCCATTGCTACCAGCAGAGTAAAGCCCTTACTTGTGGAGCCCTGGGGGGTTTGTCCCGGGCTGTTGTTCTTTCTATTGGCTATGTATGGAACCTACTATGTACTTTTCATATGGACATATATGAGAAATGTATCGTATATGTGCTTATTGTAGTTCTTTTGTATTTTCATGGACATATGTGATGGATATCCTTTGCGAGGCTTTGGCCCGATCGCGGGAGACGGTGTCATATCAGCTCGTTATTCGGTTAACAGGTTTGATAGGCGCGGACCGTTACAGTTGGTATCAGAGCAAGGTCCGTGTAAATATGTAAGAATGGGAAGAGTACATAATAGCTCCTTATCATGGTCCTCTGCTGGTAGTTGGTCTTGTTTTGTAATGATACCTGGGAATTAGCCGAGGAGATGGCTAAGGGGTTCCCCTATCTGTTTGAATAAAGTTTTGTATTTCTTTTAGATGATATTACTTGTAAAAATGTGCATATTTAAGTGTTTATGTTTGAATTGTGCTATGAATTTCGAGGTCGGAATTTTCTTTTTAGATGATAGTAATGTAACGTCGTGTGTTTTTCGGATCCTTATGGATCATGTGTGTAATGGTTGTGGTGGCCATCGTGAGGCCAATGTGGTTTAGAAGTGTGTGGCGCGCAGGTTTGGTCCTGAAACAAGATAGGACCTGCTGCAGTTGAGTAGGGTTTGACGGCCAGGTGTGGTCGTTGTCTGGTTTGGTGTCCATCGAAGGTGACGTCAACTTTAAGAACTTAACGGTGGGCCCTTGTGGACGTTTATTGGGGTGGTTCCTAAACGACAATAGGGTTGACGCCACTGTGCGACCTGCAGGATATAGGTCTACCCGAGGGCAGTTCCCTCACTCCGTTCTCCTTCTCCCTCACCCTATTTTCATGCCCTCGCTTCCCCACCACTTCCAATGGTTGCAGAAGGCTAGTTGGAGGATCGTGGAACGTGAGGTGGTGACGAATTGGGCAAGGAAACATTGGAGCGAGGTGTAATCTCCGTAGGAGCTCGCGGAGGGATTGGTATGAATCGGGAGGATTTAGGAGGTTTAGTGCGTCTTGGGTAGGGAATGATCCCTTTTAATTCCTTCTATTGTGATAATGCATCTGGAACACATGAATCTGCATGTTAATTATGTTTTTGGGTAAAGGTACTCCATGTAGGGATAATGGATGGCTTGAGCAATTTAACGAGTGAAACTTGTAGTTTCTGTTTGATTGAGACACATGCATGTTAGAGGAAGTGTTTCCTCGTGTTTTTCCATTGATTTTAGGGCCGAGAATACCTGAGGAATCGGCCTAGGTTTCTGTGAGAGCTGATATACGAGGGGAGCTTGACGTCAATATGATTGACGCCAGGTTCTTCAGCTGGGTGATAGACGACCATCGATTTGCCGTCTACATCCCATCAACGGCAATCGATGTTGCCGTCAGCATCCTTTTATTTAAATGTTGGTATAATTGAATATTTAACAATATCAAGTGGTGCATTGGTATTTTTGGTGCACCTAGTGCACGTGGTTTCTGAGATTAGCGTACTGGGTACGCAGTTAGCTGGTTCTTCATTTGTTTACGTGATATTCACGTGTAGTGGACTATTAGTGCACGTGGTTTACGCGAGAGTTCCATGGTTTGTGTGTGACGTGCACGTGGTTTTGTGTACGTGGCAAGTAGTACAACGCCTACCGTGGTTACCTCTCCAGTTGGGTGCCCCAGGTTCTCTGGGAGCCAGGCTGTTAGCTCGGGGGACTGAGAGGTAGACCTGTGTGTGTTTATCCGAGTTAGTTACTGGTGTCGCAAACCAGTTTACGTGGCTCGCATGTGGCAGTCTCTACTTTAGCTCGTACACCTGTTTGTGTTTGCCATTTATGTAATATAGTTGTTTTACGTAGTCAGCAAATGATGAGTATTTTACAGCTTTAATATCCTGCTTAGTGTTCTATAAACTGTTAGTATAGTTTATGCTTACATACCTATGTTCTTGGTTTGCTCAGTGTTGGGGGAGTTCCCTACTGAGCTAGTGACTAGCGGGCTCACCCCTACCCCCACAGGTGAGGGCGAGGAGGAGGTTTCTCGGCAGTCGTCTAGTTCGGAGCCGCGCGTAGCGGTGCAGGGTCAGCACCTCCAGCAGTGTAGTGTAGTTAGTTGTTACTTCTTCAGTTGTACCCGGGGTATGCCCCAGGCTCTTGTACTTCTTTTAGTTCTGGGAAATAGGCTATGTAAATTTGTGAAATATATATGGAAGGTGTGTTCCTTTGTGTTTTCATGGACTAGTGTGGGGTCCCTTGCGAGTCTTCGGGCCGTTCGCGGGAGACGGACTCGGGTTCAGGCACGTTACTGGTTTAACGGGCTTGGCGAGGAGTTCGTCACAGTTATTTTGTGTGGATGGAATGTGTATGTGCAGGCTTATAATGGCAGATAGGCGAGATTGGGGAGGAGGAGGTGATGATCCTGAGGAGTCTACTCATAAGATGATAGAGAGAATGTG
>CM024763.1:33562332-33698863 GCA_014218235.1 Colocasia esculenta | reverse complement strand
CACCCTCGCTACGAGAGCATATCAGCGCTCTTTTTTCGGTTGGTTCCTCCAGAGATTTGAATGTGGCTTTAAGATAGAGCTTCCCAAGATGCATATATGGTCTCCCAGCTCATCTACCCTTCCTTTCTGCTCCCTCATTGGCACATCATTAAGGTGGGCATTCCAGAACTTGGAGAACCATGATGGCCTGACTTGAAGAGCGAGCTACCTAGCTCTCCATGGGCCGAAGAAGGAGGGGCCTCTACGCCCACACCCTTCTGGTTGAGTACGTAAGAAGCAAGTACGAGCTTTCAGCTTTCCGTTTTAGAAAGGTGTGCGCTTGTCTGCCCCCCGCTCGACGATATGGGGCAACATGTTGTCGTGGTTAAAGGCAGGGAACCTTTGTTAATGTCTCGTACTCGGCCAATAACCCTTTTTCTTCTTTTGTGCTTTTTCATGGGCTCTTCTCCGCCTAGCCTCATCGAAAATAGACAAAAGTAAAGCCTTAAGCCGAGACCTGCTTAGTGAACAGTAGTGGAGGGGGGACCCAAGGCCTGTGTGGGAGCTGCCTTTCCATGCATGAGAAAGCTAATTAAGTGGCCATTGGAAGACAATCTGGGGTTCTAAACAGTCCAGCCACACGCTCGTTGGGAGGAGCGTCCATGGTGAGCTTTGTGCAGCACGGGAATCGAGGAGAACGGGGGAGGATACCCGATGCATGGTTTTACTATAACTTGGGTGGCGTCTTGCTTGTTAGCCTGCTCCGGATCCCGTTCTAGGGTTCTTGCTGTGTTGGGTAGTTCCTGATGCTC
This sequence comes from Colocasia esculenta, assembly GCA_014218235.1. Taxonomy (NCBI): domain Eukaryota; kingdom Viridiplantae; phylum Streptophyta; class Magnoliopsida; order Alismatales; family Araceae; genus Colocasia; species Colocasia esculenta. The sequence goes on along the minus strand of CM024763.1, from coordinate 33,698,072 downwards.
CTCGGCAGGCAACAGGGTGACCAGTCGATCGAGGGTGGTCGCCGTCCGGCGGGATTGGTTTTCCGAAGATGGTGGACATGGCCTCTCATGTGTTGTTTTCATGGTTTGAATCGATCGGCACTGTTGCCGGCCCCCACGACTGTGGGAGCCTCGCTTTATGGGAGGGGGACCACACTGAAGGGAAAGTGGAGATGGATGATCGATAACATGGGCAATGGGGAGGCAGAGCCCTGATGCATCGCCTGTCTCGAGTCCTCGACATATATGCATCTTTGCTCCATGCACAGATCTGCATTAATCCAAAGCTGCAGATGACGGTCCGGAAAGGAGCCCCACCCGTTGACGGCAAATAGTGTACTTTTAGCTCCGTGCGGATGTTTATTTGTTTAGTGGTGGCGCCTAGCCATCACCATTTGGGTAAAATTTATATACATATTCTAGTATATGTTCTCCCGGCCCTCTTCTAGTAAGCTCGTTAATTTAGATGATTTATCAAGTAGGTAGATTGTGATTCACATGTGATGTGCGGCCCAAGTTCAAACCTAAAATTTATTAAGTCATTCAACTTAAAACTTCAAGATTTTAAGCAGAGAAGGCTCCGCTCATCTGAGTTTTTTTTTTTTTATCTTCCTTTGATACATGAGAATATCCTAATAATTAATAGATAGAATGATTGTCTAATTAGTTAATTAGTAAACTTCCCCCCTATGTTGAATAGTTATACGATCAATATCAACATGCCGAATGGTCTTCCCACTTAGAGATTAATGCATGGGAAGACATTATGGCCTGGTTGGTACGTAGGATGCTCCGTGGCCAGATGGGAGAGGTTTGATTCTCAATTTTGTCAGATTTATAAATAATTTTTTCTAAAAAGTTATATAGTCACGCATTTTAAATCTCAAACACTAAATATTTTTTTAGTTTGGTTCAGATCCAGACTAACCAACTTAGCACACACAAAAAAAACAAAAAAGAAAAACCTATTGAGCCAATATACGTTCTTCACGAATATGCGGTTAGTAACCTCAAATCGAGCAGCGAAATTAGCGTTTTCCCATTTGGTAGAAATTGCAGTCTAAATGTTTTTTTTTTATTCTTAAACCTTACAATTAGAAATTGCCGAGTGTTTCTTAGGAGTCATTTGGCAACGCAGTTAAAAAAGAAAAAATCGACAAAATCTGTTAAACTAATGGAGCCCCATTTTTGGTTCACCCAAAATCTGTAAAAACGGCTAGAACCGTTTTTGAATTGAGGAGAGGGAATGTGTTTTCTCTCTATCTGTCCTCCACTCAAAATCTCACCCGCACGCAAGTCAATGACGTCCAAATATATTTAAAAAAAAACTTTACAGATCATGTCAAAGATTTTGGACCCAAAATCTCTCCAAAAGTATTCCCAAATGAAGCCTTAAAAGAAAAACAATTGAAACTAAACTCTCATTACCCATGGCCTCGTGTCTATGCCCACAGGTAATTTCCCACCCTTGTGCACAGGTAATGGAGCCTTACTCATTCAAAGATAGTACCTGAGTCGGATGACGCTATTGCATCCGTCCGGTGCTCCAATCAGCAATAAAAGAACATCCAGTGAATAATGCTTATCTAGAGGTTCTTTGCATGTATACCCTTTTAAAGTAAACTTATGTATTCTACAATGTATTTGCATGTATATGTGCCGCGACGCCTGAACCCCTATGTAACATCCCTCTTTCCCTTGGTCAGTCACCTTCAGTTGAAGGTCGCGACGCTTGGGTTGTCGCCTTCTGAAGGCGACAGGATGGCCGTCGCGTTCTGGTTGGGAACGCGACGGGCAGGTTGTCGTGTTCAGCCTCTGACCGCAGCATGCATCCTCGTCATTTTGCTGTCGGGACAGACGAGACAAGTGTCAACCACTGACATGATGAACGCGATGGGTCAGGTGTCGCGTTCATAGTGTCAGGGTTGCAGGGCGACGCGTGGCGTTTCTGTTGGTCAAGTTGACCTTGACCATGGGATCGCGACGGGTTGGTCGTCACGTTCACTTGAGTGAACGCGACAGGTAAGTTATCGCGTTCTCATCTCTGAGGCTTAAATGGTCACAGGCCGAGAACATCCCATTCTTCTCCTTCCTTCGGCTGTTCCTCTCCTTCCTCGAGCCCCTGTTGCATGTGCTCCATGGAGAGCCTGGAGGAGAGGTGTCTTTGGGTGGCTTGTGAAGGTAGGTGTTGGGTTGCTCATGTGTTGCTTTTGTGTGTTGGTTTGAGTTCTCCCTTCTCAACTTTCTTCTTCTTTGTGACACGCTTCCTTTGGTGATCCTCTTCCTCGGCTTGTGAAGGGCGTTCGTGGCTCGTGAACGGCGTCCCTGTGGAGCTTGGAGTGAGAAGGAGGGTTGCATGCCTATGAGAAGGCCCCTTTGGGGTGGATCTTCTATTTGAGGTAGGGACTTCTTTGCCTTCCCCCTAGTTCTATCATGCTAGGGCCCAATTCCCCTTCTCCAAGCCATTAGAACCCATGCTAGGATGTGCATTGTGTTCTACGGTTCATGTGGTTTGCATGAACGTTTTGTGATGTTTGAATAGTGCTTGGAATGGGGTATCTTTGTTGAGGGTTTCATATTGCATGTGAGGTTAATTGAGTGTAGATCCTTTCCATGACATGCATGGGTGTTTACAAGGGTGGTTTGATGCTATTTAAGTTGTTTTCATAGCTATCCATGCTCCCATCTCCTTGGTTTATTCGGATTGGTGGTGTATGGCTTGAAGGTGGTGTCCTCGGGTGTGTAAAACCTACGGTCGTGACACGTTTGGTGTCGTGACCCAGGTCAGGACAGCCTGATACGTCGTCTTTCGGGTTGAGGAAGCGACGCCCACCCTGTCGCGTTCAGGTCGCGACAGGGTGGCTGTCGCCTTCTCTTCGAGTTTCACTGGGTGTCGTGGGAGGTTCCCGGTAACACTTGGACCTCTGCCTGTGGTCACTTGATCGCGACAGGTTCCCTGTCGCCTTCTGGCTCAGGTCGCGATAGACAGAGTGTCGCCTTAAGGTTGCGACAGCTTGTGTGTCGCCTTCTTAGATAGAGAAGGGACTTGGCAACCTGTTCGGAGTTTTCCTTCCGTTGCGACTCTGTTTCTTGGCATCTGTGTTGTTCCTAGTATAGTGCTACTCTAGTCTTTCGCCCAGTGCTAGGCACTTGAGGGCTTGTTCGTGAGACAGGTTGTTACCATTACCTGGACCCCCGGTCCCCGCGCACCTGTTATAGGGAGTTCTCCGGGTGACGGGCGAGCTCGAGTCACGGACTCTGGTAGCAGAGGGGAAAATGGTGGGGACAGCGGCATAGAGTCGCTTGTAGAGCTCTCTTAGTTGAGTCTGGGACACCGAGGTGGTTGGTAGCTCTTCCGGCACAGATCAGCTAGTCCTTTTCTCGCTGCCTCACTCTACATGGTTCCGGAACTATTTAGAGGGGCCAGGCGTGGGACCGTAGTCCTGCGAGACTACGGAAGTTGTGGTCACTTTAGTTCCGTGTCTCACTCCGACGGGAGGTGCCAGACATGGACTGTCGGTTGAGGGTAAGGCGTGTGGCGCACCCGACCGGTAGACTAGTGTAGTGTTCTGTAGCTAGTGTTCTTGTCCAGGCAGTTGTTTACTGTCTGTGTTACAGCTTTGGGATCTTTCCAGTGCCATGGTTTACACGGGTTTTCTGTTCCCGTCGACGTTTAGTTTAGACCGTAGACCATGTAGTTTCTTTATGCTTCCACACTTTACTCTGTTAGTGGGATAGATTTACTACTTTATTTAATTATTGAACATATAGAAATATTCTGCTGTTAGAACCAGTGAGAGATTGGTAGTCCCTACTGGGCTTCTTCGTGAAGCTCACTCCCTCTTTCACAGGTGAGACTTCACAACAGCACCTTCCGCGGCAGGCTGAGGAGACGGGGCCGTAGTAGACAACATCTTCCGTGAGCAGTGTTCCCCCAGTGCTATGTACTTCAACCTTGGGGTATGCCCCTAAGGGACCTGTTATCCCCTTTACTTTCTGCACTTGTACTTTACTACTTTGGGACTGTACTAGACTTGTACATTGTGTTGGACTCTTCCCTTCACTTGTTAGTACTATTTAGTGCGTTTGTCATTATTTGTTACATATCTTGTTAGACTGGTCCGTTAGCCCTTCCGGGTCTTCGGGCCCGTGGGTGGCGGTGCTGATGATCAGATCCTTGGCGAAAGCCAAGGGCCCGGGCATCGGGGTCGTTACACCCTGGCTCCCACCAAGGATCCGACCATCGCCACTGTCGCCCACGGACCCGAAGACCCAGAAGAGCTAACATACCAGTCTAACAAGATATGTAACGAGAATAAGTAACAACAACAAGCACTAAAATATACTAACAAGTGAAAGAAAAGCGTCCAACGTAAGTACTAGTCTAGTACAGTCCCAAAGTAGCAAAGTACAAGTGCAGAAAGAAAGAGAATATAAATCCTTTAGGGGCATACCCGAGGGTGAGAAAACAAGTACAAGGAAACACTGCTCACAGAAGATGCCGTCTACTATGGGCCCGTCTCCTCAGCCCACCGCGGAGGTACTGCTGTGAAGTCTCACCTGTAAAGAAGGCATGAGTTTCACGAAGAAGCCAGTAGGGACTACCAATCTCCCCATGATTCTAACAAGCAGATACATATATGTTTAAAACTGAAATTAAGCAAGTAAATCTATTCTACTAACAGAGTAAATGCGGAAGCGTAAGGTAACTACACGGCCATCGGTCTAAACCTGTGTGGCTCTGGAGGGGAGGGGGAGTGGTCCCCCCTTTCCCCCTTGCACATTGTGTGCAAGGGCTCTGAAAAAGGCTGCCTGGCCTACTTTCGGAAGGGGCAACCCCCCTCCTTCCCTTCTTCTTCCTCCTCTCGCAAGCCAGCCGCCTCCCTCTCCTCCCCCATCTTCTTTGTAACGACCCGACCTCCAGGACCCCGCCAGGGCCCGAAATTCGCGTCGCCACCCACGGATCGAAGACCGGAAGGGTTAGAAGAATTCGTCTAGTGAGATATGTACTGAATTTAAACAACTATAACAATCTATACAATATATAAAGGTCTGTACAACAACGAGTCCCAAGTAAAGCACAGGTACAGAAGAAAGGTGCAATCCTTAAGGGGCATACCCCGAGGACTTGCAAACACAACTCTCGCTCACTCGAGTACAAGAGCACTCATTGCTGCTGACAACCACGGCGTCACGAACGCCTCCGCAACCCGTCCGACACGAGCTCCGCGACGACGAGCCCTAGTGAAGGAAGTAGGGGGGTGAGCCTCGCGAACAAGGCCCAGTAAGGATTACCAGGCCCTCACGGCCAGAGCAGCAGGAACTCCGAAAATAGAAAACTACACTAGAAAAGTTGGTAAAGCGAGGAACACCTACAGCATGGTACTACTAGCAGCGGAAGAGAACAGTACAACGCCACGACCACCAACTAAGGCCAGGCCACACACATGACTCCCGCGAAAACCAACGGAGTCAGACACACAGCGTAAGTAACGCTCGGCACACCAGTCGAGACCACGGAACACAACCAAGTGAGAACGACGTCTCACCGCAAGCACGGCACCCGACCTCCATGAGGTCGAGGGCCACAAGCAGAACCACCCCGAACCCTGGACACGCCACCAGGTCGGAAAACACACTATCAGTGCCACCACGGACTGGCACCCAGAAGGGACGACGGAGTCGAGAGGACACCGAAGCGGAAACCACCAGAAGCAAGGTTTGCACAAGGCCAGACCAACGACGCCCACAGGAGCTAGCCACGGCCAAGCTACAACCGTCGTGCAGCGAGGGCAACAGAGAACACTTAGAAACATCATGAGGAAATGTCGTCACAACAATAGCAACCAAGCCACTGCCGCTAGAAGCCAAGAGGGGGACGCGCCGTCCACGCCCTCTGCTTGCTAGCCGAGCTCCTGCCTTCGCCCTCGCGAAGGGCGAGATAGAGCCGCCACAGAAAAACACCCAACACCGCAAACACCGAGCCTGGCCAAGCTGCGGCCTCACGCCTAGCACCACTACGTGGCTCCGGAACCAACGCAGAGAGAGGCAGTGAGACAAGGACTGTCTGGTCTGCACCAGGAACTCCAAACACCTCGACGTCTCAGACCAGACAAGAGAGCTCTACAAACGACTCATCGCCGCTGCCCAAACCTCATTTTCCCCTCAGCTCAAGTCCGCTCACGGGCTGCCAACTCGAGCACGCTCGTAGCCTGGAGTACTCCGTCAACAGGCTCCGAGGGGGGGGCCCAGGAAATGGAGACAACCTCTGAAGGGACAAGCCCTCAAGTGCCGAGCACGGGCGAAAAGAGAACTGGCGGGGCAAGCACAACAGGAACCACGCCGAATGCTGCGTAACACACGACAACACTCTACAGAGAGCATCGAGAGGCATGCAGGACCCTCAAGAGGGCCGTTGACTAACAAAACACGCACAGAAAAGCCAGAGCCTCATAACACTACCAGCAACATGGAAATTCATCGCTCTGCTAATGATCGATTGACCCCAGTCAATCGATTATTAGACAGACGCGCCCCTCCTGGCACCACTGCCAGACACAGCCACGAAGGTGTCACCTTCGGTCACTGAATGCAGGGAGGCAACCAGCCACGTTCCCTACCAGAAGGTCCTAAGGGCAAGGCCTGCCCTGGGCACACGTCGACACACAAACCGGGCGACGGAAACACCCGAGGCACTCACAGGTATTGTCGCGCCCCCACAGGCCGTCGCGATACCATCGCGACGGGGAAGGGCACTGCGACACGAACCCTGATGCGACGGGGCGGCGCGTCGCGACAGCCTCCCTGTCGCGACGGGAAACCAAGCCGCGACAGCGACCCTTATTGCGACCGCCAACCGCGTCGCGATAAGGTTGCGCCCGACCGGGGTGACGCCTCTACTGATGTCGCGACGTGCACAACGGCCGCGACATCAGTCGGGAGGCAGACCACGGGATGCTCCATCCCGGGCCGCCCAAAACCATACAACCATGCACACACACGGGGAGGGGAGCATGGGAAAGCTAAAGCTATCTACAAAACCCCGAGGGCTCCCGATCCACCCGGATGGGAGAGGGCACAAGAAATCCCTACCTTTCACGAAGAATGAACCCACGAGGGGCCCTTCACATCGGTGGCCACCTCCTCCTCGCTCCACGCACACCGCTCCGCCGCTCCGCATGAGAGCCGCCGGCCTCCACCACGCCCGATCGCCGGAGGGGAGCCTCCCCACCGCCGGAGAAGAGGGGGGAAGGGAGGGAGAAAGAGGGAAAAGAGGGGGAAGGGGTAGCCGGCCTGCGCATTAAGCCCCCGGCACCCAAAACGCGACGGCCCGCCCCGTCGCGTTACGAACCTTAACGCGACGGGACGGCCGACCGCGACAAGAACGCGCCCCCCATGGGCGCCGCAATAACCCGACAGGTCGTACTGACACACCTGCCACCCTGACAGGCATCAGACGACCGGTCAGCGAAACACGACAAAACGCTGTCGCGACCCATTGACCGAGCGCTACAAGAACGCGACGGGTAACCCAGGCGCGACAAGAACGCGACGCACAAACTCGCCGCGACACGGATGACTTGCGTCCCCCAGCCTGGATGCGCCAGTGGCTAGTCATCCCACAACACCGGACAGAAGCCGAGAAACTGGGTCTTACATTCTACCCCCCTTAAAATAATTTCGTCCTCGAAATTGGGACAAGCCCAGAAGGACTCGAGGCGTGAAACAAAACACGGGGAGCAAACGCAAGACCAATGCAAATAAGCCACTAAGTCTCCACATGACTTCCTCATGGCAGCAATCGCACAGCCAAACACGTGCGGCACGCGAAGCCGGAAAACTAACGGCTCACACAACGAGCCTCAAACACACGGGAAGCACAGAATCGAAAACCCTACGGCTCACAACATGCTCCGACACACCTGGAGCACCAAATCGAGGAACCAACAGCTCACTCCAGGCACACGTGGGGCGTCCAAACGGAACGACAACCCCACGTGTCGAGCGACGCCAAGTCTGGCCCGAACAGCAGAAAACGCCAACCAAAAACTGCACGGCTACAGCCACCAACAGACCTCACTGTTGGGACTAACAGATCAGCAACCCACTCTGTCGTCGGCAAAACCCGACAGAGTGCACAGTTGCCGACCGCAACGCGAGAAACGCCTGAGAACCAACCACACGTCTCAGGGGAAACAGCCTCGCGCTACTAGCAGCAGCTAGCACCGGTCACCAGCCCAACCAAGAAGCCACGCGAGCGACGAGAACTAGAGCAACAACACGCTCGCGGAGGATCCGCAACACACGGAACAACGTCCACTGTCACCACTAGGTCTCACCCAGACCTTCCTCACGGTCCAACAGGGACAGCAAACACACGCGGAGAAACCTCAACACGCGAAAACGGTATCCACTGTCACCACTAGGTCTCACCCAGACCGTCCTCGTGGTCCGACAAGGACACCAAACGCACGCGGAGCCACAGCACTGGGAGACCACATGCCCCACAACGGGGCACACCGCGACGGAAGCACGGAAGACATCTAAGGTCAAGCCAAAACTTGACACCTCACAACGTCGACAAAACACTGGTCGGAGTGCTAGCAAGCCAATAGGCCTCACTGTCACCAGACGAACCGATAGGAGACTCTGCCATCAGCTTCTAGACTCACAACAACACACACAAGCAAAAGACCAACAAAGAGTTGGCAGCATACCGCCACGCGCACACAGGGCTTAGCGCGGGTACCAGCACGCCAACACCACAAAAAGACGCACAACCACGCGGGAACCGAAACAACTGCAGAGGTCAAGGACAACACGTAGACCTCAGAGGAACCCAAACCGAAGCAGGGTACCACAATCGCACACACTCGCTCCGCAAGCGAGGGGGAAAACCGGGACACAAGCCACAACCAAAGCCTAGCGTACCATCGATAGGGCTACCTAGACAAGGCAAAGCAGCCACCCCACAGCGGTTACGGTACGACCACAAGGCTCAGGCTAGCACGCGTTCCCCAGAGCGGAAAGCTCAACGCCTCCAATACCGAGCAAACTCGTGAAACGACGCACGAAGCTCACGAACAGGCACACGGCACAACACAGGGTGCTATCACAAGCACCAGGAGCCACTTAAGGTACAACACAATGCACCCAAGCTCCAGACGGCACAATCCGAAACGTTCGAGCACGAGCGCACGGTGCTACCACAAGCACCAAAAACTCAGCAGGGTGCAACACAGGTGCACCAGCGGCCGAAAAAACACTTCGGCTGACAGGAAGGACTCTCCACAAGAGACCTACCAAGAGCCACACGCCAAGAACCGCAAGCCTGAAAGAGCGCAACAGGCCACGTCGGCCCCAGCCCTTGAGGCACAAAACACGAAGCATTGGAGAAAACGCTCAAGATGCAGCACACACAGCGGCACCAATGGCCCGAGACGACACGGGCCCCACCGAAGGGGACTCTCTACCAGAGACCCACCACGGAAGCACACAGAAAGCCGACAACTACTACTTCAAGAGCGCGACAACCACATACGCTCCAAAAAGAACACAAAACACAGAGCACCGACTCTGTCGCATAGGGAGTGAAAACCACAGCAACTCTTTGGTGCGCAAGAGCAAGAAGCACCACCTCTATCACGACTGATAGAGAGGCCAAACACCAAAACGACGGCAAGAAGAGCCTCCAAAGCACAAGCCGAGGCACCACCGAGCATACAACGGAACAATGCTTGCACGAGCAAGCCAATCACAAAAAACCAATGCACAACGGAATAACGCTCACACGAGCGGCCCAACAAGAAAACAATGCTACCTCGCACCAAACCAACAGGGACCCAATGCCCCGAATTGAGCCTGGCAGGTAGTGAGAAGCCATCACAGCAACGAACGGCACGAACAGGTCCACCGACCCACGGTGCCACAAGGAAACGACAACACGAGGGGAGCAACCAGCTCAACCCAAAAACAACTCAAGGGAAGATGACTCCACCAGAAGGTCGCAACGATGCGCACCCCGGTGACACAATACCACAGTGGAGCACCACCACCCCGAGCAACCGACGAAAAGCAGAGGAAGGAGACACGCACGAGTCTCTTCCACACGCGAGAGGCAAAACCACAACGCGAGACTGACGCTCCCATAAGAAGCACAACCAACCGAGCACCTACGGCACTCACCAGACCACCATCTGCGAGAGCACGCCAGGCACCGGAAATGAAGCAAACCACCCGCGCCCCAGGGACACACAGAGTCCACCGGCGTGGCCGAGAACACTTGGAAATGAATAACGAGACCAGCTGGCCAACGCAGCGGCCAGACGCACGGCCAAGCGCACAACACCTTGATCGATAACGCCCCGGCAGACTGTAACACAAACAGTCCGACCGGAAACAACGACAGCTCATCTCCACCGAGAGAGCAGCGACAACCGAAACAATGCGAAACAGCCCTGGGGAGAACCTCCTCCAAAAAGAGCCAAGAGCCATCCTAGGAGAACCTCACCAGGACGTAGCTCAACCAAACGGGACACCTCAACCGCAGGGGCAACACAACGGTGGCCCGAAACAAACACGAAGCACTTCTGGAAGAACCTCCACCAGAAGCGACAAAGGGTGATCCTGGGAAGAACCTTCACCAGAATGCACAACCCAACGACCAAACAACATAGACCATTAGAAAGGACACTGCAGTAAGCAAAACTGCAGAAGCAACACACAAACTGGTCCGGGAGAACCTCCACCAGAACCACCAAGGCACCGTTCTGGGAAAACCCTCCAGAACGCACCAGCCAAACCAACAGCAGCAGCACACCTCAGACCCTGAGGTAGCAATGCAACATCAGAAACGAGCGCGAAACAGTCCTGAGAGAAACACTCACCAGGACAACAACAAACAGTTCTGGGAAACCTCACCAGAACATAGGGCAACCAAGCGATGCACCTCAACCCAGAGGGCAACGCAACAGCAACCAGAAACGCGCGCAGCACAGCTCTGGGGAAACCTCACTTCCACCAGAACCAACAGAGAAGAACTCCAGGAGCACCTCACTAGAGTTCACAACCAGCCAGCGCCAGGCTGACAATAACCACAGACAAGTGTCGCAGCGCTCAACTAGCAGTGCAACACGGCACACAAAGCACCTTCTTAGCTCGGCGTCCTGAGCACAGCGTACAACGGCGCACAGGCACACAAGGCCAAACACACAACAACGAAAACACACACCCCAACAATAAAGGGGCAGCCAACAAGGCAGAGACACCTTCCACCGGTTCCACGGGCAATAACCCAGCACCGGTGAAGGCCCGACAACACGCAGGCTCTCTCAGCCTCAGCGGCACGCACACACCCAAATGCGCCGAAGACGACCAGGAGCACCGCACCTGGACTGGCTCGCAAGCGTCCTCCACACAGGAAGACCACTACCAGCAAGTCCAGCGCCAACCGCGCTCCCACGGCACGAACACATCGGGCGATCACACTCGCCTCGCACGCAAACAGCAACAACTGCAACCTGCAGCATGCGCACGCATCATGCAGGGAAGCCACACACCTGCAAAAACAATTGAAAGAACAAGCCTAACACTAGGGACAGTGTCAGCAGTGCACTAGTACCTTCCTTTGGGACAGCTATAGTTATTAACTCCTTACAAATCTCAGTAGACTCTCGCTCTGATCCAACTGTAACGACCCGACCTCCCGGACCCCGCCAGGGACCGAAATTCGCGTCGCCACCCACGGATCCGAAGACCCGGAAGGGTTAGAAGAATTAGTCTAGTGAGATATGTACTGATTTAAACAACTATAACAATCTGTACAATATACAAAGGTCTGTACAACACGTCCCAAGTAAAAGCACAAGTACAAGAAGAAAGGTGCAGTCCTTAAGGGGCATACCCCGAGGACTTGCAAACACAACTCTCAGCTCACTCGAGTACAAGAGCTCTCACTGCTGCTGACAACACACGGCGTCACGAACGCCTCCGCAACCTGTCCGACACCGAGCTCCCGCGATGACGAGCCCCTAGTTAAAGGAAGTAGGGGGGTGAGCCTCGCGAACAAGGCCCAGTAGGGATTACCAGTCCCTCACGGCCAGAGCCAGCAGGAACTCCGAAAACAGGAAACTACACTAGAAAGCTGTAAAGCGAGGAAACCTACAGCATGGTACTACTAAGCAGCGGAAGAGAATAGTACAATGCCACGACCACCAACTGAGGCCAGGCCACACACACGACTCCCGCGAAAACCAACGGAGTCAGACACACAGCGTAAGTAACGCTCGGCACACCAACCGAAACCACGGAACAACCTAGTGAGAACGACGTCTCACCGAAAGCACGGCCACTCAACCTCCACAAGGTCGAGGTCCCACAAGCAGTAATGATCAGTCTGTCCCCATGTAATTTAATTAATTACATATGTATTTTAGTGATTAACAAAACTAAACTAGTTTTATCAATAATATCTAATGAATATTTCATAAGTCTTAAAGTACAGGAAAAATACCAAGGTCATACAAGCCAATAAAGGTATGCATTACTTCTCTGAAGCTTTAATCTTTTCAACATGATATTTCTCAAAGTCCATATCGATTTCTGTTGAAGATCGTAACGATTCCTTGTAAGACTGAAAAGTCATGTTGTTTCAAACAAGTCGATCCCATAACGATTCTATAAGTCATTGTAACGATTCTTTACGACTGCCTGTCATAACGATTCTATAATTATCGAACGACTTCTTAGAGCTCGTAACGACTTGCCTATCATAACGATTCAATAAGTTATCGCAACGATTTCTTTAGAGCTCGTAACGACTTGCCTGTCATAACGATTCTATAAGTCATCGTAACGATTTCTTTAGAGCTCGTAACGACTTGCCTATCATAACGATTCTATAAGTTATCGCAACGATTTCTTTAGAGCTCGTAACGACTTGATATCATAACGATTCTATAAGTCATCGTAACGATTTCTTTAGAACTCGCAACGACTTGCTCGCCGTAACAATTGCTTTGCACAAAGATTTCTTTAAGCGCTCATAACGATTTGCTTTACGTAACGGTTTCTTTAGAACACAACGTCTTGCTCGCCGTAACGATTTCATAAGTTACTATAACGATTTCTTCAGTGAACACAACGACTTGCTTTCCATAACGATTCGTTAAGTGTTTCACAACGATTTCTTTAGAACACAACGACTTGCTTTCCATAACGATTTGTTAAGTGTTTCACAACGATTTCTTTAGAACACAACGACTTGCTTTCATAACGATTCATTATGTGTTTCACAACGATTTCTTTAGAACACAATGACTTGCTTTCCATAACGATTTGTTAAGTTTCACAACGATTTCTTTAGAACACAACGACTTTCTTTCCATAACGATTTGTTAAGTGTTTCACAACGATTTCTTTAGAACACAACGACTTGCTTTGCATAACGAATTCTTCTGTGAATGTAACGATTTGGTATGCTTATAACGACTAGTTAAAATGACTTAATCATAACATTTCATAAGTCATATAGCCATCGATCTCATATCTTACATCGACTTGACATTTATCTTATCTCTAATACGTTGACTAGTCAAAGTCACGTATATATCTATCTGTCACTCCTATTTATGAGTTCTGAACGTATCTCTGCATGCATGCAGACAATATCGTCTATTATTGTGCTTACTCTGTATACATCTTTTAAAACAAGCTATCTGGGATTGCTATTCTAGTGAATACTCACATCAACATATACTGACAACAAGAGACAGCTTAAGTTGTCTACTGTTCTAGCATTTAATGTGTGCAGGGTCCTGAAGACATTCTATCATACAACGTTGGACCTATAGACGCCAGAAGACCCTATCTCTTTGCGTGCTCAAATGGATAAAATATAGTTGAAGCTTCCAAATGTCAAACAGTCTAACGTCTATCAATCCAAGAGACAACGGTTAACTTCAACGGCTGTATTTCAAAAAGGAGATATAAACTCAAAGACAGAAGTGAAGAACAATCAACGAATAGAGAACAAGCATCTTGTGTTCAAGCATTCAAATTCTTCTGCAAGAAGTCCAGAGCCAAGAATCTCATTCTTCATCACCTTTAGCTCTTCTCTCTGTGCTGTAATAGATTTTCTAAAGAGCTCGTGTAGTTCTGAGAGTGTGCCTTGTTTAGATCCTTGCTCTCAGTGCTAGTGGCTTCAGATCTTGGCTTGTTAAAAGCTTGATCTAGGGGCTTGATCTTATTCCATTCTCTTGTATGTTTCCCTTCGGTTGTGAAGGAAGACCTGGTGGTATCCAGGGTGTTGTTTCCCTTCAGCTGTGAAGGAAGACCTGGTGGGGTATCAAGGGTGTTGTTATTCCCTTCGGGTGTGAAGGAAGACCGGCCGAGCTGGGTGCTGTAGCGTCCTTAGGGGGACTGTACCCTAGTTAGTAAAAACCTGAGTGGTGCTCAGGGACTAGACGTAGGACTCCTAAGGAAAGGAGGTCCGAACCAGGATAATCCTTTGTGTCGTGTGATTGTTTTCTTTGTGTGTTTGATATTTAAACTAACAGTCACTAACCTCCTTCGAAGAACGTTTGTGTGAATGTTTTTAGTTACAGGTATCTTCTAGATTATTTTTAAAAGACTCATTCACCCCCCCTCTGGGCTCGTCAACTGGGCAACAAGTGGTATCAGAGCAAGTCTCTTCGACAAAGAAAAAGGATCCAATGATCTGAAGAGTAAAGATCCATGGCAGCCCAAGGTAACTTTGAAGGTCAGTCTGTCAACCGACCCCCATCTTCGATGGTGAAGACTATCCTTACTGGAAGACCAGAATGGAATACTTTCTACAAGGCCACGACTATCAAATTTGTCCATAGTAGAAGAAGGTGATCTGGTAGTCACAAATGAGAAAGCGCAATGGACAGATGATGACAGAAAGAAGATCTCCTTGAATTGCAAAGCAAAGAGCATCTTATGTTGTGCTCTAAGTAAGAAGGAGTTCAACAGAGTTTCAGCCTGCAAATCCTCAATGGAAATGTGGGAAAAGCTCAGGATCACATATGAAGGCACAGACAAGGTAAAGGAAACAAGAATCGACATTCTTGTCACTCAGTATGAGAGATTTCAGATGCAATCAGGTGAATCCATAACTCAAATGTTCAGTCGGTTCACTGACATCACAAATGGACTAGCTGGTCTGGGGAAAACCTATGAGATTGGAGACATGGTGAGGAAAATACTTAGATCCTTACCGTCCTCATGGACCCCAAAGGTCACAGCAATAGAAGAAGCTAATGACCTGAAGAGAATGTCAGTAGAAAAGCTCATTGGGTCCCTCATGGCCCATGAGATCAACATGGAAAGGCTAGGAGAGTCCTCTAGAAGAAAGAAGAACTCCAACGCCTTAAAAGCTGAAGAAGATTCACCAGAAGCAAGTTCAGATGAGAGTGAAAGTGATGTGGACAGCGAGAATGAGGAAGCAATGCTATCTAGAAGATTGCAGCGGATTTTGGTTAAGAAGAAGAAGTTCCAATCTGGTAGAAGGCACTTCAAAAGGAATAAGGACTTCAAGAAGCCAGATGGAAAAGAGATGAAGAAAGGAGAACCCATCTGCTATGAATGTAAGAAGCCAGGACACATTAAAGCTGAGTGTCCAAAATTCAAGAAGTCGGGGTTCAGGAAGAAAGACAGCTCCAAGAAGTTCAAAAAGTACAAAAAGAAGGCGATGGCAGCAGTATGGGAAAACAGTAGCGACTCAGACAGTGAGTCAAACTCCTACAGCGATGAAGAAGAAGCCCATTTGGCTTTCATGGCAAATACTGAAGATAAGGTAACTTATGACTCCTCTTTTGATTCATGCAATGATTCTGATTCAGATAATTTAGAGGAAGCATTTAATGAACTATATAATAAATATAAAGAAGTAACTAAACTATTAAAAGCAATAAGAAAAACATTACTTGTTTAGAAAACACTAACTCTGATCTGAAAACGGAAAATGAAGAGTTAGAAAAACAAATAACTAAACTTAAAAGAAGAAATGAATTATTATGTGAAGACTTAAAAGATAAAAAAAAAACAAATAACAGAATTAGTAAAACAGGAAAATGTAGATGAACTAAGATCTGAAATCAAGACTCTAACAGAAGAAAACATAAATTTGTCTAGCACATTAGAAAAATTCACAAATGGTAAAAACTCCCTCATATTAAAAGGTGCTAGAAGATCAGGTAAGAAGAAAAATGGATTAGGATATACACCCCCAGATAATGAAGAAACCATAGTTTATCCTAAAATATATCCAACACCAAAATTTGTACCTGAACAATATATAGCATACAAAGCTGATTTCAAATATATAGAAAAAGTAACCAAATTATCATGATGTAGTCACTGCAACAATTAGGACATATCATAACGACATGCCCAACAAGACATAAAAAATAGATAATAAAAAGTAAAATCAATGATACTAACCAATCAGGACCCAAAAGAATTTGGGTACCTAAAGCTTGATGATTATATTCAGGTTAACCTCAAGCATCCAAATGGTACTTGGATAGTGGGTGCTCAAGGCACATGTCAGGAAACCAGAAGTTATTAACTCATCTCCAAGCTGAAGAAGGAATAGTTACTTATGGAGATAATGGAAAGGAACAGTAATTGGCAGTGGCTCTGTGAATAATAAAGGAAGAACAGTTATAGAAGATGTGTTACTTGTCAAAGGGTTGAAGCATAATCTCATTAGCATCAGCCAGCTGTGTGACAAAGGCCATCAGATACAGTTTCAAGAATCAAAATGCAGCATACTGAAATATGGATCAGTCATCTTTAAAGCAAATAGAGAAAAAAATTATATGTGCTCTATCTTGAGGAACTCAAAGAACAAAATGTTTGTCTGGCAGCAAACAAAGAAAAATCTACTAATTATGGCACAGACGACTAGGACATTGTAGCATAGACGGTATGAGAAAATTGGTGAAGAAAAATCTTGTAGAAGGTCTGCCAAAGGTCTGTGCAAAATGGAAGGTGTGTAGACCTTGTGCTAAGGGAAAGCACACTAAAAGCTCCTTCAAGTCAAAGACGGTGGTAACCACCTCAAAACCCTTAGAGCTCCTTCATATGGATCTATTTGGCCAATGAGGACTACCAGTCTTGGAGGAAAGAACTTTGGATTTGTCATAGTCGATGATTACTCAAGATTCACATGGGTATCATTTCTAGAGCATAAAGATGACACATTTGATAACTTTGTCAATTTCAGCAAGAAAGTTCAGACGGATCAGAAGTTCAGCATTGTTTCTATCCGATCAGATCATGGTGGGTGAATTTCAGAATGAAAAATTTGTTAAGTTCTATGATGATCAGGGAATTGAGCATAATTTCTCAGCACCAAGGACACCACAGCAAAATGGAATTATGAGAGAAAGAATAGAACTCTATTGGATATGGCAAGAACAATGTTATCATAATATGATCTGCCAAGGTTTTTGGGCTGAAGCAGTCAACACAGCAAGCTACATTATCAACAGAGTAATGATCAGGCCAATCCTAAAGAAGACTGCATATGAACTGTTCAAAGGAAAGAAACCTAAGATCAGCCACTTCAGGACATTGGATGTCCTTGTTTCATCCACAACAATGGAAAAGAGACATTGGTAAGTGGATGCCAAATCAGATGAAGGTATCTTCATGGGGTACACCTCTAAACCCAAAGGCTATAAAGTATTTAATAAACGTACTTTATTAATTGAACAGTCTGTACATATTATTTTTGATGAAACTAATCCTTCCTTAAGAAAGGAAGAAGATAGTGATAATGATGATGCAGATAAGCTGTCCAAGAAACTAAAGAATACATCAATTGAAGACAAGGATGATCCCATCTGGAAGACTTGCAACAAAAGGAAATTACACATGAAAATCTCCAAAGGAATGGAGACACAAGAAAGATCACCCACTTGAGAATATTATTGGTGATCATCCGCAGGGGTAAGAATAAGAGGTAATGTTATTCCTTGTGATTACCTAACTTTTGTTTCTCAAATAGAGCCTAGGACAGTCAATGAAGCTCTTACTGATGAATCTTGGATAATAGCCATACAAGATGAATTAAATCAATTCAAGAGAAACCAAGTATGGTCACTTGTTCCTAGACCATCAGACCGTCCAGTCATTGGCACCAAATGGGTGTTCAGAAATAAACTGGATGAAACTGGTGTAATCTTAAGAAACAAGGCCAGATTGGTAGCTCAAGGCTATTCTCAAGAGGAAGGCATAGAGTTCGATGAAACCTATGCACCTGTAGCTAGACTTGAGGCTATTAGATATTACTTGCATATGCATCAGCTTGAATTAACATTATTTCAAATGGATGTTAAATCCGCATTTTTAAATGGTTTTATAAAAGAGGAAGTTTATGTGGAACAACCCCCAGGTTTTGATGACACATAATTTCCTAATCATGTTTTCAAACTTCACAAGGCATTATATGGTTTAAAGCAAGCACCTAGAGCCTGGTATGAAAGGCTTAGTTCTTTTTCTTTTAACCATGGTTTCAGTAGAGGTCAAGTAGATAGTCTCTTTTCATAAAGTCAAGGTCAAACACATTCTACTAGTTCAAATTTATGTATATGATATTATTTTTGGTTCTCTGATGAATCCCTTGCAAGTACTTTGAAAAGTTGATGTAGGAAGAATTTGAAATGAGCATGATGGAGAACTTAATTATTTCCTTGGACTACAAATCAAACAAGGAAAGGAGGAACTCACATCTGTCAAGCAAAGTACATAAAAGAACTCTTGAAGAAATTGGATTCGATAATACCAAACCACTGTCAGCACCAATGAGTACATCACAAGGATGGACAGTGATAAAGATGTTAAGAAAGTAGATCAAAGATCTACAGAGGTATGATAGGTTCACTCCTTTATTTACAGCTAGTAGACCTGATATTTTATTTAGTGTATGCATGTGTGCTAGGTATCAAGCGGATCCTAAAGAATCACATTTAATTCTGTGAAAAGATATTAGATATTTAGGAAGAACTCATGACTTAGGTCTGTGTATCCAAAATGTTGTGAAATTAACTTAGTAGGTTATTCTGATGCTGACTATGCTGGATGCAAATTAGATAGAAAAAGCACCAGTGGTTGTTGTCAATTTCTTGCAGGATGTTTGATATCTTGGTCTTCAAAGAACAAAAATTCAGTGGCACTATCTATAGCTGAAGCTGAGTATGTAGCTGCTGGAAGTTGTTGTATACAACCCTTATGGATAAAGCACAACATGAAGATTTCGGATTAAACATCAATCCATTCCACTGTTGTGTGACAACGCAGTGCCATTAATCTCACCAAGAATCCAGTTCAACATTCAGGACCAACCATATTGAGTTAGATATCATTTTATTCGTGGATCATGTAGCAAATGGTAATATTGAAATTCTTTTTCGATACAAATGGTCAGTTAGTAGACATTTTCACAAAAGCCTACCCGAGGAGAGATTCACATCTCTTAGAAGGGATTAGGCATGTGCAATTTATGAAAAAGTTTTGTTTAAAACTGGCACATTAAATTTTAGAATTAAATAATTTTTTCCCTCCATGGCTTTAAGTAAAGAAATTCAAATTATCCTTTGTAACCGCTCTCTCATTGAAGTCGGTTTGAATAGTCAAACTCTTTTGTCTTCTTCTGCCGCCTTTTGGCGCCTCACTTTTCACAACGCATTAATTTATTCCTAAAAAAATGAGATAATGATTCATATCTCGTCTTCAACCTTTTCCCTCTTTCTTCTGATTCTCAAGCCGATGCCCTAGCGATTTCGACATCGACTCTCTGCTAGTTTTTGAAGCTTCTCTCCCTCTTCCCGTGAAATTTCTTGAGGGATCTCTCTCCTCCCTTCCTTCATCCTCCAGAAAACCTCCACACTTGATTCCATGGCCGCATCAGCTGTTTCCGGGAGTTTGGTGGCTACAGTGCCGAGTTCCCCACTCCTGAGCAGCAGGAGAGGTTCAAGTTTGTGAAGACCAAAGTGTGTGGGAACAAGACAGTGGACGTGCTGATCTTGAAAAGAATGGTATGTACAGTTTGTTGAAGCTTTGATCAGGATGCAATGGATGGAGTAGCAACTTTCTCTGAGGTAAGTTATCCAGACCTCGTGAAGGCCTTCTATGTATGCTTGAAGACTCAAGAAGATGGGTCCCTGGTTTCATATGTCAAGGGAACCCAGATTAGATAGATAGTGAGCTATTGCATGAGTTGTTTGGAGTAACAACATCAGGGCACAGTGGGGTTCACTCCGTGAACTCCCAGGTCAAGGGTCTTGGCATTGTAGGCCGGGATATAGATTAAGAGATGATAAATTGGACATCAACCAACTGAATGCATTCAACCGCCTCCTTCACTTCATAGTGTGTCAGATTTTGGTTCAAGAAGCGCCACATTTTCCACCTGTTCAAAGGCAGATTCTGACATGATGTTTTGGGCCATACCAGAACAGGAAATCAACATGGCCGCAGTGATGATGGAAAGAATGACTTTTGCCAGAGATCAGATTTGGGACACAAAAGCAAGCTCAATGTTTCCTTGCCGTATGCACATCTGCTCACCAAAGTTTTCAAGCACTTTGGTATTGATCTGGCAGAGCAGTTGTTGAGAAATCGGGCCAATCAATTAGGTCTATAAATCTCAGGAAAAGTGGTTTTTTCAGTTATAGATGGTGTTTGGTCTAAGACCACAGTGGCCGAGGGAGAGGCCATCATAGGTGATATTCCTGATGTTCAGGAAGAAGCAGTAGAACCAGCAGCAGAGCAACTAGCAGCAATAGAACAGAGAATAGAGATTGAGCCAGCAGTACCTTCACTTCCAGCAGAATTAGCAGAAGCAGCAGTTGAGGCTGTAGGGTCCCCCTTGTCCAAATAGTTTCACAATCTCCAGAAGGTCCTGTAGAAGAAGCAGTGGAAGGTGCAGCAGATAATCGCCCACCTCCATTATTGCCTCCATTCTCAGAGATGTGTAGATTCAGTTCTCACCACTCCAGTCACCTCAAAGACTGGTGGAATTGCAGAAGAAGTTGTGGCATCAGCCACATTGAGGAATCATGGCAGCAACAGTTCAAGAGGAGCAGTCCAGTGCTCCAACAAGTGTTGTTTTGGAAGATGCTCCCATTCAGGGGAGCAAGAATTAATGGAAAAAGATGCTCCTGCTCAGGGGAGCAATCCAAGGAGGTCAAGAAGAAGAAAGCAGCTCACCATGATGAGCCAATGGGTGATGTACCATTGATGAGACCTACCTCATGATCAGGATGATGTCAGAGATGGGGAGATAGCAAGCTCCTCTGATTCTGATGATGATCAGCCTCCTCCAGCTTCAAAGGCTAGGCACAAAGGGAAAGAAGTGGAGTCTGAAGTCCCACTCTTATCAATACTCCATTTGAAAGGCAGATGAGGCAGAAAATTGTGATTAATTTGAACCCTGTAATTGAGAGACTTGATGCCCAAGGAACTATTCTATGTTCTCTTAATCTGATGTATCCTCCATCTTCAGAGCCAAGCTTCAGCTCAAAGGAAATTTCCAACATAAGAATGCCATGAAGTGGTTTAACCAGAAATGGGCACCATGAAAAATTTGCTGGGAGACATTCTCAAGGTGGGTGGAGCTCAAATTCCTGTTCCTCCACCTCCTGCAGCCCAGGTTCTGGAGTCAGGGCCTTCAAGGCCATCAGTTCAAGAGGTAGGGCCAACAGGACCAGAAGCAGCAGCAGCACCAGTAGAGGCAGCAGTAAATGTGCAAAGGCCATCGGGCCAGCTGAGCAGTTGAAGGGTCTCCAGGGCAAGCTGAGCAAGTGTCAGGGCCAATAGGGCCATTGGAGAGTGAACCTGTGCAGGCAGAGGCTGAAGAAGAGTCCTTGGCTCCCAAGCCCCCAGCTCCCTCTTCTCCCTCTCACACCCTATTCCTCTAACTCCACCCTCAGCTCCTACAGCTCTCCTCCTGCTCCACAAACATTCAACAAGCCTCAATCCAGACCAATTTACTCTCCCACTCCATTTCCTCCTCATTCACCTCATCACCCGGCAGAGCAGCAGAACTCCGAAAACAGGAAACTACACTAAAGCTGTAAAGCGAGGAACACCTACAGCATGGTACTACTAAGCAGCGGAAGAGATAGTACAATGCCACGACCACCAACTAAAGGCCAGGCCACACACGACTCCCGCGAAAACCAACGGAGTCAGACACACAGCGTATACGCTCGTCACACCAACCGAAACCACGGACAACCCTAGTGAGAACGACGTCTCACCGAAAGCACGGCCACCTCGACCTCCACAAGGTCGAGGTCCCCACCAGCAGTGATGATCATCTGTCCCCATGTAATTTTAATTAATTACATATGTATTTTGGTGATTAACAAACTAAACTAGTTTTTAATCAATAATATCTAATGAATATTCATAAGTCTTAAAGTACAGGAAAAATACCAAGGTCATACAGCCAATAAAGGTATGCATTACTTCTCTGAAGCTTTAATCTTTTCAACATGAATATTTCTCAAAGTCCATATCGATTTCTGTTGAAGATCGTAACGATTTCCTTGTAAGACTAAAAGTCATGTTGTTCAAAAAAGTCGATCCCATAACGATTCTATAAGTCATTGTAACGATTTCTTTACGACTTGCTTGTCATAACGATTCTATAAGTTATCGCAACGATTTCTTTAGAGCTCGTAATGACTTTCCTGTCATAATGATTCTATAAGTTTCGCAACGACTTCTTTAGAGCTCGTAACGACTTGCCTGTCATACGATTCTAAAATCATCGTAACGATTTCTTTAGAGCTCATAACGACTTGTCTATCATAACGATTCTATAAGTTATCGCAACGATTTCTTTAGAGCTCGTAACGACTTGCCTGTCATAACGATTCTATAAGTCATCGTAACGATTTCTTTAGAACTTGCAACGACTTGCTCGCCGTAACGATTTGCTTTGCACAAAGATTTTCTTTAAGTGCTCATAACGATTTGTTTTACGTAACGATTTCTTTAGAACACATGTCTTGCTCGCCGTAACGATTTCATAAGTTACCATAACGATTTCTCAGTGAACACAACGACTTGCTTTCCATAACGTTCGTTACGTGTTTCACAATGATTTCTTTAGAACCACAACGACTTGCTTTCCATAACGATTTGTTAAGTGTTTCACAACGATTTCTTTAGAACACAACGACTTGCTTTCCAACGATTCGTCGTAAGTGTTTCACAACGATTTCTTTAGAACACAACGACCCTTTCTTCTTTCCATACCGATTTGTTAAGTGTTTCACAACGATTTCATTAGAACACAACGACTTGCTTTCCATAACGATTTTTTAGTGTTTTCACAACGATTTCTTTAGAACACACCGACTTGCTTTGCATAAAGAATTCTTCTGTGAAGTAACGATTTGGTATGACTTATAACGACTTCTTAAAATGACTTAATCATAACGATTTCATAAGTCATATAGCCATCGATCTCATATCTTACATCGACTTGACATTATCTTATCTCTAATACGTTGACTAGTCAAAGTCACGTATATATCTATCTGTCACTCCTGCATTTATGAGTCTAAACGTATCTCTGTATGCATGCAGACAATATCATCCATTATTGTGCTTACTCTGTATACATCTTTTAAACAAGCTATCTGGGATTGCTATTCTAGTGAATACTCACATCAACGTATACTGACAACAAGAACAACTTAAGTTGTCTACTGTTCTAGCATTTAATGTGTGCATGGTCTTGAAGACATTCTATCATACAATGTTGAACCTATAGACGCCAGAGACCCTACTCTTTGCGTGCTCAAATGAATAAAAGATAGTTGAAGCTTCCAAATGTCAACAGTCCCTAAACGTCTATCAATCCAGAGACAACAGTTACGTTAGGGGCCGTATTTCAAAAAGGAGATAAAACTCAAAGACGAAGTGAAGAACAATCAACGAAATAGAGAACAAACATCTTGGGTTCAAGCATTCAATTCTTCTGCAAGAAGTCTAGAGCCAAGAATCTCATTCCTCATCACCTTTAGCTCTTCACCTCTGTGCTAGATTTTTCTAAGAGAGCTCGTGTAGTTCTGAAGTGTGCCTGTTTAGATCCTTGGCTCAGTGCTAGTGGCTTCAGATCTTGGCTTGTTAAAAGCTTGATCTAGGGGCTTGATCTTATTCCATCTCTTTTTATTTGTTTCCTTCGCTTGTGAAGGAAGACCTGGTGGTATCCAGGGTTGTTGTTCCCTTCAGTTGTAAGAAGACCTGGTGGGGTATCCAGGGTGTTGTTATTCCCTTCGGGGTGTGAAGGAAGACCAGCCGAGCTGGGTGCTGTAGCATCCTTAGGGGGACTGTACCCTAGTTAGTAAAAACCTGAGTGGTTGCTCAGGGACTGGACGTAGGACTCCTAAGGAAAGGAGGTCCGAACAGGATAATCCTTTGTGTCGTGTGATTGTTTTCTTGTGTGTTTGATATTTAAACTAACAGCCACTAACTCCTTCGAAGAACGTTTGTGTGAATGTTTTTAGTTACAGGTATCTTCTAGATTATTTTTAAAAGACCCATCCCCCCCCCTCTGGGCTCGTCAACTGGGCAACATGTAGAACCACCCCGGACCCTGGGACACGCAACCAGGTCGGGAAACCACAACTCACCAGTGCCACCACGGACTGGCACCATAACGGGACGATGGAGTCGGAGAGGACACCGAAGTGGAAACCAATTGAAGCATGGGTCTGCACAAGGCCAGACCAACGACGCCCACAGGAGCTAGCCACGGCCAGGCTACAACCGCCGTGCAGCGAGGGCACCGGAGAACACTTAGAAACGTCATGAGAAAGCGCCGTCACAACAACAGCAACCAAGCCACCGCGGCTAGCAGCCAAGAGGGGGACGCGCCGTCCGCGCCCTCTGCTCGCTAGCCTATCTCCTGCCTCTAACCCTCGCGAAGGGCGAGACAGAGCCGCCACAGAAATACCCAACACACGCAACACCGCAGCTGGCCAAGCTGCGGCTCACGCCTAGCACCACTACGTGGCTCGGACCCAACGCAGAGAGAGGCAGTGAGACAAGGACTGTCTGTCTATGCCATGAACTCCAACACCTCGACGTCTCAGACCCAGACAAGAGAGCTCTACAAACGACTCATCGCCGCTGCCCAAACCTCATTTCCCCTCAGCTCAGAGTCCCGCTCACGGGCTGCCAACTCGAGCCACGCTCGTAGCCTGAAGTATTCCCTTAATAGGCTCCCGAGGATGGGGTCCAGGAAATGGAGACAACCTCTGATGGGACAAGCCCACAAGTGCCGAGCACCGGGCGAAAAGAGAACTGGCGGGGCAAGCAAATAGGAACCACGCCGAACTGCTGGCTTGTAACACACGAAAAGCCCAGCGAGCGAGAGGCACGCATGGACCCTCAAGAGGGCCATCGGCCAACCAAACACGCACGGAAAATCCGGAGCCTCAGAACACTACCAGCAACAAGGAAATTCGTCGCTCTGCTAATGATCGATTGACCCCCAGTCAATCGATTATTAGACAGACGCGACCCTCCTGGCACTACTGCCAGGACACGGCCACGAAGTGTCACCTCGGTCACTGAACTCAGGAAGGCAACCCACCGCGTTCGCTACCAGAAGGTCTAAGGGCAAGGCCTGCCCTGGCACACGCCGACACCAAACTGGGCCACGGAAACACCTGAGGCACTCTCAGGTACTGTCCCGCCCCCACAGCCATCGTGATACCATCGCGACGGGGAATGGCGCCGCGACACGAACCCTGATGCGACAGGGCGGCGCGTCGCGATAGCCTCCTGTCGTGACGGGAAACCAGGTCGCGACAGCGACCCTTATCGCGACCCCAACCGCGTCGCGATAAGGTTGCGCCCGACTGAGGCGACGCCTCTATTGATGTCGCGACGCGCACCGCGGCCGCGCCATCAGTCAGGAGGCAGACCACGGTATGCTCCATCCGGCCGCCCAAAACCATACAACCATGCACACACACGGAGGGGAGCATGGGGAAAGCTATAAGCTATCTACAAAACCCTGAGGGTCTCCGATCCACCTGGATGGGAGAGGGCACAAGAATCCCTACCTTTCACGAAGAACGAACGCCACGAGGGGCCCTACACGTCGGTTGGCCACCTCCTCCTCGCTCCACGCACATCGTACCGCACGAGCCGCCGCCTCCACCACGCCCGATCGCCGGAGGGGAGCCTCCCACCGTCGGAGAAGAGGGGGAAGGAGAAAGAGGGAAAAGAGGGGAAGGGGTAGCCGGCCTGCGCCTTAAGCCCCTGGCACCTAGAATGGACGGCCCGCCTGTCGCGTTACGAACCTTAACGCGACGGGCCAAACCGACTGCAACAGAACGCGCCCCCCATGGGTGCCGCGACAACCCGCAGGTCGTACTGACACACCTGCCACCCTGACAGGCATCAGACGACGGGTCAGCGAAACACGACAAAACGCTGTCGCGACCCGTTGACCGGGCGCTACAAGACGCGACGGCAACCCGGCGTGACAAGAACGTGACGCACAAACTCGCCGAACACGGATGACTGTCGCGTCGGGCTCCCCCGACGCGACACCGACGCGTCCTCTAGCCTGGACACGCCAGTGGCAAGTCATCCCACGACACCGGACAGAAGCCGGGAAACCGGTCTTACATTCTTCTTCCCATGTAGACCCTCCCCTTCTTGCTCTCCCAGTCCTCTCTCTCTGCCGCTATGTCCACTGCTCAGAGGAGGAGGCCGCCGCTGCGCCACTGTCGCTATTTGCTGCTGCTGCCCCTGGGGTCGCACCGTGGGGAAGCACCCCTCATTGCCGTCGTCACCGGAGGAGCAGCAGCACTGCTGCCTTCTTCCTCCCCTGCTCTGCATCGTGGAGGACGCCGTCTCCGTCGAGCTCATCGCCACCGCTTGGGGTCGCCGCCGGCAGATCCAACCGCCGAGGTAGGGACTCTCCTCCTCTCCGGCGTCGGCCGGATCTCCCCCTCCCCCGGTGTGCCACCGTGGTCCCCCCCCCTCCTCTGCTCCCACTCTCTCTCTGTCTCCCTTTCTCTCTCTTGACACCGGCCATGCTTGGGAGCAGCCGGCGGCGACCGACGCCCTCCCCGGCACCGGCGGGGCGCGCCGTTTGTGGCTGGTGGCCCTCCCCCTTCCCCTTCCATTCCTCCCCTCCCTATCGCAGAGACAGGGGATTGGTGGGAGATGGGATGGGAGGGGGCTGGCCACTCGTAGTGGGCTGTCCAGTGTAGTGCGCCGAGCGTGGGTTGCCTAGAACCTGCAGCACATTGTGCCGACAGGCTTCTTGCCCCCCTTTTAGGGCAATGTTTGGCCTTCCAGAGTCCATTTTTCGTGCCGTTTTCGGCGTTGGGTCATCCCGGCTGTGCCAGTGGGCCAGCGTGGGGTTGATGACCGCCATGCTGGGTTCCTCGATTTTCAGATCCGCTCGGGTCAGCTCCGACTGGGCCGACAGGGCCATTTGACCAGTTGACCCAGACAGTTGTGCTGGGGTTTTCGGCACCCACGGGGTGGGTTCCGAGGGCCGAAAGAATGTCTGAGGTGGTAATATATGCCTTTCATGTCTCCGTGCTGGGTTCCTCGATTTTTAGGTCTGCCCTGGTCGGCTCTACCGAGCCGAAAAGGCCTTTCACCGGTTGACCCGGACAGTAGTGTTGGGGTTTCCGACACCCGTAGAGTGAGTTCGGAGGACCGACCGACTGTCCGGGGTGGTAATATAGGTTTCCGGCATTGCGTTTTTGTATCGTACTCGTGACGCTTGTGCTGACTCCCTAGCACTGCGCCTTACTAGTCTTTGCCCGGTGCTATGGCACTTGAGGGCTTGTCCCAGCGCACGGTGCGCTTTTGGGGTTGTTACCGTTTCTCGGGACCCCCATCCTCGTGGGCCCGTTGAGGGTGGTCTCTGAGCCACGAGTGCGTCCGTCGAGCATTTCTCTGGACGGAGGGGAAAACGGTGTTGGACAGCGGCGTTGAATCGTTTGTTGAGCTCACTTAGTTGGTCCGACTCCCGCAGTGTTTGGAGTGTCGCAGTGCGGGCCAGCTAGTCCGTTCTCACTGCCTCGCCTTACACGGTTTCGGAGTCGTGTCTGGAGGACAGGTGTGGGACCGTAGTCCAGCTAGACTATGGCTTGTGGTTGTGTTTGTCTACGCATCTCACTCCGACGGGAGGGGAGACCTGGACTCATGGTCGAGCAGTAAGACAACGGAGGGCGCACTTGACCACTGACTAGTAGACGTTGGGTTGTGGCTAGTGTGTGTTGTCCAGACGAGGGTTTTATCGTGTAAGACCCAGCCTCCTTGAGCCCTTTGGCCCCGTCCTCAGGGTCATGCAAGGCGCCCTGGCCGTGACGTGGTCGCGCCAGAGCGGTCTGCCGCGACAGTGTTGGGTCGCGCCGCACCCGGCCGCCACGTTCTTGTCGCGACGGGGGTTGCCGTCGCATCCTTGTTGCGACATCTGTCAAGGTCGCGACTGCTTTTCTGACAGACGTGACCGGTGTCTTTTCTGTTAGAACGGCTTTGTCAGGTGTCAGACGCGTGCAGCGTTGACGCGGCCTGTATGGTCGTCGCGACTGCTTTTTCGGTCTTCGAGGTTTGACCGCCTTTTTGGGGTCGCGAGGCCGAGGAGCGTCGTGACATGCTAATTGTCGTGCCGGGTCAGCCCGTCGTGTTTTGGGGGCCGTCAGCTTAAAAACCGAAGGCGCGCCCATTCTCCCCCTCTCGTCCTCTCAGCTCTCTTTCCCCCCTCTCCTTTCCCTCTCGAGTTTCTCTAGCGGTTTCTTGGCGGATCATGGTGCTTGAAGCATCCGTGCTGAGGTGGTGTCGTCCCGCTCGTGTAGGGGACGTGTTCGTGTCGTTTGGAGTGAGGAGGAGGCATTCATTCCTATGAGAAGGCCCTAACGGGTTCGTTCTTCGTGTGGAGGTAGGGACCCTTGATCCTCTTGCCCTAAGCATGCTCCCCTCCCCTTAGAGATGGTGTTTCCTCGTGCTTGTGGTTGCGGAGAGTAAGGATCCATGCTCGTGGTTGAGTGAGTTTTCCATCCGAGCGTAGATTCTTGTTAAATCTGTTTGTCGGGTTGTATGGGTGTTTTGCATGATTTACAGCTTTTCTTAAATGTTAAGCATGCTCCCCTCCCCCTTTGGAATGCTTGTATGGTGTTTTTGGGGCGGTCTCCGGAAGAAGTGCTCTGGAACCCCCCTCTGCTGAAGACGCGACCATTCTGGAGGTCGTGATCTTATCGCGACGGCCTTTCCGGTCGCGATAGGATCGCGACGTTCTTGAGCGCCACGACCTAGTTGCGATGGCTACGGCCGCCGCGACAGTGTCGAGAAAGGGTAGGGCGTCGCGGACGAATCGTCGCGACGGCCCGATGTTCGCGACGCCAGCCGTGAG
This sequence comes from Colocasia esculenta, assembly GCA_014218235.1. Classification (NCBI taxonomy): domain Eukaryota; kingdom Viridiplantae; phylum Streptophyta; class Magnoliopsida; order Alismatales; family Araceae; genus Colocasia; species Colocasia esculenta. The sequence continues at coordinate 33,668,617 of CM024763.1, read as the reverse complement.
ACAGGTTTTGGTCTTTGTCGTTCCGCTTCTTTTACTGTACCCGTGGCACCTATGCTAGTTCCCTAGTGCGGTCTACACTAGTCTTTCGCTCGGTGCTTGGCACTTGAGTTCTTGTCCCAGTGAGAGGTTGTTACCGTTGCCTGGGACCCCCATCCTCGGGAGCCTGTTCAGGGAGTACTCCGGGCTACGAGTGTGCTCGAGTTGCAGCCACCAGGCGGACTTTGGAGCTTAGGGGAAAACGGTGGTTAGGACAATGGCATTGAGTCTCTTGCAGAGCTCTTGTGGTTGGACTGGGACGCCGAGGTCAGTTTTTGGAGTTCTTCCGGTGCAGTCCAGCTAGTCATTTCTCACTGCCTCGCTCTTTGCGGCCCCGGAACCACTTAGAGAGGCCAGGCGTGGGACGTAGTCCAGCCAAACTACGGCAGGACGGGATTTGCTCGCAGTTTAGGAAGTTGTCTGCTCGCGGGGACAGTCGAGACGTCAGCAGAAGCGCCAGTCCAGGTTTGCAGAGCAGTCAGTTGTCCAGGGAGCTGAGTAGGGCAGTCAGGAGGCAGTTTGCTACACCTGTGGATTACCGGGCCACTTCAGGAGGGATTGCCCCATGGGACAAGCCCCGCAGCAGCAGCAGCCAGTGCAGTACGCTCAGCAGCCGCCTTAGTACCAGTACCCTCCTTAGCAGCAGGCACTGCATCAGCAGCAGCGGGGGCAGTACCAGCAGTAGGCTCAGCAGTTTTCGCAGCCGCAGCAGTACCAGCCGTACCAGTAGCAGCAGCAGTACCCCTAGCAGCCGCCGCAGTAGCCCCAGCAGGCGCTGCAGCGTGGGCATGGTCGTGGTCGCATGATGGCGCTCACCCGGGAGCAGGCAGAGGCGTCAAACTTTGTTATAGGTACTCTACCTATCCTTGGCAGAGCTGCTCGTGTTTTGGTCGACCCCGGTGCTTCTTTGTGTTTTGCTTCCGAGGAATTTTATGAGTCCCTTGCTTGTCACGCTCCGAGAGGCAGTGTGATTTGATGATCGACCTCCCGTCTGGTGACTATATGCGTTCTTTTGTTACCTAGAGGTATGGCAGTCGAGGTTGAGGGGCACCAGTTGCCGGCCAGGTTGTACGCACTGCAGTTTTGCAACTTTGACGTCATCCTGGGCATGGACTGGTTGGAGGCTCACTCAGCCGTGGTTGATTGCCAGTGGAAGACCATTTGGTTTAGGATACCTGGAGAGCCCGTCCTCTGCTTCCGAGGTATCCGGTCTACCCGTCGGCCATTTTTTCCTGTGTAGAGCTCACCGTTGATCCGCGATGGCTGTGTAGCGTACCTTGCTTCAGTTTGTTCTTTGGAGCCTAGCGGATCTTAGTTTTTGAAGTGCCGGTTGTTTCTGAGTTCTCTGACGTCTTCCCGTGGATCTACCTGGTTTGCTGCCTGAGCGGGAGGTAGAGTTCTCCATTGAGCTTTTGCTCGGTACGATGCCTTGTCCAAGGCACCCTACCGGATGGCCCCGGTGGAGCTGTGTGAGTTGAAGCGCCAGTTGCAGGAGCTTCTTGAGCTGGGCTTCATTCGCCCGAGTCATTCGCCGTGGGGCGGCCTATTTTGTTTGTGAGAAAGAAGGATGGCAGTCTTCATTTGTGCATCGATTATCGGCATTGAACCAGGTTACTGTGAGAACAGGTACCCGTTGCTGAGGATCGATGATTTGTTTGATCAGTTGCAGTCGGCCAAGTTTTCTCGAAGATTGACTTGAGATCCGGGTACTATCAGATGCAGATCAAAGACTCAGATGTCGGTTTGACAGCTTTCCGTTCCAGGTACGGTCACTTTGAGTTCGTCGTAATGCCATTTGGGCTGACGAACGCACCCGCAACATTCATGGATCTGATGCATAGGTGTTCAATGAGTACCTAGATCGTTTTGTGGTTGTTTTTGTTGATGATTTTTGGTCTACTCAGCTTCTGAAGAGGAGCACGAGGAGCACCTGAGGATCATGCTGAGACCCTGCGAGTCACCGCCTTTATGCCAAGTTCGACAAGTGCGAATTTTGGCTGAGGGAGGTGCACTTTTTCGGGCACGTGATCTTGGTTCTAGTGTGGTAGTGGACCCTGCCAAGGTGGAGGCCGTGTTGTCGTGGGAGGAGCCCACATCGGTGTCAGAGGTCCAGTTTTCTGGGTCTGGCAGGTTACTACTGGAGGTTCATTCAGGATTTTGCCAAGTTAGCAGCGCCGTTGACAAGGTTGACTAGGCAGGACGTCAGTTTGTCTGGTCAGAGGACTGTGAGCAGTTTTTCGAGAGCTGAAGACGAGGTTGACTTCAGCGCCAGTGTTAGTCTTATCGTCGGCAGCGGCGATTTTGTGGTCTATACCAATGCGTCGAGGTCAGGTTTGGGTGCCGTGCTGATGCAGCACGGTGAGGTCGTTGCCTATGCTTCTCGGAAGCTCAAGAAGCACGTGAGAACTACCCCACCCACAACTTGGAGTGGCAGCAGTGGTGTTCGCTCTCAAGTTGTGGAGGCACTACCTGTATGGCGAGGCTTTTCAGATCTTCACCGATCACCAGAGCTTGCAGTATATTTCATCCAGAGGGATCAGAACTTGAGGCAACGCCGATGGATGGAGTATTTAAAGGACTACGACCTAACACTTTCCTACCACCCAGGAAGGGCTAACGTCGTAGCCGATGCTTTGAGCAGGCGCGTGCGCTTGAGTTCGCTGTTGGTCAGAGAGTGGAGGCTGTTCGAGGAGCTGTCCCAAGGAGTGTTCGTTCCGTCAAGGACCAGAGACCGTGCAGTGGCGAGCAGTTTGTCAGTTCGGCCGTCAGTGTTCAGGCAGTGTTGCAGGCACAGCAAGCAGACCCTCAGTTGGCAGACATTTTGTAGATGCCAGATGTTGAGCTCGACGAGGACAGCGAGGTCAGATTCAGAGGCCGCTTGTACGTCCTGAGGAGGCGCGCCAGGCAGTTTCGTCAGAGGCTCACAGATCGAGGTATGTTTTCATCCTGGCTCCACCAAGATGTACCATTGCTTGAGGAGGTTCTTCTAGTGGCCAGGGATGAGAGGGCATGGCAGAGTTTGTTGCCGGTGCCTTACCTGTCAACAGGTGAAGGCCGAGCATCAGCGTCCTGGTGGTGAGCTGCAGCCGTACCCATTCCCGAGTGGAAGTGGGACGACATCACCATGGACTTTGTGGTTGGTTTGCCCCGCACCCCGCAGAGGCACGATGGTATTTGGGTGATTGTGGATCGTTTGACCAAGGCAGCGCACTTTCTTCCGATCAGGATGTCATGGTCATGGATAGGTTAGCCAGGCTGTATGTGGAAGAGTTGTTCCGTTGCACGGGATCCCAATTTCAGTCGTCTCCGACATAGATCCGAGGTTTACGTCAGGGTTTTGGCGCAGTCTTCAGAGAGCACTGGGTACAGAATTGAGGTTCAGCACAGCGTACCACCCTCAGATAGATGGACAGTCAGAGCGGACCATTCAGACACTGGAGGATACTGAGAGCGTGCTGTTTGAACTGGAGTGGCACTTGGGAGTCGCACCTTCCGATGATAGAGTTTACGTATAACAACAGTTATCACTCGAGCATCGGAATGGCACCATACGAGGCCTGTATGGTCGCACGTGCAGGACTCCACTTTACTGGTTCGAGGTTGGTGAGAGGCAGCTTTTGGGGCCAGAGTTAGTGCAGCAGTGTGTAGATATAGTTAGTCTGATCAGGCAAAGGCTTCGGGCATGCAGAGTAGACAAAAGAGCTACGCAGACGTCCACAGAGACTGTTGCAGTTCAGTGTTGGTGACCTTGTTTTCTTGTGGTCTCACCGACCAAGGGCGTCATGAGGTTTGGCAGAAAGGAAAGCTCAGTCCGAGGTACGTCGGCCTTCCCTATCACCGAGAGGGTCGGCGAGGTGGCTACAGGTTGAGTCTTCGAGCAGAGCTAGCAGGTGTGCACAGTGTGTTTCCGTTTTGCAGCTCAAGAGGTACATTGCAGATCCTTCGCACGTGTTGGACTACTCGCAGCTTGAGCTGGCGCCAGACTTGTCAGTGCCAGAGTACCCAGTCAGCGTTGTCGATCGCAGAGTTCAGCAGTTGCGCTGGAAGCAGATTCCGCTGGTAAAGGTCATCTGGAAGAACCGCGTTGGTGGCGAGGCCACCTGGGAGCGCGAGGATGAGATGCTGGAGCAGTTTCCCTATTTGTTTGATTGATTGGTATGTTACTTCTCCTTGTACTGCTTTCCAGTTTGAGACCGAGTTGTTTTTATTTCGAGGACGAAATGTCTTAAGGTGGGTGGGATGTAAGACCCGGACCCCTTTAGCCCTTTGGCTCCATCCTCAGGGTCACGCAAGGCGCCCTGGCCGCGACATGGTCACGCCAGAGTGGTCTGCCGTGACAGTGTTGGGTCACGCCGCACCCGGCCGCCGCGTTCTTGTCGCGACGGGGGCTGCCGTCGCATCCTTGTTGCGACGTCTGTCAGGGTCGCAACTGCTTTTCTGACAGACGTGATCGGTGTCTTTTCTGTCAGAACGACTTTGTCAGGTGTCAGACGTGTGCAGCATTGACGCGGCCTGTCTGGTCGTCGCGACTGCTTTTCCAGTCTTCGAGGTTTGACCGCCTTTTTGGGGTCGCGTCGGGGGCGACCGTCGCGACATGGTCGCCGCGCCGAGGGCATTGCGACACGCTAATTGTCGCGCCGGGTCGGCCCGTCGCGTTCTGGGGGCCGTCGGCTTAAAAACCGAAGGCGCGCCCATTCTCCCCCTCTCGCCCTCTCAGCTCTCTTTCCCCCCTCTCCTTTCCCTCTCGAGTTTTCTCTGCGGTTTCTTGGCGGATCGTGGTGCTTGAGGCGTCCGTGCTAGGTGGTGTCGTCCCGCTCGTGCAGGGGACGGGTTCGTGCCGTTTGGAGCGAGGAGGAGGCGTTCATTCCTACAAGAAGGCCCTAACGGGTTTGTTCTTCATTTGGAGGTAGGGACCCTTGATCCTCTCGCCCTAAGTATGCTCCCCTCCCCTTAGAGATCATGTTTCCTCGTGCTTGGGTTGCGGAGAGTAAGGATCCATTCTCGTGGTTGAGTGAGTTTTTCCCTCTGAGCGTAGATTCTTGTTAAATCCAGTTTGTGGGGTTGTATGTGTGTTTTGCATGATTTACAGCTTTTCTTAAATGTTAAGCATGCTCCCCTCCCCCTGTGGAATGCTTGTTTGGTGGTTTTGGGTCTCTGGAAGAAGTGCTCTGGAACCCCCCTCTGCTGAAGACCGACCATTCTGGAGGTCGTGATCTTATCGCGACGGCCTTTCGGTCGCGATAGGATCGCGACGTTCTTGAGCGCCACGACCTAGTTGCGATGGCTACGGCCGCCGCGACAGTGTCGAGAAAGGGTAGGGCGTCGCGACGAATCGTCGCGACGGCCCGATGTGTCGCGACGCCAGCCGTGAGACAGGTTTTGGTCTTTGTCGTTCCGCTTCTTTTACTGTACCCGTGGCACCTATGCTAGTTCCCTAGTGCGGTCTACACTAGTCTTTCGCTCGGTGCTTGGCACTTGAGTTCTTGTCCCATGTGAGAGGTTGTTACCGTTGCCTGGGACCCCCATCCTCGGGAGCCTGTTCAGGGAGTACTCCGGGCTACGAGTGTGCTCGAGTTGGCAGCCACCAGGCGGACTTTGGAGCTTAGGGGAAAACGGTGGTTAGGACAATGGCATTGAGTCTCTTGCAGAGCTCTTGTGGTTGGACTGGGACGCCGAGGTCAGTTTTTGGAGTTCTTCCCGGTGCAGTCCAGCTAGTCATTTTCTCACTGCCTCGCTCTTTGCGGCCCCGGAACCACTTAGAGAGGCCAGGCGTGGGACCGTAGTCCAGCCAAACTACGGCAGGACGGGATTTGCTCGCAGTTTAGGAAGTTGTCTGCTCGCGGGGACAGTCGGAGACGTCAGCAGAAGCGCCAGTCCAGGTTTGCAGAGCAGTCAGTTGTCCAGGGAGCTGAGTAGGGCAGTCAGGAGGCAGTTTGCTACACCTGTGGATTACCGGGCCACTTCAGGAGGGATTGCCCCATGGGACAAGCCCCGCAGCAGCAGCAGCCAGTGCAGTACGCTCAGCAGCCGCCTTAGTACCAGTACCCTCCTTAGCAGCAGGCACTGCATCAGCAGCAGCGGGGGCAGTACCAGCAGTAGGCTCAGCAGTTTTCGCAGCCGCAGCAGTACCAGCCGTACCAGTAGCAGCAGCAGTACCCCTAGCAGCCGCCGCAGTAGCCCCAGCAGGCGCTGCAGCGTGGGCATGGTCGTGGTCGCATGATGGCGCTCACCCGGGAGCAGGCAGAGGCGTCAAACTTTGTTATAGGTACTCTACCTATCCTTGGCAGAGCTGCTCGTGTTTTGGTCGACCCCGGTGCTTCTTTGTGTTTTGCTTCCGAGGAATTTTATGAGTCCCTTGCTTGTCACGCTCCCGAGAGGCAGTGTGATGTGATGATCGACCTCCCGTCTGGTGACTATATGCGTTCTTTTGGTTACCTAGAGGGTATGGCAGTCGAGGTTGAGGGGCACCAGTTGCCGGCCAGGTTGTACGCACTGCAGTTTTGCAACTTTGACGTCATCCTGGGCATGGACTGGTTGGAGGCTCACTCAGCCGTGGTTGATTGCCAGTGGAAGACCATTTGGTTTAGGATACCTGGAGAGCCCGTCCTCTGCTTCCGAGGTATCCGGTCTACCCGTCGGCCATTTATTTCCTTGTGTAGAGCTCACCGTTTGATCCGCGATGGCTGTGTAGCGTACCTTGCTTCAGTTTGTTCTTTGGAGCCTAGCGGATCTTTAGTTTTTGAAGTGCCGGTTGTTTCTGAGTTCTCTGACGTCTTCCCGGTGGATCTACCTGGTTTGCTGCCTGAGCGGGAGGTAGAGTTCTCCATTGAGCTTTTGCTCGGTACGATGCCTTGTCCAAGGCACCCTACCGATGGCCCCGGTGGAGCTGTGTGAGTTGAAGCGCCAGTTGCAGGAGCTTCTTGAGCTGGGCTTCATTCGCCCGAGTCATTCGCCGTGGGGCGTGCCTATTTTGTTTGTGAGAAGAAGGATGGCAGTCTTCATTTGTGCATCGATTATCGGCAGTTGAACCAGGTTACTGTGAAGAACAGGTACCCGTTGCTGAGGATCGATGATTGTTTTGATCAGTTGCAGTCGGCCAAAGTTTTCCGAAGATTGACTTGAGATCCGGTACTATCAGATGCAGATCAAAGACTCAGATGTCGGTTTGACAGCTTTCCGTTCCAGGTACGGTCACTTTGAGTTCGTCGTAATGCCATTTGGGCTGACGAACGCACCCGCAACATTCATGGATCTGATGCATAGGGTGTTCAATGAGTACCTAGATCGTTTTGTGGTTGTTTTTTTTGATGATTTTTGGTCTACTCAGCTTCTGAAGGAGCACGAGGAGCACCTGAGGATCATGCTGGAGACCCTGCGGAGTCACCGCCTTTATGCCAAGTTCGACAAGTGCGAATTTTGGCTGAGGGAGGTGCACTTTTTCGGGCACGTGATCTTGGTTCTAGTGTGGTAGTGGACCCTGCCAAGGTGGAGGCCGTGTTGTCGTGGGAGGAGCCCACATCGGTGTCAGAGGTCCACAGTTTTCTGGGTCTGGCAGGTTACTACTGGAGGTTCATTCAGGATTTTGCCAAGTTAGCAGCGCCGTTGACAAGGTTGACTAGGCAGGACGTCAGGTTTGTCTGGTCAGAGGACTGTGAGCAGAGTTTTCGAGAGCTGAAGACGAGGTTGACTTCAGCGCCAGTGTTAGTCTTATCGTCGGGCAGCGGCGATTTTGTGGTCTATACCAATGCGTCGAGGTCAGGTTTGGGTGCCGTGCTGATGCAGCACGGTGAGGTCGTTGCCTATGCTTCTCGGAAGCTCAAGAAGCACGTGGAGAACTACCCCACCCACAACTTGGAGTTGGCAGCAGTGGTGTTCGCTCTCAAGTTGTGGAGGCACTACCTGTATGGCGAGGCTTTTCAGATCTTCACCGATCACCAGAGCTTGCAGTATATTTTCATCCCAGAGGGATCAGAACTTGAGGCAACGCCGATGGATGGAGTATTTAAAGGACTACGACCTAACACTTTCCTACCACCCAGGAAGGGCTAACGTCGTAGCCGATGCTTTGAGCAGGCGCGTGCGCTTGAGTTCGCTGTTGGTCAAGAGTGGAGGCTGTTCGAGGAGCTGTCCCAAGGAGTGTTCGTTCCGTCAAGGACCAGAGACCGTGCAGTGGCGAGCAGTTTGTCAGTTCGGCCGTCAGTGTTCCGGCAGGTGTTGCAGGCACAGCAAGCAGACCCTCAGTTGGCAGACATTTTGTAGATGCCAGATGTTGAGCTCGACGAGGACAGCGAGGTCAGATTCAGAGGCCGCTTGTACGTTCCTGAGGAGGCGCGCCAGGCAGTTTCGTCAGAGGCTCACAGATCGAGGTATGTTGTTCATCCTGACTCCACCAAGATGTACCATTGCTTGAGGAGGTTCTTCTAGTGGCCAGGATGAAGAGGGGCATGGCAGAGTTTGTTGCCGGTGCCTTACCTGTCAACAGGTGAAGGCCGAGCATCAGCGTCCTGGTGGTGAGCTGCAGCCGTAACCCATTCCCGAGTGGAAGTGGGACGACATCACCATGGACTTTGTGGTTGGTTTGCCCCGCACCCCGCAGAGGCACGATGGTATTTGGGTGATTGTGGATCGTTTGACCAAGGCAGCGCACTTTCTTCCGATCAGGATGTCATGGTCAGTGGATAGGTTAGCCAGGCTGTATGTGGATAGTTGTTCCGTTGCACGGGATCCCAATTCAGTCGTCTCCGACATAGATCCGAGGTTTACGTCAGGGTTTTGGCGCAGTCTTCAGAGAGCACTGGGTACAGAATTGAGGTTCAGCACAGCGTTCACCCTCAGATAGATGGACAGTCAGAGCGGACCATTCAGACACTGGAGGATATGCTGAGAGCGTGCTGTTTGAACTGGAGGCACTTGGGAGTCGCACCTTCCGATGATAGAGTTTACGTATAACAACAGTTATCACTCGAGCATCGGAATGGCACCATACGAGGCCATGTATGGTCGCACGTGCAGGACTCCACTTTACTGGTTCGAGGTTGGTGAGAGGCAGCTTTTGGGGCCAGAGTTAGTGCAGCAGTGTGTAGATATAGTTAGTCTGATCAGGCAAAGGCTTCGGGCAGTGCAGAGTAGACAAAAGAGCTACGCAGACGTCCACAAGAGACTGTTGCAGTTCAGTGTTGGTGACCTTGTTTTCTTGTGGGTCTCACCGACCAAGGGCGTCATGAGGTTTGGCAGAAAGGGAAAGCTCAGTCCGAGGTACGTCGGGCCTTTCCCTATCACCGAGAGGGTCGGCGAGGTGGCTTACAGGTTGAGTCTTCGAGCAGAGCTAGCAGGTGTGCACAGTGTGTTTCACGTTTTGCAGCTCAAGAGGTACATTGCAGATCCTTCGCACGTGTTGGACTACTCGCAGCTTGAGCTGGCGCCAGACTTGTCAGTGCCAGAGTACCCAGTCAGCGTTGTCGATCGCAGAGTTCAGCAGTTGCGCTGGAAGCAGATTCCGCTGGTAAAGGTCATCTGGAAGAACCGCGTTGGTGGCGAGGCCACCTGGGAGCGCGAGGATGAGATGCTGGAGCAGTTTCCCTATTTGTTTGATTGATTGGTATGTTACTTCTCCTTGTACTGCTTTCCAGTTTGAGACCGAGTTTGTTTTATTTCGAGGACGAAATGTCTTAAGGTGGGGGGATGTAAGACCCGGACCCCTTTAGCCCTTTGGCTCCATCCTCAGGGTCACGCAAGGCGCCCGGCCGCGACATGGTCACGCCAGAGTGGTCTGCCGTGACAGTGTTGGGTCACGCCGCACCCGGCCGCCGCGTTCTTGTCGCGACGGGGGCTGCCGTCGCATCTTGTTGCGACGTCTGTCAGGGTCGCAACTGCTTTTCTGACAGACGTGATCGGTGTCTTTTCTGTCAGAACGACTTTGTCAGGTGTCAGACGCGTGCAGCGTTGACGCGGCCTGTCTGGTCGTCGCGACTGCTTTTCCAGTCTTCGAGGTTTGACCGCCTTTTTGGGGTCGCGTCGGGGGCGACCGTCGCGACATGGTCGCGACGCCGAGGAGCATTGCGACACGCTAATTGTCGCGCCGGGTCGGCCCGTCGCGTTCTGGGGGCCGTCGGCTTAAAAACCGAAGGCGCGCCCATTCTCCCCCTCTCGCCCTCTCAGCTCTCTTTCCCCCCTCTCCTTTCCCTCTCGAGTTTCTCTTGCGGTTTCTTGGCGGATCGTGGTGCTTGAGGCGTCCGTGCTGAGGTGGTGTCGTCCCGCTCGTGCAGGGGACGTGTTCGTGCCGTTTGGAGCGAGGAGGAGGCGTTCATTCCTACAAGAAGGCCCTAACGGGTTTGTTCTTCATTTGGAGGTAGGGACCCTTGATCCTCTCGCCCTAAGTATGCTCCCCTCCCCTTAGAGATCATGTTTCCTCGTGCTTGGGTTGCGGAGAGTAAGGATCCATTCTCGTGGTTGAGTGAGTTTTTCCCTCTGAGCGTAGATTCTTGTTAAATCCAGTTTGTGGGGTTGTATGTGTGTTTTGCATGATTTACAGCTTTCTTAAATGTTAAGCATGCTCCCCTCCCCCTGTGGAATGCTTGTTTGGTGGTTTTGGGGAGGTCTCTGGAAGAAGTGCTCTGGAACCCCCCTGTGCTGAAGACGCGACCATTCTGGAGGTCGCGATCTTGTCGCGACGACCTTGCCGGTCACGATAGGATCGTGATAGCTTGTCCCGTGTGAGAGGTTTTACCATTGCTGGGACCCCCATCCTCGGGAGCCTGTTGAGGGAGTACTCCGGGCTACGAGGGTGCTCGAGTTGGCAGCCACCAGGCGGACTCTGGAGCTTAGGGTAAAACGGTGGTTAGGACAGTGGCGTTGAGTCGCTTGCAGAGCTCTTGTGGTTGGACTGGGATGCCGAGGTTAGTTTTCGGAGTTCTTCCCGGCACAGTCCACCTAGTCTTTTTCTCACTGTCTCGCTCTTTGCGGCCCCAGAACCGCTTAGAGAGGCCAGGTGTGGGACCGTAGTCCGGCCAGACTACGGCGGTTACTGTTGTGTTACTTGTGTGCTACCTCGCTCTGACGAGATGTGAGGGTCAAGACCCGGGTCGAGGATAAGACATTGGTGGACGCGCCTAACCTTAACTAGTGGTAGTGCTTCTGTAGCTAGTGTTCCTTGTCCAGGCGAAGTCCCCCCCCCCCCCCCCCCCCATCTGTGTTTGCTAGCCATGTGGTGGTCACGACGAACAGTCGTACAGAGTTCCCTACCATGTGTACTTTCCGTACCGTGCTAGTTTTAGTTTTGCTTCTGCACTTCCGTTGCAGGTAGAAGATATAAACTGTTGTCATTCATTTGATATTTTTATTCTCCTGCATGTTTAGAGCTAGTAGGAGATTGGTAGTCCCTACTGAGCTTCTGTTGTGAAGCTCATCCCTCCTTTTCCCAGGTAAGACTTCTCAGCAGCGGCAGGGCACGCGCCGGGCGGAGGAGATGGGTGGTAGTCGGAGTCCCCGTAGCTAGCAGTGGTTCCCCTTTTTCAGTGTACGTCACCCTCGGGGTATGCCCCTAAGGGACTTGTTCTTCTCTTGCTTTTTACTTGTACTAGTGTGCGTGCGTTGGGGACTATACTTACAGTGGTACGCGGTGGTCTCACTCTCTTTTCTGTTTCCGCACGTACACTCTAGATTAGCAGTTGACGTTTACTTCCGTTACATATCCTGTTAGACATAGATTATAGCCCTTCCGGGTCCCTAGATCCTTGGGCGGTGACCGCGAAAATTGGGTCCTCGGCGTGGGCCGAGGGTCGGGTTCTCGGGTCGTTACATACCGTCTGCTTGTGCAGTTTTGTGGCGTGCTCAAAGCACATTTACCGAGGTTGAGACTGTGCGTTGTTGTGCCATGTTGGCGATACTTGTGGACTTGAGTACTTTTCGTTTATTTATTTCAGTACCTGCATTGCTTTGTTATTATTTCATTATATTACCTACTCGGTTAGTAGTCTTGTTACTTGAGTTACCACCGCCCTTCCGCTTGGTGTAGGTAGCATGTTTACTTTAGTACCACTATTCTTCCTGCATAGTTTAGCTGTGTTGTTCTTGTTCCGCTGTCGAACCGGTGAGGGGTTGGGTTCCCTGTTGGGCTTCGTTCGCGAAGCTCATTCCCCCCTTACTTCCTTCCAGGTTTGAGTTCGAGGGAGCCGGTGCTCGTGTTCGGACGGTCTGCGTCGTGCCTCTTGTGGTCAGCAGTGTTAGCAGTGGTTAGTATTCCTTTTTGCACTTGAGTTATTATCTGGGACATTGTGTAGATTCTTTCATCCGCTGTTGTATTTCTTTATATTGTTTAGATATTGTAACTTGTTGTATATCTCACTAGACATATTTCTAACCCTTTCGGGTCTTCAGATTCGTGGGTGGCGGTCCAAGGGTCGGGTACTTGGAGGGTTCCAGGTATCAGATTCTTGGGTCGTTACAAAACCAAACGTCGGGACCGGAAACCCATATAAACCATGGCACTGAGAAGAACCCAAGGCTGCAAACACAAATTGTGAACAACTGCTTGGACAAAGACACTAGCCATGGAAGGCAACTACCACTAGTCAACCGGTCAGGTGCGCCACGCGCCTTATCCTCGACCACCAATCCATGTGTACCACCTCCCGTCGAAGTGAGACGCGGAACTAAAGTAACCACAAACTGTTGTAGTCCTGCCGGACTACCGGTCCCACACCTGGCCCCTCTAAATGGTTCCAGAATCACGTAGAGGTGCCAGTGAGAAGGACTAGCTGATCTGCGCCGTAAGAGCACCAAAACCACCTCAGTGTCATAGACTCAGTTAAGAGAGCTTTGCAAACAACTCTACGCCATTCTCCCCCCGTTTTCCCATTCTTCTACCAGAGTCTGTAAACTCAAGCTCGTTCGCCGCTCGGAGAACTCCCTCAACAGATGCTCGGGGATCGGGGGTCCAGGTAATGGTAACAACCTCTCAACGGACAAGCCCACAAGTGCCTAGCACCGGACGAAAGACTAGAGTAGGACCGTGCTAGGAAACAGCACAGGTGCCCATAAACAGAGTAGCAATGGAAGAAAAACTCCGAACAGGTTGTCAAGCCGCTCTCTGTCTAAGAAGGCGACACAAGAGCTATCGCCACCTGAAGGTCACACCTTCCCTATCGCGACCTGGGTCTAAAGGCGACTCGGAAGCTATCGTGAACTGGGTCGCGACAAGGGCATTGTCGCGACCACAGATAGAGGTCCGGGTGGCACCCGAAACCTCCCACAAACCACCAAAAAACTAGGCATGAAGGCGATGACCACCCCGTCACTACTAGAATGAGATAGGGTGTGGCTTTGCATTCATACCAGAAGGCGACGGGTCGACACGCCGCTATCTGGGTCGCGATAAGATTCTTGTGGCAACCACAAACAGTAACACCCGATGCCTCCAAAACGAGCCACAAACCACAAATTCGGTGAGTACAAGGGGAGGGGAGCATATAGAATGATGTAAACATAAGGTTTAAGCTCAAACCACCCTCATCCATGCCCATGCAAGTCAAGAATGTGCATCTACACTCCAAAGATCTCACATGCATGCAAGATGGAACACTCACATCCAACCCCCATAACAAACACAAACAAGCCAAACATGCAACCACGGTCCTAGCATGCTTCTACTGGCTTGGAGAAGGGGTTTGGAGGTTCTAGCATGGTAGAAATAGGGGGAAGACAAGGGTCCCTACCTCAAAACGAAGAGCCAACCTGTTGGGGTCTTCTCATGTGCATGGCCACCTCCTCCTCGCTCCAAGCTCCACGGTCACGTAGTCCACGAGCAAGGATCATCTTACACATTGGAGAAAGGTCACCACCATGAAGGGGAAGTTTCCATGACCAGAGAAACACCATGCCGAGGTAAGTAACCACCCTCTCCTCACACACACCCTCACACTCTCCCCACGCAGGAAACACATACAGAGGGGTCGGAGGAAAGGAGGAAGAATAAGAAAAGGGGAAGAAGAGGGCTGGTCTGCTGACCTTGCACAAATAGGCCATGGACCTAAGAACGCGACATCTTACCCGTCGCATTCACTTACTGAATGTGACGACTAACCTGTCGCGACCCCGAGGTCATGGTCAAACCTGACCAACAGACCCGCCACATGTCATCCTCGCAGACTTGACACCATGAAAGTGACACCTGACATGTCACCTTCATCTGTCAGCGCATGACACTTGGCCCAACTATCTCGACAACAAAATGGCAAAACTACATGCTGTGGTCAGAAGGCTGGACACGACGACATACCTATCGTGTTCCTAACCAGAACGCGACAGCTATCCCGTCGCCTTCAGAAAGCGACGACCCGATACATCGCTACTTCATCAGAAAGTGGCTAACCAATGAAAGGAGAATGTTACATTAACTATCATGCTATTGTGTTCATCACCTTTTTCTTGATAAACCATCAAAATCTATTAAAAGAAGATCCAAAGTATGATAAAAGATTGCATGCATGGACATTTGGCTCAGGTTTACCAAAAGGGCAAATACATGCGGGGTATACATGGAAATATGAATGTAGGATAGATTACAAATATAGATTTACGATTGATTTTATGTACATTTTTTAAGAGGGATATTTTTGCAAGAAACCCTATCTAAACCTATATCAGGAAAAGAAAAGTTTCCATGAGAGGATGGCAAATATGAATGGAAAAAAAAACCGTGAGGCCAAGCTTACACATAAATAGTGATTTAATACACACAAATAGCACAATGATACATATAAACAATATAACTATATGGGTATTTGTGTGCACTAATGGATATTTGTATGTATTTTTTGAGGGTATAAAAAAACAAACGGTGTATTAAATGCACTTGGGGCCTCGCCTCTCCACATGGCATGCTGTGGAGGGACACATCATGCTATGCTTTCGGCTAGCCGGGAGCATAGCATTACTATAGATAGATAGTAGATAAACCCAGAGAGAAAGAGAGAGAGAGAGAGAGAGAGAGAGAGAGAGAGAGAGAGAGAGAGAGAGAGAGAGAGAGAGAAGCACTAAAAAAGAGGCAGAATTGTATAAGGTTTATGATTACATTTTCCTAGAAGTAAAAGAAATTTTTTTGTAGTCTAGATGTGATATGTACACGAACATATATATTTGAAGAGAAATATTATGTTTCCGATTAGTCAAGAGTATAGCATGATGTGAAGTAGTCTCACGTCACATTCATTGGGTCATATGGCATGCAGATTCTCAAGTATATTAAATATATTTTTTGAAGTGCATTTAATATATCTTAATTTTTTGGACGAAAAAGAATACATAGGAGTCAATTTGTGTGTATTATTATGTTATTTGTGTGTAATAAATCAACATATGTGTGTGTTATTTGTGTGCGTTATATAAATATTTATGTGCATTATTTTGGGCAAAAGAATATTCAAAAAATTAAGGTGCATTACATATACCCTAAAAATATATTTAGTATATTTAAGAGTTTACAAATTATATGACCCAATAGATATGACGTGCGACTACTCCACATCATACTATGTCGAGAGTATAATATTTCTCATATTTGAATGGGCACAGAGTCGGCTGGCATGCATGTTATTTTTAAATAAAAAGTTGCCCCACTCTTAAAAGTGCAGTAGCAAAGCAGCAAGTTTTGATCTCCACATTGATCAGCTCTGCAAAGTATGGATGAACTATTATAACACGAGCACTCTTACAGACAGAGTGTCGATACCCCAAGATCTGGATCCACACGACAAGAAGAAAGGAGAGAGAAGAAGGAACAATCACACAAGGAAGAAACACAAGGATTTACGTGGTTCGGAGAGGCAACGAGCCTTCATACGTCCACGGGCGACGGTGACAGTGGAACTTCACTATATGTGGAGAAATATACAAGAAACCTCACACCCCAACCTGGAGGAACAAATCCTCACACAACTCTCTTAAGCTCTCACCCCCAAGACTCTCTTAGAACTCTCTCTAAGAAGCTCTCTTAGGCTCTCACTTGGGATGCTAAACATGGAGGAGAGGGTCTCCTTTTATAGTGGTTGGAGCCCCCTCTTGAAGTTGCTATGTTGCTGCCTCCTCCACCTCCTTAATTGCATGCGTTGGGAGAAATTAACTCCTTGGAACCATTCCTAATTAGATCTGAACTCCCAGCCACACACGTACATGCATCGGAGTTTAAATCCCATCGGTTTTAAGTGGGATTAATTCCCCACCTCCCATATCCAGAAACCGTAAGGAGCGGTCTCTTGAGGTGTTTGAAGGCGGAACACTTCTACACGTAACAATTCTCCTCTTGGCCGTCTTCACAAGCCGCATCCAGTGCCAAGCTCTGCTACGATCACTGTCATTGCCAATGCCCTCATCAGAGCCCACCTCACGTGCTTTGCAAGCCGACCAAGTCCAGGCAATGCCTAAACTTCTCCGAAGGAATAGGCTTTGTCAGCATGTCTGCGGGGTTCTCCGCTGTAGAAATCTTCTAAACAGCCACGGTACCCTGCAACACAACATCACGAACAAAGTGATACCTAACATCAATATGTTTGGTCCTCTCATGATACATCTAATTTTTGGTCAGATGTATGGCACTCTGTGTAACGCCCCGACGCAGAATATCAGAGAGGGATTATAGTTATTAAATAGTACAGAGCGAGAAATAATTGCAAATCATTGCACAAATGGAATAATACCAAAAACTCCAATTTCATTAATAATCCACCAGACATCATTACATCAACGTATCAGAGCCAGAACTAGGGCCCCGAGTACTTTATTCAAAAATCAAACTATTACATTTTGACTAACTGACTCACTAACTCATAACTATACTAACTACTACTAGATAGCACTGGTGGCTGAAATGGTCACTCTTGAGCATCTCCCTCAGTCCGTCCTCGTATGTGTGGTCGTCTCCATCCGACTCACCTGAACACATTAAATAAATACGCAGGATGAGCGAATAACGCCCAGTAGGACTTAATATCTCATGAACACAAGCATGCTTTAAATAGTTAATGTTTTAATGGCAGGCTAACTAGAGAGTAAAATCATGTAGAGCATGTCATGATAACAAAAGAACAATAGCAACTGGCACAGGAAAAATAGTACAATAAGAACAACAATAGAATGACCATGTAACGTTATAACATGTAATTTGCACAACGGTGCACTAGTAACGATCATGCTTGCACTTGTAGAGATAGTACTTTGATTGTCATAGATTAATCTAGATAGTAAACTGGCACTGGATGCATGTCGTAACACATCCTTGATCATTTTAACTCCTATGGGCACTGGCACTTTTCGAGCGCTCCTCCCAGGACCTGATCGGGCCCTATTGCGCTGGCATTAGTCATTTCTTTATCTTAGACAATCACAAGAATGGCCAATAAAGTACCAAGAAGAGATAAGAGAGTACTAGACGAGATAGATGAGAGAGTAGAGAAAACATTAACAGATGAGAGGATATGGACATTAGATAAGATAGGGACAATTCCGTAAAACAACGTGAAATTCCGATAGTAACGGTTGCACAACACTAGGTCGGGTGCCGGCAGTCTGGTAGAAGTCACAACCACCCACTTAGTCGTGTCGTGAACACGGCCAAATGGTTCGGAGTGATCCCAAGACGAGAAGGAAAAACACTAAGGCATGGATCGTACTGATCCCTAATGTGTATCGGGATTTGGGGTACAACCAGCTCGTTGACTAAGGACGTGCGCCAAAACCAAGAAGACTTACGGAGGTCTTCACAAGGAGTCCCTGGCCCAGTCGAGAGTATTCCCGATGGAGAGGTGGTCCAAGTCAAGAGAAAGTGTGTAGAAACAAGTCCGTCGTGCCTCGAGTGCTCGAAGGCCGAGGGAAAACAGTAACGGTAGATAAAATGCGTGAGTAAAAACGGAAACAATTGTATTTAATAAAATAGGGAATTTAGTATTTATTTCACTAAATTACTGAATACATTATTGCATAATTTAATAAGGTCAATGGCAATTAATAATGTTATGTGTGTGCAAGTGTAAAGAAATCTTGAGAATATGATAGGTCGTGCAATTGACTTTTAAATAATATATTTCATACGATTATTAACAAATATAAATAATCAATTGTTACTGTTCAAAACAGTGCATGATTAGGGTTAAACTTGAGTCATATAGCTTAATTGACAAGGGTATGAGAGCAATTTTATGTTCTGGCCGAAGTCTCCAAATTGCGGCGGATCTACCCGTCGCGATTCAAGTCGCGACGGGCGGCTCGGGCGCGATCCGCAGACCGGCTGGCTTGGCTCGAACCGGAAGGAAACTGTGGCGCCTTAGGCCACCGTGTTCTAAACGTGACGCGCCTATAGGGCACGACCTGACTGGTATCGCGGCGGATCGCGCCGTCGCGATATCAGGACGGTCGACATTTGTTCCCTTTTTCCAGGGTTGATCAGATTTGACAGAGGGCTCTTCTAAATTCAATATAAAATCATATAATGACCTAAAAATCACAAATCCAGTTTCAAATGAAATTAGACACATAGATCTATCAGCATGCACGATTAATTTGAAATTAGACAATATTTAGCATGCTTTCAACCGGTTACATTCCGATGACCTAAATAGGCACAGTCAGGGTTCAATCAATTAATTAGAGATGAGTACATGATGAAAAATTCAGAAACTAGGGCGTTTGAAAGCTAACAAGATGTAGTATTATGCGAATTTTCTCATGGTATGGGATCAAGTATGCACGGAGTTCACAAGCAAACATGAAGGGTCAGGTGCATGGTTCTGACAGAGATTCAAAGAATTAATTCTCCCTAATGGGAGATCAAAATAGAGCAAGACCAGGGCCGTTTGAAATCTAATACGATGCAGTATATATGAGAATTTTATCATGGCATGAGAACAAGTACATGCAGGGGTATAGAGCAAACATGAAGTTTCGGGTTCATGGTAACAGTAGGGATTCAAGCAATTAATTCACCCAAATGGATGAACGAAATACAATGAGATGAGAGGACTTTTGAGGAGGTTCATGAAGGCTACCTAGGGTAATTTTTACACGTTTTTAGCTTGAGAGATTGCCTACCTTTTGTTGAAGAGATGAAAACCCTAGTTTGGTGACGTAAATGGAAAAACTCCTCCTTGTTCTAGCCTCCTCCTCCTTGCTCCTTTGTCTCCAGCCCTTCTCCTCGTTCTCCAGAGTTCCAGGAATGAATATGGTTGCTAGGGCTGAGTTTTGGTGTTTAAGATTACTAATAGAGTCCTTTCCATCTAAAACTCCTTCCTCCTATTTAAAATTCCGAATTTCCATATTTCTCTCCCACTTTCTCTCATTTATCCACCTAATAAGGCTGGGGAAAGAGCTAATTTCGTGGGTAGGGGGTTAGGGTAAGTGTAGGACTCCTTTTTAGGATATATATGTGTTAATTAGCATTTATCTTAACCACTTTTCATTTATTTAATTAATTAGGTACGAATTTAACCTAATTACCTCTTATCCCATAATGGGCTCTCCTCATTTAGGCCCAACCAACCATGTTAGGACCATTAGTACAACCCATTTCTAATTTAGCTTGATGGGCTTTGATTTAAATCAATTTATTTCTATTTATTCCCCTTTTTATTCAATTAAATCAATTTATCTCATTTATTTAAATAAAATTTTTTATTTTCTTGATTTAAAAAATCAAGGTTGCTACACTCTGACTATCACAGTACACCAGAGTTGTCTCCTGCACTTGACCCAGATCGCCAACCAAATCTCTCAGCCACAAGGCTTCTATCACTCCCTCTGCTGCTGCCATATACTCTGCTTCTGTCGTAGACAAAGCCACGGTAGACTGTAAAACAGCCTTCCAACTAATAGCACAGCCTGAGAAAGTAAAGACATAACCTGTCAGGGATCTCCTCTTATCCAGATCACCAGCGTAATCTGAATCGACGTAGCCGACCAGCTGACTATCATCACTAATTCCTTTCTGAAATACTAGGCTCACATCTGAAGCACCTCTGAGGTAACGAAGAATCCACTTCACAGCCTCCCAGTGGACCTTCCCAGGATTTCCCATGTACCTGCTAACCACACTAACAGCATGAGAAATATCAGGTCGAGTACATACCATAGCATACATAATGCTACCAACAGCACTTGCATATGGAACTTTAGACATCAGTTCCATCTCCTTCTCTGTCTTTGGTGAATCTTCTGCAGACAATCTGAAATGGGCTGCTAATGGAGTGCTCACAGCTTTGCAATCTTTCATGCCGAACCGCTCTAATACCTTCTCCACGTACTTTTTCTGTGATAAGTACAACCTTCTAGTGTCACGGTCTCTGTGAATCTCCATGCCCAAAATCTTCTTTGCTGCTCCAAGATCTTTCATCTCGAATTCACCATTCAACTGAGATTTTAAGTGGTTAATTTCTGACATGTTCTTGGCAGCTATTAACATATCATCTACATACAACAAGTAAATAAAAGAACCATCCAGAAGCCTTTTATGATACACACAGCTATCATAATCACTTCTAGAGTAACTATGACTCAGCATAAAAGTATCAAACCTCTTGTACCACTATCTCGGTGATTGCTTTAAGCCATACGTACAAAGACTTCTTTAACAAGCACACATGATCTTCCTTACCAGAAACCTTGAATCCCTCTGGCTGGTGCACGTAGATTTCCTCCTCTAGCTCGCCATGTAAGAATGTTGTCTTAACATTAGTTGCTCTAGCTCTAAATCAAGCAAAGCAACTATGGCAAGCAACACACGAATAGAGGTATGTTTCACGACAGGAGAGAATACCTCATTGATGTCAATACCTTCTCGCTGTGTGAAACCCTTCGCCACCAATCGTGCCTTGAATCTAGCATCCTCCACACCAGGGATTCCCTCTTTCTTCTTGAAGACCCATTTGCACCCCACAACCTTCTGACCGGTGGTATTTTCACCAGCTTCCATGTGTTGTTCTTCTGTAGAGACTCAATCTCCTCTTGCATGGCCAACTGCCATTTAGAGGACTCATCTGATGCTACTGCCTCTCTATAAGAACATGGTTCTTCCCCCTCAACATCATCTGCAACAGACAAAGCAAAGGCTACCATGTCAGCATGACTATACCTGCTGGGTGGTCTAATCACCCTTCGCTCTCTATCGGTTGCAATTTTGTACTGCCTTTGAGGGGACTGTCGTTGTGCTGTACTGCTCTCTGGCACATTAACTGTCACATCTGGGACTCGCTCTGTCTCCTCTTGCGCTACACTTTCTGTGGAGAGCTTCACCTCTAGCTCTGCTTGCTTGCCACTAACCTGATCTCCATTTTTTGTTGTTGATTTCTCTCCCGCCTGGAGCATCGCAGACTCATCGAAGGTCACATCTCTCTTAATCATGAATTCGGATGACTGAGGATTGGTACACCACAACTGATACGCCTTCACACCTTGTGTTTGTGCATATCCTACGAAAATGCACTTCTTTGCCCATGGCTACAACTTGTCACCTGTGACATGAGCATATTCAAGACAACTGAAAATTCTAAGGTGAGAATAATCAGAAGGAGAACCAGACCATACCTCCTCGAGAGTTTTCAACTCTATGGCTATGGATGGAGATCTATTCACCAAGTAGCAAGCCGTGTTGACAGCTTCTGCCCAGAATGCCTTTGACAGACCCGCTTGGGACAACATACTTCTCGCTCTTTCTAAGAGTGTCCTGTTCATCCTTCTGTAATACCGTTCTGTTGTGGTGTTCTTGCTGCAGTGCGATGTCGAACGATACCCTCATTCTTGTAAAACTCATCAAACTCTTTCGAGCAAAATTCCATACCATTATCAGTACGGAGGCGCTTGATCTTCTTACCAGTCTGTCTTTCAATCAACGCCTTCCACTGCTTGAAAGTGACGAACACCTCACTCTTTTTCTTTAGAAAATATACCCAGACCTTTCTTGAAAAATCAACAATAAAGGTCAGCAAATAACTTGCACCACCCTTCAAGACAACCGGAGCAGGACCCCAAAGGTCAGAGTGGATGTAATCCACAGTGCCATTAGTCCTGTGGACTGCTGTACTGAATATCACCCTACACTGCTTACCATACACACAGTGCTCATAGAAATCCAATTTCTCAGTCTTCTGACCATCAAGCAAACCACTTTTACTCAACTCAACCATGCCTCTTTCGCTCATATGGCCCAGTCGCATGTGCCATAGTTGGGTGGATCATCTGAACTTCATGCCACATTGGCACTACCCATCACAGTGTTGCCTTGTAGATGATAAAGGCCACAATCAGCTTCCCTTTCATTACAACCAATGCACCTCTAGAAATCTTGAGGATTCCATTCTCTGTAGAGAACCGGTATCCATGCACGTCTAAAATACTCAAGGAGATCAGACTCTTTTTTAGTTCTGGAATATGCCGCACTTCTAGAGTTCTGATGACATTGTCAAACATCTTGATTATAATTGTACCAACTCCTGCAACTGCAAGAGTTCTATTGTCTCCCAAGGTTACGGTACCACTACTTACTGTTGTGTAAGTAGAAAACCATTCCCTGTGAGGACACATGTGGAAAGTACATCCAAAATCAAGAATCCAGTCATCCCCAGTAGTGTTAGAAGAGACTGACAAAACAGTCTCGTCATCAACAGTCCCCTCTTGAACAACATTTACTGTATTAGAAGAAGACTCTTCCTGAACCTTGCCTTTCCCTTTAATTTTGTACAGTCTTTTTGATATGCCCTCTTTGGTTGCATTCATAACACTTGACCTTTTTTATGATTTGGATTTTGATCTAGCCCTGCCCTTTTTACTAGACTCTTTTTTCTCAGCTCTCCGTCTCACCATCAGGCCATCTGCCCGATCTTCTCTATGAGTTTCTAGTACCTTCCGTTTCAACTCCTTAGAGTTTAGGGAAGCCTTGACATCTTCTATAGAGATATCATCTTTCCTATATAGCAAAGTGTCAACGAAATGCTCATACGAAGGAGGTAATGAGCATAGGAGTATGAGAGCTTGATCCTCATCATCTACCCTAACACCAACATTTTTAAGATCTATGACAATCTTACTAAACTCGTTCAGATGATCA
Organism: Colocasia esculenta; assembly: GCA_014218235.1. Lineage (NCBI taxonomy): Eukaryota > Viridiplantae > Streptophyta > Magnoliopsida > Alismatales > Araceae > Colocasia > Colocasia esculenta. The sequence goes on along the minus strand of CM024763.1, from coordinate 33,645,498 downwards.
GTAATGGGCATACCTTCTTTCATGCAAAAAGTAAACAATCGCTGCTTTAAGTACATGCGGTTTGTGAGAGACTTCGTCATGTACCTTGACTCGAGCTTGAGCCAGAGTTTTGCTGGGGTGTCTTCATTGGCAACTTCTCTCAACACATCATCTGCCAAGCATAGACGAATTGCCGCAAGAGCACGTTCCATGAACTCTTCTTTCTCTTCGTCTTTCCACTCAGACGGTAGGACCTCCTTACCTTTAACTGCCATGCCCAGCCCCTGTTGTACTAACAGAGAATGCATCTTAAGTCGCCAGATATTGAAATCCTTTGTCTTTCCATCGTATACTTCAACGTCGAACTTCATTGCTGATGTCGACTTTGTAGCCATCAACAAGGAATACGGATTGAATCTCGACTGAGCTTTGATACCAATTTGTTACAACACGAGCACTCTTACAGACAGAGTGTCGACGCCCCAAGATCTGGATCCACACGACAAGAAGAAATGAGAGAGAAGAAGGAACAATCACACAAAGAAGAAACACAAGGATTTACGTGGTTCGGAGAGGCAACGAGCCTTCCTACGTCCACGGGCGACGGTGACAGTGGAACTTCACTAAATGTGGAGAAATATACAAGAAACCTCACACCCCAACCCAGAGGAATAAATCCTCACACAACTCTTTTAAGCTCTCACCCCAAGACTCTTATAACTCTCTCTAAGAAGCTCTCTTAGGCTCTCACTTGGGATGCTAAACATGGAGGAGAGGGTCTCCTTTTATAGTGGTTGGAGCCCCCTCTTGAAGTTGCTACATTGCTGCCTCCTCCACCTCCTTAATTGCATGCATTGGGAGAAATTAACCCCTTGGAACCATTCCTAATTAGATCTGAACTCCCAGCCACACACGTACATGCATGGGAGTTTAAATCCCATCGGTTTTAAGTGGGATTAATTCCTCACCTCCCATATCCAGAAACCGTAAGGAGCGGTTTTCTTGAGGTGTTTGAAGGCGGGACACTTCTACACGTAACATGAACAATGAACGATGACAAAGCTATAGCAAGTAATCTTGATATCATCTACGATGACAAAGCTATAGTTAGAAAGGGTGAATACATTGTTGACAATCGTGTATATGTATTCGTGAAAAGAATTGTCGTGTCGAGTCGAGATAATCTCTCGTACCGGAGTGGAATCGTAATGTATAAAGTAGATGGGAAAGCATCCTCGGAATCTCAGACATGCGGCTAGCCCCTCACCTAGCAAACGAGAAGTAATAGGTCGGCTTGGAGTAAGTATCCTATGCATGGTCTGGCTGTCATGGCAAGTCTAGGACGAAGACAAAGCATGCATGCAAGCGAAACTGGAGATGCAACCAAATGAAAGCCTGGTTGATACGGTTTGCTGGGAATCCTGGTGATATATGTCATGGTGCACACTTACCTTTCTCTCTTACTGAAGCGTGTAAAGAGAGACACAGCATGCCGATGCATGAATGATAATTAGGAACCTAGCTAGACCTGTATTATATGTAAATTATTCAGGTAACGAAGAGGACACTTCACATGAATGCCATTTCTTATCCCCACCTTCACCCACCTGTCGCGCACATGGTAGGCTTTAGTCGTCAGCAAGCACTGATTCCGTTTGTTTTGAACTCCTCAGCAAGCACTGGATTAATCTGCTTAACGAGAAGTTGGAACTCCCCAGCAAGCACTGATTCAGTTTGTTTTAAACTCCTCTCTTGATTGTAAAATGAACCATAGAACTCTAGGAGGAAAGAAATTAAAGAAGCAAGAAAATTGATGTGTACCCCAAGTATCTAGATGCACATAAATTCTAAGCGACAGGATGCTTCGAAATATTAACATGCGTATTTATGTATCCTTTCTAAACCAAATTAGATGACCATCCTATTATCTGGCAAATTCAAAGTTAGTCTGCTTACATACAAATTGCGGAAACTTTACTAGTTTGAGACACTGTCCTCTGGAATGTCAAAGTTTGATGGGGACAATACCATCCACAGACATGTAGAATACGCTTTAATCTACACCAGCTCAAAAGTATGAATGGCCACCTATAAAATCTTTCAGAAAAGGATGACTACGTATAAAAGTGTACAAAATATTTTTACTTTTTTGATTGATGGATAGCATCCATGTATACTGCATGCTTTTCGTATTTGAAAAGTAAAAGCCGTACGTTTTAATGGGGACGGCACACACACACAAGATACTTCAACCCGACTCCCGAAGAAAACAAACTTTGAATGGTGGTGTGGAGGCAGAAAAAGCTAGTCACAGCGAGCACTGGAAGGGCAGATGTGTTGTGTGTGTGTGTGTGTGTGTGTGGGTGTGTGGGTGTGTGTGTGTGGGTGTGTGTGTGTGTGTGTGGAGCTCTGCTTGAGAGGAATAAACAAATACGTACAATACAGAGACACCACTGATCGTCCACCCACATTGGCCCTACTTTTCCGAAAGATTGAAAAAGCCATTGCATGGACTGGTCCCCTTTGGATGTTCATCTGATGATTTGCTCCTAAAGCTGCCCATGCCCCTTCGAGTCTTGGAAATCGTTCAGATGAAGGCCATGTGTGGGGGTGCCGGGTGAGGACTGTGGAAGCAACGTGGAGCCTAGCCTTGGTAGTGTGGACCGGTGGCGTAACATCCTATCATATATAGAACTATACTATGTATGACCATCGTGTGGAGACAGAACCTAGCGACGGTAGGCCACCCCAACCCCACTAAAGGAAAAGCCACATTTATAAGTCCATAGGCGCCCCTTCAAGACCCCCGTGGATCCACCTAGTATAGTTGTCTGTCTAAGAACCGCCATACTATAAGGCAAGGAGGAAGGAAGAGAAGTTAGGATAGGTTCCGTTCTCCCCAGCCAATCTACTGAGATGGGTAGGAAGCCTTGCTGCAGTAGGGAAGACCTCAACAGAGGAGCTTGGAGTCCCGAGGAAGATAGCATCCTCAAAGCCTACGTCCAGACCCATGGAGAAGGACGATGGAGCATCCTACCCAAGAAAGCAGGTGAGCATGCAAACTCCAGATCATGCTTATCAGTGTTCTAGTTTATGTAGACCTAGCTACGTACACGGGGGGTTTGGATTGTTTAAGTAGCACCATTTATTTTATGCTGTTTAATTTCAGGCCTGAAGCGGTGTGGGAAGAGCTGCCGGCTCCGGTGGCTGAACTACCTGCGTCCCAACATCAAGAGGGGGAACATCTCCGAGCAGGAGGAAGACCTCATCATCAGGCTCCATAGGCTCTTGGGAAACAAGTATGAAGTCGCTAGCTAGATTTCTCAGCTCAGCTATATATATGCTTTCCACATCGGGAGCAGTTTCTTCAGCATTTTTCTCATGGATATGTGTGTGTTGTTGCAGATGGTCGCTGATAGCGGGACGGCTGCCAGGCCGAACAGACAACGAAATTAAGAACTATTGGAACACCAACTTGAAGAAGCGAATGCAAAGCCGGAGCAGCAGTGCACAGGAGCTCAAGTGCAACGAGAACGAAGAGAGGCCCAGAGAGGGAGCGGCACCAGCAGCCGAGGCGGCTTCGCCGACACATGCAGAAGAACACCCCGTCGTCCCCGACCGAGTCATCAGAAGCCCCGCCTTGCTGAAGAAGCCTAACGCTACTTCAGCAATGGAGAAACAGGAGGCCACGGTCCACGCAAGATGCTCGACGATGGACCCTCAGATGGAGGGCATCTGGGACTTCTTGCTGAACGGGGATGGCGGCCGACATGAAAGCAAATCCGCCATCGACCTCGACGAGAACACCCTGATGCGTGCTGATGGCGAGCTTCAAATGTGGAGTGACATGGCGAGGGCATTAGAGAGGGAGGGAAGAATGATGATGCCGTCTCCAGTTGAGTACTCCTCCTGCGGTGAGAACCTGGGAGACTGGTCAATGCTATTCGGGCCAGTCCAAGATGATGGGAATATTTTGGACGTCGAGTTGTTCTCCTCTTCTCTTCTCAGCTGATGAAGACAAGAACTGGAGTATTGATCAGCCAAGAAATTAAACCCTGTTGGGGGTGAATAGAGTTCTGAGAGACATGCAATCGATCTTTAGATGGTAGCTCATCTAGGGAAATTTCTCTGTATTGAGTTCTGCTGCATGTCTCTTAATTTAATCTCTGTACCAGGTTTGCATGTGTTTGTTGGGTGACATGCAGAGAGATTGGTCTGTGTACACCACTGTGGATATCTAGATTAAGAGCAATAAAGATTCAGTGTTATATTACGTTCGATCTTTGCTTCTTTTTCTGTGAGGGGAAACTAGTCACCCACTGACAGGAAATATAGTAAAGAATATATGAACATTATTCGCTGCAATATATAGGAGGAGACTGATCGATTTGGATGGGACGTTTCATCTCCTCTGGCTTTCCACGAATGGTGGAAATCGTCTTCAATCCTCTACGTGCACAGACAATTTGGAAGGAAAATGACAAACGAAGCAGCTTGAAACTGGATATAGTCCCTTAAAATTGAGAATAACGTAGACGCTCCTATGTATAGTAAAATAAGTCTTGGTACATAAACTTGGACGTGTTCGATAGTACCGTTGCTATCGTTCAACTATGCCGTTAGTTTGCTACCTACATAGAGGATTAAGTTGCACTGAGGACCTAGTTTGTGTATCCCATATGGTACACAGAGTCCGCGAAGACTTTGGTTACACTATTCGAACCAATGTTAGTTTATTACAAAGGTCAACGCAAGGTTAGATTAAAAGTAGTCTCCATCATGTCCTACCCAGCTTTTGATTGCGAGCATCAAATCGAATAGCATAAGTATCTAATTTACTGTCTCGAGAGAGTCCATGAACCGTCTTTTCCCACAAAAAGCATCTTGGTATATATATCCTTTCAACGGATGTGACTGATCCGGCTTCTCGGGGCTTGTCAAAAATTAGATCCCCCAAACACTCCTTCAATCACATGAAAATAAATTGCATTTACTTTTTCGCAACAAAATCTTCCTGTAACAGGGCTGACTCTTCAACCCAATGCGAGAATATATTCATGCAAATTAACTGGGTATTTGAACTGTCCTGACCTATCCGTACAAGATTGAACTGTTGAAAGTAGGCCTTTGAGTCCTCAAAAGACTTACGGACATTTCTTTCAATGACATGTCTCCTGTCAACTTGTCAACATTTTTCTTTCTTTTTGGTATTAACCCCGAGAATCGTTAATGAGCACCAGTACTAGTGGGGCCTATATATATCAAGTGGAGAACTTGCGAGTGTTGTAAGTGCCATTGGTCTATGTAAAGACCTTCGAAGATTAAACGCGCGCATCTCGGAGTTAGAGACCCCAAGCAATATATGGTAGACTACTTGTGGTCGCTGGTTTACATATATAGTAGACACCAGACCTTCGCGATATAGAGGATTCCACCCCATGTGTCAGCGTCCTCCCTTTAATACATAGTACCAGCTAAAGTCTGGTCCCAACGGTCCGGCAGTATACGATCGATGTAGACTCACCCATGTACAGATCTGCAATCTCCTCTCCAATAATTGAGCTCGGCTTGCCGAACTTGGATATCCTGCAAGGATTTGTTATTTCCTCCCCATGGACTCGGACCCGGTGCAATCAACAAGGTAAAAGATAGGGGATTCCCTGCATGCAGCCTTTTCAGAGAAGCCTTGGGCAGAGCATATGAAACCCTTTCCGGACGTTCATAGTACTTTTGATGAAAACGATGATCACCGGCCGGGCACATTTGAATGTTAGAGTCCCGACAAATGAAGGAACACAGTGCAGATGCATCCAAACAACAGCTAGGGCCGGGACCGATGTTCTCGCGAGCGAGGGAGAAGGAAACATCTAAAGTGTGTGGCTGGCTAGCTTGTAGAAGTCATGTAGTAAGGTCCACCTTAAGACGTAAACTATGGTCCCCGACGAGAAAGAAAGGGACAATATTATATCACCAGTTTGGGGAGAGCTGCTTACGTACATATGGCCCGGCCTGTAGAGATGGGAAAGAAAGTAGATTACATCATCCTCCTGGGAGATATAACGTTTGGGGTACACATGCACCTTGGAGTATAAGGATATATGGTCATTACTTTTGCAAACTTCAGCACGTCTGCCTACGGAATCCTCAATGTAAGAAAGTATTCCGTTGGATCGACTTGGAGGCGGCTGCAGTCTCATGGAAATTTGTGTAATACAGTGGAAGGAACGTACGGCATACAAGAACAGGGTCAGAATTTAAAGCAAGTCATTGGTTCCAGATATGTTTGTCAAGATACGAACAGTACTACAACAAATTAATGGGAATTGGTATCAGCTGTAAAAAAAACATGCTGCCAGTGTACATATTAAGAAGCTATTGCAAGTTGACCTCAAGTTCACAAGTACGTGTCAAGGGAACTCGGGGGCTTATAGCTAGAATGATTAAGGGAGCTTTTTAAGAAAATTAAATTGTAACCACATGAAGATTAGGAGAATGGAAAACCATATCACCCACGTATTTTGATTTCCTATTAAAAATGGTTTCGACGCATCTAAAAACCATAGTACATGTTCGTTGAAATTTCTCAAAATCCAGATGGATAAAATATTCTGGATCATCTCAAAATAATGATGCATCATTCCACATGCTACTTGGGATATTGTTGGTGCCTTTCGAAGACGGCTTGGTGAATCAGCAAACCGTATGTATAGTCCCCTCTCCTTTAGCATAAAGCAACTTCCAAGAATGTGCAAACTTGAGTGATCGTGGTTAAAAAACAGATGCAATAACAAATTATGGGGATTCCCGGCTGCTGCAACGATGAAATGTAGGAGCCTAGAAACCTAGGAAAGAGCAGGCAAAATATCCAAGGAAAAGAATCTCATAATACAATATTCTCTTGTTTTCATATAACAGCCTCCATTATATATGCTCCCTAAATGCACCACCGACAGCTTGGAAGGGAGCATGCATGTGAACTCTAGATTGTAGCGTAAGTACCATGCCAATGGAGCATTTAAACTCTTCTGCTAAGCAAATAGCCATACCAATACGTACGTTGGCCCTTTGTGTAACATGCGCGACTGGTGATGATCAATATGTGACAAATGGTGAGTACCAACAAAAGTATACACAAATGACTAGAAATTTATTGAGTTTTATAGGCATCTCTCTCTCTCTCTCTCTCTCTCTCTCCACCCACCAACCTACGTAGAGCCATTTCTAACGATTCGATGGTGTAAAGAAACTTTGCTGACAGCTTGTCCTTGAACAGTTCTTTAGAGTAAGGGGATCACAATCGTTGTATATGGCTACTATAATGGTACCAGTATATTCCTTCTCTCTCCTCCATTCCCTTTTGTTCTTCAGAGTACTCGCCTACTCGGCGTCAGCAAAAAGGGGGAAGAAACAGGGTAGGAAAAAGGAAAATTCTATGATGTGGAGTTAAGCAAGGAAAACAAAAGAGCGATCCTGATGCTAAGGGAAGCACTCACAGTTGTAGACTGTCCTGGGATAATTGCACATGATTAGTTATGATGACTAATTAGTTTAGTTGTATGATAAACAGGCTTAACGGGCCTCCAACATCTAGATTACCTTTACCCATCACAAAAACGCTTTGACAGACTCCTCCGACAAGGATAATGACATTAACACTTGGCGATGTTGGGGCCAGCTCAGCACTGTGAATCACTGGTCATTAAATTCAACATTGTTGAAACCTTATTAAAGTGTTGCAGTGTACAATTTGAAGAATTATACAAAAGGTGTGTGGGCTTTTAGTTGCTTCATGGGGTGCAAAACGGCACAGATCGCTTATCATTCTCTATCGTATATGGAGCACAAAGATAAAGGAGGCCTTATGCCGCATTTGCATGTTGCAAAAGTCTGCATAAAAGTATAATGAACTATACATAGTACATGAACGCTTTCTGAAATATGAAATAAAAGGTCCATGGCGTTGATCTGAACGACAATTTTCTGCGGAAAGGTTTCAACTCCGCAGTAAAGCTAGGGAAAAAAAAAAAGAAAAGAAGAAGAAAGAAGCGGAATCAGTGGACCTCTCTTTCCCTCTCTCCCCCCCACCCTTTCTTCTTCTCCACTTTGAAGAACGGATATTATATTGGATTCTTTGAGTTCGGAAGCTCTGTAGCATTACAAAGAGGCACGACTTTCTAACGCCGGGCCACCATGTCTATGGAGATTGGAAAGGATATGTGCTTCTTCATTTTGGCAAACACAGTTTTAGGCTACATTTTGGCAGCTTTCAACCTGGAAACCACTTTGCCAAATATTGGGCATCCAAGAACAGAATAAAGGGTGCAAATTTGAAGGGGGGTGGGGTGGGTAAGACCTCCAACATCCGCCACCCCACTCCGAAAAGCCATGCAAATTTTTCAGCCAACTTTCGGAAGCAGCTCCAACACCCAAGCAGAAGCCCAAGAACCAGCTGCTGGTAAAATTGCACATGCCCCCTTTCACCCAATAACTGAGCTGAAGGTCATAGGACAAAACGCCTAGCAAACAGACAAGAGAGGAAGCAAAGGTGGACACGGTTGGGGAACAAATATTAATCGCAGCAGCCAATAGGTGACTCCTCTACCTACACAAACAACTGTCTGAAATCACTTTTATCGTGATGAAAAGAGAAGGAAAAAGGATGGATTCCTCTCTCTCTCTCTCTCTCTGTGAATGGCTGATACGTACCCCTAATTCTTTTACTTGAGGTGGCAGACATTTCTTGGAAGAAGAAGACTAGCTAATATTTTTTTCACGCACCCACAGCACATCATTGCCCTTATCATGAAGCCGAACATGGACGCTGACCAATGATGCAAGGAAAAATCAGCGATGATGGCTACCCCCAATTCCAGTGTATGAACGGACTCATGCAATTATGCGAGGGCACTGAAAGTGAGAGGAGACTTCCGACCAGATTTCGAATTCAGCTTTTTATCCTAATGAAAAGTTCTCCAATACAGGGTAAACGAAGACTTCTGCATGTGGATCACCTCAAAAGCCACAAAACCACAATGGTGTCAGGCCGTCAGCCTTGGGTAATTCCTAAGTGAAGCAAAGAAAAAGAGACGAACAGGATTCGAAGTTGAGCAGAGATAATGGCCGTCGGGGTTGGGTCGCTCTCAAGTGAAACCTGAGAGAGGGGGGGGAGGGGATTCGTGTGCCCTGGTGGCCGCTCCGGCGATTCCAGAAATCTCCCACGCAGCAGCTGCAGGTCGGGGAGTGCATGTCATGTATTGTCGAAGATGGACTAATTATTACAACAATATCCTAAAACATTAACTAATGAGATCGTCCTTCTAGAGACTTTTTATTTCGGGTTAGTTCTACGTGCAGTCGAAGGATTTCTTTGTTCGAAATAGTGACCCTTGCTTTGTTACTTTCATTTAGAATGTGAACATCTCTTGGTCTCTTGAAGGTTTAGGGTTTGCGCGCGAATAAGTTTGATCATCCACATGTAATGGCACCAAGCACGCCAATACTCTTTTGATTCCAATATGAGTGAAGAGATCCATGTACAACAGGGCAATGAGGCTATGCCAGCTAATTCTCAACAACTTTCATTATTTGAATTGGGCCCAAGCCCAGATAAAACTGCATTTGGGTTGGGCATGAAGCGAGAAAAGTGTTAAAATTGGAGGCCCAATATCCCCAAACACATTTCTACTTTCCCCTTTGGGGTTGCTGCTTGGACACGCGTTAAGAAATCGCAAAAAGCTCCAGATATAGATCCACGTTAAAAAAGCTGGACAAATTAAAACTTTTTTCTCATAAATTTCCCTCTAAACTTCTATTGGTCAACATATCATAGTGGTGATGAGGGAGAAGAAAAAAGATCTGAGCACAATCAAACAAATATAAAACAAAAAGGAAGTTCTTGATATGTAGCAATATCCACAGATCCCACCCGGCGTGGACCCGTCCTTTATCTATGAGATCGGCCCAGTGGGCCGAGGACGGCACAGAAACTCATCAAGAAAGCGCACCAAGCAACAGCCAGCTTGTAGGGGCTCAATTCCGCGCAGCCCACTACGTCCCAGCCTCGTTCGGCCCAATAGACGCGCTTGTCCGTTGGACCTCATCGGCCACTTGTCGGCATTCCCAGGTCGGCCCGACACCCTTCGTCCGTCCACCCACCGAGCAACCATCAGGAGGATTTAAACCAGTGAAAGTGCATTTAGTTGCATGTAATATATTTTAATAGAAAAAAGTTTTTCATGAAATAATTTTTATATGAAAATAAAAATCATAATATTATTTAGTTGTCAAGTAAATATTTTCTTTGACTATTTATGTAAATAGAAAAAAGGGTGAAATGTCAGTAGCATTAAATGTAAATTTTTATTACAAAGTTGCATGGAGCACATGAGATCTTATGGTCCACTCCAATAAGAAGATTCACATACCCCTTTGTACTATTTAACAATATTCATTAAAAATTTTATTTTACTTTATTTTTTATTTTAATATTTTTAATAGATATATATAATATATAATATATTATATTAAGATAACTAATGAAAACAAGTAACTTTGATAATGATAATTTAAAATAGGAGAAACAAATATAAATACAATTTGATTGAATAGTACTCTACTATATTTTAATAAAAAATTAAAAATTACAACAACTAATGAAAAATAATTACTACTTAATGAGTGGAAAGAAAATAAAATTTCAATTTAAAGAATAATGTTCAAAAGATTGTCACGGTAGTTAGAATAAATAGAATAAAATGGAAGAAGGAGAACAACCGGAAAATAGCCTCCGATTTTTTACACCGGATGTCAAAATCTAGAACTTTTAGGATAAAATTTATCAGATTTTATATTTCAAAGATACCAAATGACCCAAAAATTGAAGTTCTTCTCGAAAAATATTTTCCTAGTGAAATTTTCCGTTGAACAAACAAACCCTTAGTCTGTCAGATTAATATATATATATATAATATATCCTGAAAATAGATAAAATATTACGGGAATAATGGGGCAGATCCTCTGAACTTGTTCTATCCCAGGGATCTTCGAAGAGAAGAGTTGGAAAATAATCTTTATGGAGACAATTCTTGCTGGAGTACGGCGTTCATATGTTAACTGTCCTATCCAACACTTTATGGAAAATAATCTTCCAAATGCTTCTGGCGTTCATATATATGTTAACTGTCCTATCCAACACTTATAGAAGCAACTAAACCTCCCATTTAACCAACCCATTGTTAAACTAGCTAGATAAGGATTAAGAAGTATTAGTCATTATACTAATATATCTACAGTATTAGATTCCCAATATGTGTTAATTAGATACAGCAAGAAGATTACTCAGATGCTTAACTGAAGGGATGGTCTGTGTTTTTTATAGGGGTTTGGGAACATTTTTTTTAAAAAAGTTATTTCTATCTAAAAATTTATGTTATGTTCTCTTTCAATTTTAAATTTAAAATTATGAGAATGTGATGTGATGTGTTGGGAAAATAATAAAAATTTTAAAAATTATATTAATGTGTTTGGGGTGGGCGGGGCAGGGGGGGGCGGAGTTGCGGGGCGGGGCAGGGGGGAGGGGGGGATGGGGGAGGGCGCAGGGGGGTGGGGAGGGGATGGGGGGAGGGACGGGTGGGGGTTGGGTGTTTGCAGGCCTATGGGGGGATTGGGAGGGCACAAGAGGGGGGTGAGGGGGCTGCAGGTTGGGGGGTGGGGTGGTGGGGAGGGCACAAGGGTGGGGAGGGTGAGATGGCGGGGGGAGGGTGGGGGTGTGGTTCGCAGGGGGCAGGGGGGTGAGATGGCGGGGGAGGGTGCTGGGTGGGGGTTTGCAGGGGGGATGGGGGGGAGGGTGCTGGGTGGGGGTGTGGTTCGCAGGGGGCAGGGAGGGGATGGGGAGGGTGCAGGGGGTGGGGGGGGTGAGATGGGGAGGCCGCAGGGGGGGGGGAGGGAGGGGGGTGCTGGTGGGGGAGGGGGGGATGGGGAAGGCGCAGGGGGTGGGGGGGGAGGGTTCTGGGGGGTGGGGGGGAGATGGGGGGGGGGGGGGGGGCGCAGGGGTGGGGGGGAGGGGGTGGGGATGGGGAGGACGCAGGGGATGGGGGGGGGGGGGGCGCAGGGGTGGGGGAGGGGGTGGGGATGGGGAGGACGCAGGGGATGGGGGTGCGGTTGGGGGGGTGGTTGTGAGAGGAGTGAGTGTTTTAAAAAAAAAAACGGTTCATCTTATTTTTATTTTAAGGAAGATTTACATTAGGTTAAAAGTTGTTTTTAAAATAAAAAAATTATTTACCAAACAGTCATTGTGTTGGTCCTTTTCTTTTTAAATTAGAGAGAAAATTGAAAAAAAGTGTAAGCAAACCACCCTATTAGCCTTGTATGTGTGGAGCGGGAGAGGGAGATGAAAGGAAGCCTCAGAATCCGTTACAGTAAGTTTATAATAACAAAGGTCGTTTCAAGACATGAATATTAAAATTAATCGAGATAATTAAACAAATACTATAATGGTAACAGCATCAAGATACTACAAGTAAGTGCATCTCGTCTTAAAATTTTAAGAATGCGATCCATGCACACAGATTTCTTAGGCCAAATCAGGCACCCCATAGGCGTCCACTGCAAAAGGAACCACTAGCTACCATTAGGACCACCTAAGCATTTTTGGCACTTAAATATGTACAGTTGATCTTTACAGGCAAACCCCATGTCGTCGCCTTGTGCTTGGTCCCTTGCTCTCTTTCATAACCCAACATGGTCAAGTTGCTGGGGCACTAACCCCCCAGAGATATGCTTGTATAATGACTTGTCCTTGTTATATAGCCCCATTAGAACTATGGGCATAGATCAGTGGTTTAATTTTTTACCCATTTGCACTACTTTATTGGGTCTATGATGGGGAAGCTAGCTAATCAAGCTCACAAAGCTATATATATCTCCTCCATGTCCTTGTCCCTGTGCGATGTGATGGCATCCGGCCGGGTTACATCCCCGTTCTGTTGCGATATTATTATACCCTTTTAGGATAAACAATGGCCTTATGGCTTAATCAATATTCCTAGCTTTCTACAGTGTTGGAGGAGGGATGGAGATGATCATATTGTTGGGTCTCGGCTGTGGAGTCTGTTGATGAGATAATCTGGGCCTTTTCCTTTCGGTAGCTAGAGTGATGTTAGCGAATCTAGATGGGAGTTGGCTAGCTAGGCTTCCAACCCATGGGTGGAGGAACATTATCAGATACAGAGAATCCGTGCAGCTTGGGAGATCTCCTAACATCATGGTATTGTCGCCATACTGGGCGCATGAGGAGAATGGTGACCTCATCCCACTAATCCGGATAATTAACGGGCTAATTAATCTAAAGCGTAGGAAAGGGAATTTAATTAAGCCTTTTGAGGTTATAAAACTTCATTTAATGTACTATAAGATGCTACAACGACATGGGGTTAGTGCACTCCTTGGCCGGATCAGGTCATCTGAGAACCGTCCGGCTGAGCTTAGAATCCGATCTCTTCTTAGTGATCCTTTATTTCTTATATGTTCCTGCTCTTGTCATGCACATGTTTTCGCATATAGATTTGTCAGATCACGTACGTATTAGATGGCACATCTTTCCGGAATCCCTTGGAAGTACTCACATAACGACCATAAGCACATCGCATTAGTATTCGTAGTTTATTAACACCCATCATGGAAGGTTTAGATCGCTAATTGGAGTAGGTCATGCACAAGTGTTAAGCAGGTATATTACACGAGGCAGTAGGTTAGGTCCTGTATTTTAGATTTAATAAAAAAAAGTAGGTTGAAAGTTAATTAATATATAGATAGACAAGGAGAGATATATTTATAACGTACGTACGGTGAGATGAGTCCCGTGCGACAATGGCAGAGTGCCCCGAAAACAACTTATTGACCATGACCACTTTAGACTACATGCTTGGCGAGTTAACTATATGGTGCAGTACTATATGTGTCTACTGGCTGAGCAAGTTACATCTCGACATGGTAGATGTCAATAGACAAATAATTTGGAAACTATAAGAGACTAGTGAGTGCGACATACTATGTCCAAGTAATTAAAGAACAGAAATCGTATTTATTTAAGTGGGTTTAAATCGTTGGTAGAAGAAAGAAGATGTGAGTGCATATTCATATACATACACCAAAAATTAATAAAAGGAATCACATATATGCACTTCTGCGACCAACTTATCAGAAGGCCTCAAATCTTAGAAAACGTCAAGTATGGGAAAGAAATAAAGAAGCTAGAATTGGAAAAAAGATGGAAGTAAAGTGGAAGCATTAAAAAACTAGAAATTTTCCGAGTACTGTTCAATCCTAAAACCCATGACACCCCTTCCAGCGAGCACTCGACCTCCAAGAGCTACTAGCCGTTGAAACCCTCAAAAGCCCAAGATTTCCTTTTCTTTATCAAGTTTGGGACTCCGCGAGAATATCGAAACCGTTCTAACTGGTTGCGTTTCTCCTCATTCTCTGCGCAGTGCCCCTCTTTTTTTTTTCCCTTCGAGCAGCATCCAATCCTCCGTTAAAAGCGATTCGGCAGAGAACCCTAGAGATTTCTTCCTCACCCTGGGGCTGCGCGCCGCAGACTTGCATGCACCTTACGGGCGATGGTTTTCCTTTTTTCTCTTTTTTGTTGCATGCCATTGGAAAGAAGAGGAGATCCCTCTCGGTGGCCGAGCCATGGCAAAAGCTGTGGTTCAAAAAGCAACCCCCTTCCCACAAATCTTTGTATTTTCTTTCTCAACACAACATAAGCCGATTAGAAACCTATCTCCGAGTTGATCAGATCGAGACCATCTATTTAGAAGGAGCTGAAACCACCTATCAGATGGATGAGCAATAAGAGATGTTGAAAGCAGGGGGTGGCAGGCCAGGGCTTTCTTTAGGGGAGTAGTATTCCTGTCTTTCCTGGCCACTATTTGCATGGGTAACGCAGTATCATAGAAAGGAGAGAAATCATGCCCCCATAATTTGCATGGAGAGGTGGGGTAGGGAGTGCTCGTTCTTTGAAGGGACAGATCTTGTGTGTTTGTGTGTGTGTGTATGTCCTCCGCACGCTAAAGTGGGAGAAGCATAACACAAAGCGTAAAATCCAAGTAGATTTGCTTGAGGAATCGGATGCCCTTCTCGTGAAAGAGCCTGCCGGCCTGCCTTTTCATCCCTCGAGAAGGAAGAAAAGGAAGGGCGGCAGACATGATATCCCTCAGTTGACTACGACCTTTTTTTTCCGTGGCCGTGCTCTCATTTTGAAGATCTCATCGCCTCACGTTAACTTGTATGTATGTCGGAGTTTATGAGTTAAAATTTAAAAGCATGGACGCCCATCGCTCTCTGATCTCTCTCTCTCTCTCTCTCTCTCTCTCTCTCTCGTGAAGCTACCATTATATGGAAATGATTTAGTAATACATTATTTGACATATATTTTGACATCACTCATATATTTATACTATATAAATAGTATCAAATATATGTGTTATAAAATAGTTTGTTATATAAGTTCTCTCTCTTTCTCTCTCTCTGATGTGTGTGATGAGAGAGAGAACAGGCATGGACTGCGATACACTCTCTCCTTTCACTATCCAGTTGCGACCAATTACTGATCGATTAAAGCTTGAAGTAGAGTCTAACATGAACAGCTAGGACAGTGATGGGGAGGAGGGAAAGGAAAGAGATCATCGTGGGTGCGCATGTTTGCATGACAAGAGTATGTTTAGAGGGTATCTGGTGCATGCGTTTAGGTTGCAGACCATATTACGATCGCACTTTTGGGCTGTCGAGAACAGAAGCTCCGGATTTCTTAAATCTTGCTTTTAGGTTTGGGGGGGTTATCTTGAACAGCCACCTTCACACCATGTATCAAAAGGAAGAAAGGAAAAAGGGAGACAACAAGAAGAAACATGGCTACAGTTGTGCATGTTGGGTTCCCCACCTCCAAAAGTGCGTTAGCATGACTGTCTTTGCTTGGCATGCCCCTCACACGTGTCTGTGCATGCGCTCGTGTGTTACCCACTTTTAAGCTTTTTACCAAGTTCTTTCCCTACGCATGCACAAAATAATTCCACAGTCCTCTTCATCTGAATAGCCCCACACTAAAATGCACCGATGACACAACAATGTGCACATGTGGTAGTACATCAGGCTTCATGTGCAGTAGTACATACAGAGATTACAAAGGGTAACAGATCTGAAGCCGCAGAGAAATGGACAAACCAGAGGCGGCGCTGTCAACTATCATCTGATGTTATAGTTAGCGCACAATAATGAGTGCACTACTTTAGAGCATACATTAATCTGCAGCAGCCGAAACATGATATCTGTGGTTACAGCTGCTGTTATGAATACATCTGCAGTAGCTGTACAATAACATTCCCTTCTTTAATACCCATGTGAGGTTTGACGGAGGACAGTTTCATAGGAGTTTTCTTTTAGCCAATTAAGTACTAGTTTGATAACCTCTTAGACTCTTACGTCGTCGCCAATATAATCTTCAGTTTCATCATCATCTATCAAAGTCTGATCGTCGAGAAGTAGGGATTAACCTCACATTTCTCTTGCAATATCTATATATATATATACACAACATTCAAGTACACATGTTAAGATTAAAGTGAGAGTTAATACCTATATGCAAAGGAGAATCTGCAGAAAGCTAAACCCCTCAGTGTTGCGCCTTTGAAAAAGTTGGCTGATCTAGTAAGAGAAGAATAAGGGATAGGTCAATGAATATAACCATTTTGTCACATCGAATGTTTGTGGCATATAACAACAGATAGACTCCACTGCTAGCAAGTTTTATGGCTGACTAGCACAACCAACAAGTCCCTCCAAGAGAAAGGACTCTGGGTGTTAAGTGAAACCTCCAAAAGACAAGAAAGCAAGTATGTTCTCTGTCAAGGACTTGTTAATTTTGCTCATCTGAAACTTCCAAAACTTTCTTGGACGATAAATCAGTTAAAGGCAAAGGTACACGGGACACCCTGGTCCTGTAACCTTTATTGATCCACTCACTTTCGCTGCTCTGAAAAGCCTCAAAAGTTCCCATGAAAGATGCATCAGATACCCTACCAACCCCACCTCTCTTCAAGTGCAAAAGATGAGACACTAACCAAACACTGTGGATTCGCCATAAATCTTGAACATCCAAAACCTGCCAGGCTAGGGCTTGAATGCTCATGGCTCCTTTCCACGAGAGATGACAGCTGTTAATTTAAAACAATACATTTTAATATATATATATATATATATGAAGAGAGATCTATTATGACCGACGAGTTGCCATATATAATAATATATTACATGATCATACAATGTTCTATTCTACGTTCATTCTGTTATTATTTTTTTTTCTTTTGGAAACGAGAAATTTTCACCTCGTGTGACTTAACAAATTTAGGGAACGACTTTTAGTAGATCTCAAGATCGGAATTTGACAGCTCACAATTTACCGTATATCCATATATATTACCTGTGCCCCACGTAACCGAAAAAGCACTTCTTGAAGATAATTAAGTGGAAGTTAAGTAAGCCCTCTGATAAAAATTGAACCCACGACGTTCATAAATCGAATATCATATCAAAAAACATTTTTCTTCTCACCGATCACAACAGATTCCTCCTCTCTGTGTCTCTCTCTATATATATATATACTAGTTGAAAACCCGTGCGATGCACGGTAGTTGTTTATAAAATATTAAGATAAATAAAAAATATTATATATAAAAATATATAATTTTTATTACAAAAATTTTGTTAAATTAAACAGGGAAAATTTGTTCTTAAAACAAAGGAAGGTGGACTGTACGAAGGTAGGCTTAAAATTGAATTTTTTCTAAAAAGTTATGATCTGCTCGATTTAACAAGATTTTTTAGATGGTGAGTATCTTACCTTGTTTAGAAAGATTTTTTGTTGATTTAGGTGACAATTAATGTTTGAGACTTGAGTTGATAGATTTATTATTTTATATTAGCTGCTATATGTTAGGATTTGTTTATCCGAATTTTACTTAACCATATTTAATTGCGATATATATAGATTTAGTAGGAGATTTAGGTGGAAAAACTCTGCTTCTGGTGCTGCCACGTGGCTGCTCCAGAACTGAATTTTATTAGAATAGTACAGATAGTATAGATATGTAAAGAATACTACAAAAAGCTTCTCCATTTCCTGCGTTTCCTCCGCGGCCTCGGGCCATGCATATCTTCAGCTTTGCAGATGCTGAAAAAGATGATGAGAGACCCAAAAAAAGAATCACCCATCACTGACATCTACGAATGGGTTTTTGCATACGATCATTGCCAGGAACATCAATATTTTATTTGATGCTGCGAGGAACAGAAGAATGATTGGAGATATCCCACCCAAAAAAAAACATCTTTCACGACTCTTTCTTCCCTCTCCCTTGTCGTGTTCCTCCAATCCGACAGACCAACAACAGCAATGATATAACAATGGCAATGGACATATAGTTTAATCAACGTCATCAGAGATACTACTAACAGGACTTCCATCACAAGCTGAACAAGAATTCTCTCTCTCTCTCTCTTTCTCTACACTTTATTGTAAGCTGATCCTTCTGTACTCATCAGTTTAAACATCGTCTTCGGGTAAAGGGGGCTGGGCCCGGGAGAAGATCCGCTGGCCCGGGGAGAGGATGCACAATGGGTCGTACCGGGCCTTGCGCCCAGCGAACCGGGGCCACTGCTCGCCGAAGTGGCGGCGCCACTGCTCCTGGCGGCCGTAGTGCGGAAGGTAGAGCTTGAAGTCGTAGCCGTGGGCAGCGCAGCAGTCGACCACCTCCTGGTTCTGCGCCACAAGCTCCGCCGCAGACGGTCCCTCCGGCGGCGGCCGGTTGAAGCGGAGCAGAGCCACCAGGTAGAACACCTCGCCGGCCGGCAGCGACACCGACGCCCTCGGATCCCACCTGGAGGCAACAGAAGCCAACAGGAGTAAAGGGGTCAGGGTGGTGGGGACAAAGGGGGAGGAGGAGGAGGCGGAGGCCCCACTGATCAGTCGGTCGAGACGGAGGGGACCAGACAAGCGGACGGCGGAGGATGATGCTGGCATTCCCACCTCCACGTCAGCTGGATAAGGACGTGACCTTGCCCTCGTGATTTAACAGTGCGCACACCGGCGAAGGCTAAAACCGGTCTTTCAACATGTGAAAGTCCCAAGCGAAGGAACAAAGTGTCCCCTCAAATAATTTGGTCGGGATATATCTTTCTTTTTTGACGGGGCGGGATATATCATCATATTTCAACATAGTTTGCATCAAAAAAAGAGTGCATGAGAAGCACATTAAGTTTAAGTGGCAAATGTACCCTGTGGTTTGATAAAATGGCAAACATGCCCACTCCGAATTGGAAAGTTGCCTCCACTCTGTGAACCGTGCTTTTATTCTTCCTTCTCCCCGTCGCAAGATGGAGATGGAAGAATCTCCGCGAAATGACCGAACTACCCCTGGCTGTCGCTACTATAGAGCAGCAACTTGGGTCGGGTGGCAACAAAAAGACCCATATATGCTGGGCCACGGGAACCTTCTCCACGGCGATGGTGGGTGGTGATGATCGGAGAGGTGAAATGGGCGAATGGGTTTGTGTGATGATCACAACGGCGCTTACTTGGACTTGAGGAGAGGGTACACGAGCATGGGTCCACCGACCCCGCGGTGGAGGATGTGCATGAAGACGCGGCCGTCGAAGTCGGCGACGTCGGCCTTGGCGACGAAGAGGTTGAGCCAGGGGTGCGGCGCGCTGTCCCATATGCCGCTGGCCTTGGCCGCCGCCTCCGCCCGCTTCACACGCAGGAGGAACCCTCTGTAGCTCACGTCCGCCGCGAACTCCAGCCCCCGCACGTGCCTCAGCCGCCCCAGCATCCCCAACACTCTCTGCCAAGCCAAAGAAGAAAAAAAAACAAGAAAGAAAAAGAAGAAGGGAATTACGTTCAGATATAGAACAAGTAAAAGTGCAATTAGGGATAATTTGGAGGGCATCTCAGAGAATAGAACGCGACAAATTTGGGGATTCCGTCCACGGATGTGGAAAACTTTTTCGAAAGCCTATTCGAACAACCATTCGAGTGGCGTCGATTGGGATTCCCCCGAATAACGATGGGTACTTCGGAGATTTGCCGAGCGGCGACCACCCGTTCCGCGCCAGGCCTCCCCTGCGGGGGATCGGATGCGGGCCGATTTGCCCAAAAGGGCCACTGGAATAGCACCCGAATAAGGGAGAAGGCCAACGGACAAATAATCCTGCTGGATGAGGGATGGCGAATTGGGATGGCATTCGCGCCCGGAGGCGTCAGGTTGTGTCAGGAAATCCAGCGTAAGATCGCACGACGAAGACGTCGTCCTTCCGGTGGGTCCACTCCGCCAACTCAACACAAATCCCCAAACCCCCAAGAATTTACAACTTTATTTTCGTGTTTTTTTCTGGGATTTTGACGTAGTTAAATGCTTTTGATTATAATTTATATGGGGAAGTTAAATTTATTATTATTTATTTAACAAGGGGAAAAAATACCTTGCCGATGGCGTCGAGATGGTCGCGGAGAGTGTAGTGGAGGCCGACCTCGAGGCAGTAGAGGACGGGACCGGAGCCAGGCGGGATCCGGGCCGCGTCGAAGCGCTGGCCCGGTTCAAGGGGGACCGAGTCCCACCCGTTGACCGGGTCGTCCCCGTTCACGAACGCGAACCCCTCCACGTAATCGAATTCGTCGCCGGCCTCTGCCGCCGCCCGGCTCACCAGCCACTCGGCGTCCCCCGCGTACTCGCCGAAGTCGGAGTACACCACCCTCACCCACCTCACCTGGTACACACAACGACCAAGACGTAGTACACAATAAGATGATGTTGCAAAAGGTAGTGGCGGAAGCAGAGTAATTAAGATAGTGGTGGGTGGCGGCGGCGGTGGCGGCGCACCATGTCGGGGGCGGGCTGGAGGGGGATGGTGGCACGGGTGATGACTCCGAACTGGCCGAGCCCGCCGAGGGCGGCGAAGAAGAGGTCAGGGTTGTGTGACTCGGAACACACGACCGTGTCGCCGCCGCCCGTCACCACCTCCAGCTCCAGCACGTTGCAGCTCTGCGGCCCGTACCGGAAGGCCTGCCCGCTGATGCCGCCGACGGAGAGGGTGCCGCCCACGGTGAGGCCGAGGTAGTCGGTCCACGACCGCGGGGCCAGCCCGTGCTCCTCCACGCACCAGTGGAGCACATCCTCCCATAGCGCCCCCCCGCCGGCTCGCACGGCAGGGTGGTCCCCCGGCGCCCGGCCGGGCACCAGCTCCATCCCCGACAGGGATGGCCGCATCTCCAGGATCACGCCACCGGCGGCCATTGCCTGGCCGTAGATGGAGTGACCGTTGCCCCGGACGGCGACGGTCAGGCGCGGGGAGCGGGCGGCGAGGCGGACGACGGCGGCCACGTCCTCGGCGGAGGCGGGACGGACGACGGCCGCGGGGCGGAGCTGGTAGACGCCCCCGAAGTCGCGCGCGGCGGGCGGCGGGGGGCAGGATGGGGAGGGGAACTCGAGGGAGCCTTGGAGCTCGAGGGTGCGGAGGAGGGCGAGGTCCTCCTCATCGTCCCGGGTGGCATCATCCCCACTGGAGCCCGACACGGCTTCGCTCTCGGGCAGGAACCTCTGCTCCAAGCACGCTATCATCTCTCTGCTGCTCTTCGCAAACCAGCCACACAAGTTAGCACAAGAGTACCACCACTCCCCAACTCCAAACCCTGCCCTCCTCTTTCTTCCTTCTCACCCTGTTGCTGCCCGGTGCCCAAGAGGGGAACCAACAGGGATATGAAAGGGTTGCAGAGGCAGGAGGCAGACAGGAGTTGGACACAGAAAGGGGGAGAGAGAGAGACACACACACACACAGAGCCCGACGCCCTTATATAGCGGTGGCTTCACCGAACTCAGAGAGAGAGAGAGAGACAGGGTCGTCACGGCACAGAGGAGAACAGGAGCACCACCACCACCAACTTCCGGCACGGTAGAGGCGGTGGCGAAGGCCTCTGAACCAATCACGTCTGTTTGTCTGCCACTCCAGGTTAAAATAGTTAACGGATCCGATGGACCCACGATTCGGATCCTTTTTAGGAGGAGCAGATTTTCTACCCGCCTTGAATAGGGAGTATCCTGCCTCCGTTTGCAAAAATCATTTATGTTTATGTTCAGAACATAAACATTTAAACCAATTTATTTATCATCTTTGTGATCTCTAGTAAAACTGAACACGCAAAAAAATGGAGTACGAAAAAACCAGGGTTATAAGATATGGTTAAGAAACAGTTAAAGATGCATAAAAATTTTAGACATTTTTGCAAATAAATCATTGTTAGAAATAAATTTGTAAAAAAGTCATTTTTGAAATGTATTAGCAAATATTCTCTTATCTAAAAGAAAATAGTACAAATATGTCATTATAATGATATGTTTGCACTAAATCATTAATAAGTCAAGAGAGCATTGTCTAACCTTTAGTTGAGATGTATATGGTCCAAATAGTGGCGGACATAGAAATTTAATTTAGTGAGGTCACTCTAAAAGTTAAAATATACCAATAAATTTTGTGCTAAATCCAATGGGGTCACGCTACGTGGAAAAGTTTTCAACCAATGTAATTTAACAGAAAAATTTATACCCATTAATAGAGTTTCAAATTTTCAGTGGGGTCACGTAACCCCACTAACTTTTTCATAAATCCGTCATTGGGTCCAAGGGTGAAGTATGATATCGAAAAGTCGATGTCTCAGACTTGGGAGTATGGGAGCTACTCGTGTTAGTTTATTTATTAAAATCTAAAATTTTATTCGCATTATAGAGTAGTGAATCCCCCATAGATATTTGTAGAGGTATTCTTTAGTCCCACATTGAAAGATAGTGAGAACAAGTGTGTGCTTATCAGCAAGAGTCTCACCTCTTCTCCCAAGAGGGCCCTTTTAAAGGACAAAACTCCAAGCATGGGGACAATACCTCTTGGGAGGCACACTTAAATCATGTCTCTTCATTGGCGTCGTCTGTGGGAACGACCGAGAGGCCATGCGCCCTACCCGAGCGTCTCATCTTCATGAGACCCGCACACCCTTATCCTCACTAGGGGGCTATGTAGAGGTATTCTTTAGTCTCACATTGAAAGATAGTGAGAACAAGTGTGTGCTTATCAGCAAGAGTCTCACCTCTTCTCTCAAGAAGGCCCTTTTAAAGGACAAAACTCCAAGCATGGGGACAATACCTCTTGAGAGGCACACTTAAATCACGTCTCTTCATTGGCGCCGTCTGTGGGAACGAACGAGAGGCCATGCGCCCTACCCGAGTGTCTCATCATCATGAGACCCGCACACCTTTATCCTCACTGGAGGGCTGTGTAGAGGTATTCTTTAGTCCCACATTGAAAGATAGTGAGAACAAGTGTGTGCTTATCAGCAAGAGTCTCACCTCTTCTACCAAGAGGGCCCTTTTAAAGGACAAAACCCCAACCATGGGGACAATACCTCTTGGGAGGCACACTTAAATCACGTCTCTTCATTGGCGCTGTCTGTGGGAACGAACGAGAGGCCATGCGCCCTACCCGAGCGTCTCATCTTCATGAGACCCGCACACCCTTATCCTCACTGGGGGGCTGTGTAGAGGTATTCTTTAGTCCCACAGACGGCGCCAAAAGTGTGGAGGCTTTTTCCTTGTTTGGGCCGGAGCGGATCAGGCCTAACACTTGTGTAAGGGAGATGACGGTCGCCAGTAGCGGACAAAGGATCCTGCAATAACCAGAAATGATCAAGGGGCCTGGTGAAGACCGGGGAAAACCCTCCGATGCCTAAGTCAGTACGAGGCTTGCAAGGCAGGGGGTTTTGGAGTGTAAGAGCGTATTCGCGTGAGAGAGAACGTACCTGTGCATGGTCCTGTACCTGTACTCTTATAGGCATAGATGCTGCGGCGAACGTGCATAACGTTGATAGATCGTGTCTGGAAAGGCGCCTTGACGGGCGCGCATAATGGGAGGAGTTATGCGCTCAGATGTCCGTTGGGATGTCAGGCAGTTAACGCGCATCTTGAAGATGGGGCGCGTGGCCCGGGGAGGTTATAACCGCCGTGAGGACGCGATGGGCTGCTCGGAAGTCTCTGGAGGAGGTTGCCGAGCAGGTGACCCACATGGGGGTCGAACGTGCTATTCGGTAGCATCTGTAGTTGTCCAGCGTAGCAGAATTAATGCCCTCTGTGCGGAAGCAAGCTGCTAAGGAGCTCGGCGGTGCTTCGCTTGGGGTGATTGCCCTGTGGGGCCCTTTTAAATGATCCTTGCGGAGGCGTGGAACCGTACGAGGAGGCCACGTCAAAAGGGCAGGCGTTGATGGGCCCTGATGAGTCATGATGGGCTTAGGTGGCAGAAAACAACCACCACAATATTCAAACAAAGGTTGAAAATAGAATATCCAACAGAGGAGAAATAACTTACATTCCCTCGCTTTTGTTCGTTTGTATGAACTAGGAAGGGGGGTTCGGAGGTGGCGATTGATGAAGCAAATGGGAGCTTAAGAATACATTAACGGGGACTTACTCCATAGGAAAATGAATATTTGATTACATTACTAATGGATGTTTAATTTAAAAGAGGTATTCTTATTAACGAACTAACAATCTTCCTATTTTATTCAAATAATGATTATTTATTCTTAAACTAATTTAAGAAATTAAAGTTTGTTGTTTAATATCGATACCGATTCCTCGCTGCTTTCTTTTCTCCGTTCCCACTTCTTGGTTTTACCTCCTTAATTAGACAAAGCAATGTTCAAGATGGTGACATGTTTTAGAGGAAATTAAAGGTGTAATGGAAGAAACAAAGTGGATCACAGTGAGAGTAATAGAAAATAAAAGACATAAATAATTGGACTGGGAAAATGTGCCTATGTTTATTTCATAGCATTGAACACGTGGATTGTTAGTTAGATCAATTAAATCGAGAAAGTTTCTTGTAATGTACAAAACCGTGGTGAAATCAATATGAGATATCACCACTGTGCCAACACTTCCCCTCACGACCAAGATAAGTCGTGGAAATTGACAATTGGATGGTGGAAATAAATAAGCAGGTTGGACTCAAATTTGCTCTGATACCATCTTGTAATCTACAAAATCGTAGTGTTGAGATTAAGAGGCCCAGACTTATATGGATAAAACCACACCTATAGAAACCGATGTGGGTTATATATTACCACTGTGCCGGTAACATCTCTTCCCTCTTGGTAACTCACCTTCTATTGAAGGTAGTAACGTATTAGGTTGTCGCCTTCTGAAGGTGACGAAATGGTTGTCGCGTTCTTGTTAAGAACGCGATGGTCATGTTGTCGTGTTCACCTTCTAACCACATCATACACTTTTATCGTCTTGCTATCGGGATAGTTGAGACACGTGTCGAGGCACCTGTCAGCTGAAGGCGACATGTCAGTCGTCGCGTTTAGGGTGTAAGGTATGCAAGTGTGACACGTGGTGAGTCCGAGTGTTAGCTCTGACTAGTGCTTTGGGATCGTGACAAGATAGTTGTCGCGTTCATTAGTAAATGTGACCACCAAGCTGTCGTGTTCTCAGATCTGTGGCCTATATAGGTAAGGTCATCAGATCTCTTCCCCTTTCTCCTTCTTCCCTTCCTTCCTCGACCTCTCTGTGTGCATCTTCTCCGTGGGAAGGCTTTATAGTGTTCTTGGTGAGGGGTGTGGCTTATTCGGCGTGGAGTTTCTCTCCGGCATGGCGGCTCCCTCTTCGACGTGTGACCTCTTATTCGGCGTGTAGGTGTCCGGACGTTGCTCGTAGATGGCGTGAGCATGGAGCTTAGAGCGAGGAGGAGGTGGCCATACACACGAGAAGACCCCAACGGGTTGGCTCTTCTATTTGAGATAGGGACCCTCAACTTCCCCCTAGTTCTAGCATGCTAGAACTACCTTCCCTTCCAAGCTTTGTGGAATCCATGCTAAGTTGTGTGGATGCATGTTTGTTTTCCCTAGAGCTTAAATGGGGGTTGGGGTTAGAGTGTTTCCATGATGTGCATGTGAGGTTTTTGGAGTGTAGATTCATCTCCTTGACATGCATAGGTGTGAATGAGGGTGGTTTATACTCCTAGCATGTGTATTGATGGTTTTCCATGCTCCCTTCCCTCTGTGTACATCGGATTTGCCGTTTAGGGGCATTTTTGGAGGTTTCGGGTAGGCAGCAGTCAGACCTCTTTCTGTGGCCGCGACAAGGTTCTTGTCGCTACCCAGAACACAACGTGTCACCCCGTCGCCTTCTGGTCTGGTAGCGACGCACACCCTATTGCATTCTGGTTGCGACAGGGTGGTCGTCGCCTTCTGATCTAGTTTGTAGTTGGGGATGTTGGAGGTCTCGGGTGAGCACCTAGACTTCTGTCTATGGTCATGACAAGGTCCTTGTCACGACCCAGAATGCGATGCTTCCCTCGTTGCCTTTGACCCAAGTCACAACAGTCGGGGTATTGCATTCAAGTAGCGACAGCCACTGTGTCGCCTCCTTTGAGAAAGCGACAGTGACCCTATCGCCTTCTCAGACAGAGAGTGACATGCGTCCTCTTTGGAGTTCCTTCCACTACATCTCTGGTTTCTTGGCACCTGTGCTATTCCTAGCACGGTCCTACACTAGTCGTTCGCTCGGTGCTTGGCACTTGAGGGCTTGTCCCTGTTAGAGGTTGTTACCATTACTTGGGACCCCTCATCCCCACGCACCGGTTAAGGGAGTTCTCCAGGCGGTGGGCGTGCTCGAGTACTCCAGGCGATGGGGACAATGATGTAGAGTCATTTGTAGAGCTCTCTTGGTTGGTCTAGTACGCCGAGGTGGTTTAGGTGTTCTTCCGGCGCAGATCTGCTAGTCCTTCTCACTGCCTCACTCTACATGGTTCCAGTAACATCTAGAGGGGCCAGGCTGTAGACACCCGATTCTAGCCCATAAGTTGATCCATATTTCTTGTTCTATTAATGAGCCCCAAGTTGGTCATTCTGTTGCCCAGTTAGGTAGCACAGAGGGGGGTGAATGGGTCTTTAAAAATTTATCAGCTAATACCTGTTCACTAAAAACGTTCACAGAGAAATACACTTCAATGGATGTTAGTTATAGTTAGAATAATCAACAATCATACAGAGAGCAATCACACAACACAAGAATTATCCTGGTCAGATATCCTCTCCTTAGGAGTCCTACGTCCAGTCCCTGAGCAATATCTCAGGATTTCACTACCAAGGGTACTGTCCCCTTAAGGACCCTTACACCCAGCCGTAGCTGGTCTTCCTTCACACGAAGGGAAATACAAAAACCCTGGATGCCCCACCAGGTCTTCCTTCACAATAGAAGGGAACACAAACCCTGGATTCCACCAGGTCTTCCTTCACACACGAAGGGTACAAGCACAAACAAGAAACAAGTAAGCAGGAGATTAAGCCCCTAGATCAAGCTTTGACAGCCAAGATCTGAAGCTAGGGACTGAGAGCAATGAGATCTACAAACAAAAGCGTGACTCTCAGAACCAAACAAGCTATCTCGAAGATCTACAAACAATGCAGAGAGCAAAGAGCTAATCTAATGGAATGAGGCTTGGCTCTTTCTTTAGAACACGCAGAAGACTTGATGATCAGAGTATTTTTGTGACTGTCGTTCTCTGTCTATGTATATCTTTCTCTGGAGCTACTTTCTTCAATATATATATCTTCAATTTGAAATCTAAACGTTGAAGTATCCGTTGCCTCTAGCTTTTGGTGGATGTTAGACTG
Source organism: Colocasia esculenta (assembly GCA_014218235.1). Lineage (NCBI taxonomy): Eukaryota > Viridiplantae > Streptophyta > Magnoliopsida > Alismatales > Araceae > Colocasia > Colocasia esculenta. The sequence continues at coordinate 33,617,753 of CM024763.1, read as the reverse complement.
AGTGGCACTTAGAAGCTTCCAGTCAACAGTCCTTTATCCATTTGTGTACGCAAAGAGATAGGATCTTCTGAAGTCTCCTTTGGCTTCTATAAGGTCCAATTGTTGAGAGATGAATAGCTGACAAGGACCTGTACACAAAGCAAGCTAGAATGGTAGACAGCTGAACTGTCTCTTATTGTCAGTCAACGTTAGTGTGAATATTCATCAAAATAGTAATGCTTTTGCTGTTCTAAAAGATGCATAAAGGATAGACACGATAATGGACGATATCGTCTGCATGCATGCAGTGATACGTTCAGTCTTCATTAAATGCACAACTGTCAAAAGGATATGTGCGAAGACTTAGACTATTCAATCCGTTGAAAGGATAAGTCATATGTCAAGTTGATTAATATGAAATCGATGCATTTATGACTTATGAAATCGTTATGCAACCAAATCGTTGTCACTTAACAGCAAATCATTATGAGATATGAAAGAATCATTGTGATGAAGGTGATATAATCAAATCATTATGAGATATGAAAGAATCTTGTGATCATTAAGGAAATCGTTATGATACTTAAGAAGCGATGCGCAGAGTAAATCGTTACGATGAGCAAATCGTTTATGACGTCTGAAGAAATCGTTGCGATAAGTAAATCGTTACGATGTCTGAAGAAATCGTTGCGATAAGCAAATCGTTACGACGTCTGAAGAAATCATTGCGATAAGCAAATCGTTACGATGTCTGAAGAAATTATTGGGATAAGAAATCATTACGTCTGAAGAAATCGTTGTGATAAGCAAATCGTTACGACGTCTGATCGTTGCGATAAGCAAATCGTTACAACGTCTGAAGAAATCGTTGCGATAAGCAAATCGTTACGATGTCTGAAGAAATCGTTGCGATAAGCAAATCGTTCCGACGTCTGAAGAAATCGTTGCGATAAGCAAATCGTTACGACGTCTGAAGAAATCGTTGCGATAAGCAAATCGTTACGACGTCTGAAGAAATCATTGCGATAAGTAAATCGTTACGATGTCTGAAGAAATTGTTGTAATAAGCAAATCGTTACGACGTCTGAAGAAATCATTGCGATAAGTAAATCGTTACGATGTCTGAAGAAATTGTTGCAATAAGCAAATCGTTACGACGCCTGAAGAAATCGTTGCGATAAGCAAATCATTACGACGTCTGAAGAAATCGTTGCGATAAGAAAATCGTTGTGGGAACGATTTCTTTTAAATCCAGATGACATTTCAGACTATGAAGAAACCGTTAAGGCACTTATGAAATCGGTATGATGAAATCGTTAAAGTTCTACTGAAATCGTTGTAGGATGAGGAAAGTCGATGGGTACTTAGAGAAATATCATACTTGATCTTAATGTTGCTACAGTAAGAATAATACTTACCAATTTTGCTTTATTTTCCTTGTTATATTTCCTGTGCTCAAGACTTAAGGAAAGAAACCATTTGTATAATTTTGTTAAGTACCAAAATAACTATATAGTTTTGGTAAACTACATGGAGATAATTTGATCATCAATCTCCCCCTTTTTGGTGATGACAAAATATAGCAATAAGTGCAACTATTCTGAAATAATTCTAAAGAAAAGTTGCGGAATTAATGCAAGAAAATAGGACTAAGACAAAGAAGAGGAACAAGAAAAAGTAAAGAGCACACAAAGAGTGTATTGCATTAATTTTGAGAAGGTACAGGTAGATAATGAGCAGGGGACAGAGAGAGGCATAATGAGAAATTATTTCCCAGGCCTGCTCTTCCTGCTTCTCAAAAAATGGCTTGAAAACCCTGAGAGATACGAATAGGTTGGTCCCATAAGGGACCATCCTACGGAGATGAAGGCCCACTGCTTCTCAAGGAAATTTGCATAGGAATCACGATCCAAATTCAGTTTAAAGAAGCTGACTTTCACAAAACTGGCACAAGCAAGAAACTGATCTTGAGTGACAGGGTAGAATATCTGCTTGTGCTTCATATCCTGGCGCATGGCTACATAAACCTTGTACCTTTCAACCCAAGTGAGATAGAGATCATTGACAAGGTATATGGAGTTCATATCCAGGAATGTAGCTTCTGAGATGAGAGGTTCACCATCCCTGGCACGAGATTCATTCAGATTAGAAAGTTACTGTGCGGAGAGAGGATAGAATCTGATCCAATCTTTAAGGGTCAATCTTTCACATTCTGACAGGGCAGGAGCAAGAACTTCAGCACTGACATTGCCCTGGTGATACTCCCGAAACAGGAATCTGTGGAAAGCCACCAGATAGCCCTTCTGGACCTTAATTCTGCCCTGACTCTGGCAAACGCTCAAAAATGATTGAGCCTACAGAGGAATCCATTATTAGAGAGTGAAGAGGGGGAAGGAAGGTAGTCTCAGGCAATTGAAGAGTGGCAAAGTCTACTTGGATAGCTTCAGTGTCACGAGTGGAGCCAAGACTTTGGATTGCCTGCCGGAACTGACCCAACTGGACTTCAGGCAAATGATGAAGATATCGATAATCATTAAACATCTTAAAGTGCCTGATCATCTTTATCTCCTTCTGAATGAACGGGGCCCATGTGTCCTTCTGGTGGATCAGGAACCATTCAGACAAAGTTAGGGAATGGTCCCTAGGAGGGAATCTGGCAGATTTGGCAAGTAAAAACTTATTGTAGAGAACTTTATTTGAGCGACCCCATTTTTCTTCAGTTTGGGATTCGACTGAAGAAAAGATTTTATTTTGAGGAATTTTGAAGAGAAGTATAGGGCAAGATGGTGTTTAGATAGTCTATGAGATTCTGATGAGGAAGATTGAAGATAGAAGCAAAAACTACCTTATGGAGGAATTCCTGTAAAGAGGTCTATTCTTGGTGATCTCTATTAGTGAAAACCATAGAGGAGGATACAAAACTGAAGAGGAGTTGGAAGAAAATGAGGGTTTTCTTTTCTTATGGATGGACTAGAAGAGTCTGTCCCATGAATATGTCTCCCACCTTGAGGACAGATCGGAGAATGGCTTCCTCAAACTCATCCTTGATGGTCCTAAGGTAGGGACCATCAATCTGAGCTCCTCTGGAATGATTGTAGTGAAGGAGGGAGGAGGATTAGGATGAAGTAGAGAATGTGGGTTGGAAGAGGTAGGTTCAGAGGGTCCAAAGAATGAGGGACCAGAGGAGGAGGAGGCTCCAGCTAAAGATGGGAGGAACTCACTAAGAGGAGGAGGTGGAGGAATGTGAAAGACAGGAGGTGAAGAGGAATGTGTGGGAAATGGGGTAGGAGAGGAGATGGTTCTGGGTTGAGGTTGCTTGAAGGGTTGAGGAGTTGGTGGAGCAGTGAAGGCCGAAGGTGGAGAGGAAGGAGCAGGTGTCTGAGTAGGTGAAGGAGCTGGGGGCTCTAGAGCTACAACTGCTTCTTCTGCCAAATTTTGCTCAGACTCCACTGGCCCTGATGGCCCTGATCCTTGTGTTGATGGCCGTGAAGGCCCAGACTCCACAGCTGCTGCCTGAGAAACAATTTCTGGCCCTGATGGCCCAGACTCTTGATCTGATGGCCCTGATGGCCTGGCAACTTCTTCTTCATTTCCTTTAGAAGGCTGAGCTAGAGGGGGAGGAGGAGCTTGAGCTCCAACTACCTTCAAAATCTCAGAGAGCATGGACTTCATGCTTCCCATTTCCTTGTTGAACCATTTCATAGCATTCTTACTTGAGATAGCTCTTAGGTGGCTGATGCCTGGCTCATGAAAATGGAATTTACATCAGATTGCAATGAGCATAGGATTTCTCCTTGAGCATTCAACCTCCCTATCACACAAATTTATTACAATTCTTTGTCTCTGGGACTCTGATATGGAGTATCTGCAAGGAGAGGAACTTCTAGAGCAACTTCCTTTCCTTCTCCCTTGCTTGGTCCACAGGTGCCTGAAGATCACCATCATCATCTTCAGAGTCTGAGGAGCTTGCTGTTTCTCCTTCTCTGAATTACCTTTCTGAGGGGTTTTCAGTTCTCTCCTCCCGAGGCACACCTGCATTTTCTTCCATAGTTACTCCTTCAGCAGGGACATCTTCCAAGGATGCATCCATGTACACTGCGGCTGGCTGGTCTTCTGGATAGTAATCTCTTCCATTTGAACATCAGTGTGGCTGTTGCCACATCTGCTTCTTCCTGAACAGACTCATGAAGAGATTGCTCCCCCTCAATAGGAGCATCTTCCATAACTACATCTTCATGTTCGACTGCTTGCTCCCCCTCACTGGGAGCATTTTCAACTAAATTTTCTTCAGTGTTGCCAGATGCCACAGCTTCTGCCACTAGACTACCACCAATCTCTGATCAACAGAGGTGCTTAGGATGGAGTCAAGTGCATCCTGAAGTACAGAGGCTACTTGAGAAGAGGAGAGAGGATTCTCAGAGAATTGCCCAATGGGCTCAATGTCTTCAGGAGGGATGTCCTCAATCCTGCTAATGGATTCATTAACAGCTGCTATTCTGGTGCTGGTGTTGGTGCTGGTGCTGCTGGTACTTCAACTGTTGCTGGTGCCTCTTCTGCTGCTGCTGCTGTTGTTCTAGCTGGTGCTACTACTTCTGATTCTGGAGCTTCTACTGCCACAGCTACTATTTCTGCTATTACTTCTTGCTGGGCTTCTTGAGCTTCGCCTATTATGGCCTCACCTTTAGCCACAGAGGTTTTGGTCCACACACCATTAACTACTGAAAAACCAATTTTCCTCAAATTTTGGACCGAATATCTTGGCCATCTTCTCTACTACTGCCCCGGACAGGTTTATCCCAAAGTGTTGGAAAATTTTAGTGAGCAAGTGGGCATAGGGCAGAGACACATTTAATTTGCTCTTAGTATCCCAGATTTGAGCATGAGCAAATTTCATCCTCTCAATGATCACTTCAGCCATATTTATCTGCTGGTTCTAAATGGCTAGTACATCATGTCCGAATCCGCCTTGGTGCATGTGGAGAAAGTAGCACTTCTTGGAACTAAAATATGACAGACTATAAAGTGCAGGAGACGATTAAAAGCGTTCAACTGATTTATGTCCAACTTACCATCCTTCAACCTATATTCAGGACCAACAATCCCTATTCCCTTTGCTTGGGTATCCATGGTGTGGATCCCACTGTGACCAGATGAGCTCACACCAAACAAGGTCTTCAACAGCTCATGATCAATCTTAATGTGGGTCCCTTGACAGAAGATGTCAAGGACCCGTCTGCCTCTGTTCTCAAACAAACATAAAATGCCTTTACGAGGTCTGGATAGCTTACCTCAGATAGGGTTGTGATCTCTGTCCACTTCATCCTGCTCATAGCTGCCACTATGCTGAGCATTCCATTCTTCTCCAAGTCTGCAACATCCACTGCCTTATTGCCACACAGCTTCGTCTTCACAAACATAAGCCTCTCTGCTGCTCAGCTGTAAGAAACTCAGCGCCATAGCCCCCAATACTGCCAGAGACAACGGAATGCGGCCATGGATTCAAGTGAGAGAGAGAGAGGTTTCTGAAGGTTGAGATGGAAGCAGAAGTGAAAGCCCTAAGAAATTTCTTCGCGGGAAGAAAGGGAGGCTTCAATTTACAGATAGTCGATGCCGGAGTCGTTAGGGTATCGCCTCAGGCAAACAGACGAAAGAGGGAAAAGGGGGAAAGTAGGAGATGAATCATTTCCACATCGATTTCGGAATATAAGGAGATAAATGCTTTATCAAAAATTGTGGCGCCAAAGGGGCGGCAAAAAATGACAAGAGAGGAATTTACCAGTATGAGAGACTTTGTAAAAGAGAGCCGCCAAAGAAGGATAATTGAAATTTTCTTTTGCTTAAAGCCAAGGAGAGAAAATTTACTTAAATTCTGAAAATTTATGTTTCAGTTTTAAACAAAATGTTTCAAAAATTGCACATTCCCAATTCCCTTCTAAGAGATGTTAATCTCTCTTCGGGTAAGACTTTTGTGAAGATATCTGCTAACTGACCATTTGTATCAATAAAAGACATTTCTAAATTACCATTTGCTACATGATCGAATGAAATGATATCTAACCTCAATATGCTTGGTCCTTGAATGCTGCACTAGATTTTTGGTGAGGTTTATTGCACTAGTGTTGTCGCACAATAACGGAATTATTTTGATATGTAATCCATAATCCTCAAGTGTTGCTCGATCCACAGGAGTTGTGTACAGCAACTTCCAGCAGCAACATACTCAGCTTTAGCTGTCGATAGTGCTACTGAATTGCTTGCTTCTTGGAGGACCATGATATCAGACAACCTGCAAGAAATTGACAACAACACTGGTGCTTTTTCTATCTATTTTACATCCAACATAATCAGCATCTGAATATCCTACTAAGTTAATTTCACATGATTTTGGATACCAAAGTCCTAAGTCATGAGTTCTAGATAAGTATCTAAAGATTCTTTTAACTGAAATTAGATGAGATTCTCTAGGATCTGCTTGGTATCTAGCACACATACATACACTAAATAAAATATCAGGTCTGCTAGCTGTTAAGTAAAGTAAAGAACCTATCATACCTCTGTAGATCTTTTGATCTACTTTCTTACCATCCTTGTCACTGTCCATCCTTGTTGATGTACTCATAGGTGTTGACAGTGGCTTGGAATTTTCGAATCCAAACTTCTTTAAGAGCTCCATGGTGTATTTGGCTTGACAGATGTGGGTGCCATCTTTTCCTTGCTTAATTTGTAGTCCAAAGAAATAGTTGAGCTCCCCCATCATGCTCATTTCGAATTCTCCCTACATTAACTTTTCAAAATACTAGCAAAGAGATTCATCAGTAGATCAAAAAATTATATCATCTACATAAATTTGCACAAGTAATATATGTTTAACTTTGGATTTGATGAACAATGTACTATCTACTTGACCTCTAATGAAACCATGGTTCAGTAAAAATGAGCTAAGCCTTTCATACCAGGCCCTAGGTGCTTGTTCAAACCATAAAGCTTTATGTAATCTAAAGACATGATTAGGAAATTTTATGTCATCAAAACCTGGAGGTTGTTCCACATAAATTTCCTCTTAATAAAGCCATTTAAAAATGCAGATTTGACATCCATTTGAAAATTTCAAATCCAATGCTGATGCATATGCAAGTAAGATTCTAATAGCCTCAAGTCTAGCTACAGGTGCATAGGTTTCATCGAAATCTATGCCTTCCTCTGGGAGTAGCCTTGGGCTACCAGTTTGACCTTGTTTCTTAAGATCACACCAGCTTCATCCAATTTATTTCTGAGCACCCATTTGGTGCCAATAATTGGATAATCTGATGGTCTAGGAACAAGTGACCATACATGGTTTCTCTTGAACTGATTCAGTTTATCTTGCATGGCTAAAATCCAAGAATCATCAGTAAGAGCTTCATTGACTGTCCTAGGCTCTATTTGAGAAACAAAAGCTAGGTAATCACAAGGGATTACATTACCTCTGTTCTTACCCCTACAGTTGGATCACCAATGATGTTTTCAGGTGGGTGATCTTTCTTGTATCTCCATTCCTTTGGAAGATTTTCATGTTCAATATCTGTTTGTTGCAGGTCTTCCAGAGGTGGATCTTCCTTGTCTTCAATTGATGTGTTCTTTAATTTCTTGGACAAATCATCTGCATCATCAATGTCACTATCTTCTTCCTTTCTCAAGGAAGGGTTTGTTTCATCAAAGATAATGTGCACAGATTGCTCTATTAATAGTGTATGCTTATTAAATACTCTATAACCTTTAGGTTTAGAAGCATACCCCATGAAGATGCCTTCATCTGATTTGGCATCCAACTTACCAATGTCTCTTTTGCCGTTGTTGTGGATGAAACATGAACAACCAAATGTCCTGAAATGACTGATCTTTGGCTTCTTTCCTTTGTACAGCTTGATGATCAGTCTGTCCCCATGTAATTTTAATTAATTACATATGTATTTTGGTGACTAACAAAACTAAACTAGATTTTATCAATAATATCTAATGAATATTTCATAAGTCTTAAGTACAGGAAAATACCAAGGTCAAACAAGCCAATAAAGGTATGCATTACTTCTCTGAAGCTTTAATCTTTTCAATATGATATTTCTCTAAGTCCACATCGATTTCTGTTGAAGATCATAATGATTCCTTATAAGACTAAAAAGTCATGTTGTTTCAAACAAGTCGATACTGTAGCGATTCTATAAGTCATCGCAACGATTTCTTTAGAAAGCGTAATGACTTGCCTGTCATAACGATTCTATAGTCATCACAACGATTTCTTTAGAAAACGTAACGACTTGCCTGTCATAACAATTCTATAAGTTATCGCAACGATTTCTTTAGCGCTCGTAACGACTTGCCTGTCATAACGATTCTATAAGTTATCGCAACGATTTCTTTAGAGCTCGTAACGACTTGCCTGTCGCAACGATTCTATAAGTCATCGTAACGATTTCTTTAGAGCTCGTAACGACTTGCCTGTCGCAACGATTCTATAAGTCATCGTAACGATTTCTTTAGAGCTCGTAACGACTTGCATGTCGCAACGATTCTATAAGTCACCGTAACGATTTCTTTAGAGCTCGCAACAACTTGCTCGTCGTAACGATTTCGTAAGTTACCATAACGATTTCTTTAGAACACAACGACTTGCTTTCCATAACGATTTGATAAGTGTTTCACAACGATTTCTTCAGTGAACACAACGATTTTCTTTGTATAACGATCTGATAAGTGTTTCACAATGATTTCTTCAATAAACACAACGATTTGCTTTGTGTAACGATTTGATAAGTGTTTCACAACGATTTCTTCAGTAAACACAACGATTTGCTTTGTATAACGATTTGATAAGTGTTTCACAACGATTTCTTCAGTAAACACAACGATTTGCTTTATATAACGATTTGATAAGTGTTTCACAATGATTTCTTCATAAACACAACGATTTGCTATGTCTCATAACGACTTGGTCAATCTGACTTATTCATAACGATTCATAAGTCATATAGCCATCGATTTCATATCTTGATATCTTATTCATCTAAAAGCGTTGACTAGTCAAAGTCCACGTAGATATCTCTCTGACGCTTCTGTATTTATGAGATCTGAACGTATCTCTGCATGCATGCAGATGATATCATCCATTATCGTGCTTACTTTGATTACGTCTTTTAGACTTAGTTACTTGGCATTACTATTTTCATGTCTATTGCTACTAACGTTGACTGACATCAGAGACAGCTTAGCTGTTTGCTATTTGAGATTAACATTTGTGCAGACCTCTGATCCAGCTCCACGTTACAACGTTAAACAAAATAGAAGCCAAAGGATATCTCTGAAGATCTCATCTCTTTGCGTGCTCAAGTGATCAAAAGACTGTTGACTGGAAGCTTCCAAGACTCCAGGTGTCATTCAGTCTAATGGCTACTCAAGAGAGAGAGACAACAGACACTTCAACGTCTACATTTCAAATTGAAGATATAAATACAAGTCAGAAGAATAGAAGAAAACTCACTCCGAACAAAGACCAGATACATACAAATAGATCAATTCGTTCAAGCTTTCAAGTCTTCCAAAAAGAAAAAGGATCTCTAGAGCCAAGAATTTCATTCCTCTTTGCTGTAGCTCTTTGCTCTCTACTTTTAGTGAAAAATCTTGAGAGAGCTTGTGTAGTTCTGAGAGTGTGTTTAGCTTTGATTTCTTCCTCTCAGTTCTAGTTGCTTCAAATCCTGCTTGTCAAAAGCCTGATCTAGGGGCTTGAATTTCATTCAATTCTCTTGAGGAGTTTTCCTTCGGTTGTGAAGGAAGACCTGGTGGTATCCAGGGTGTAGTTCCCTTTGGTTGTGAAGGAAGACCTGGTGGGGTATCCAGGGTGTTGCTGTTCCCTTCGGGTGTGAAGGAAGACCAGCTAAGCTGGGTGCTGTTGTGTCCTTAGGGGGACTATACCCTAGTTAGTGAAATCCTGAGTTGTTGCTCAGGGACTGGATGTAGGACTCCTAAGAGAGGACGTCCGAACCAGGAAACATTGTATTGTGTGATTGTCTTTTTTGTGTGTTTGATATTTAAACTAACAGTCAGTAACTCCTTCGAAGAACGTTTGTGTGAATGTTTTTAGTTACAGGTATCTTCTAGATTATTTTTAAAGACCCATTCACCCCCCCTTTGGGCTCGTCAACTGGGAACAAGTGGTATCAGAGCGAGTCTCTTCGACAAAGAAAAAGGATCCAACGATCTGAAGAGTAAAGATTCATGGCAGCCCAAGGTAACTTTGAAGGTCAGTCTGTCAACCGACCCCCTCTCTTCGATGGTGAAGACTATCCTTACTGGAAGACCAGAATGGAATACTTTCTACAAGGCCACGACTATAAAATTTGGTCCATAGTAGAAGAAGGTGATCTGGTAGTCACAAATGAGAAAGCGCAATGGACAAATGATGACAAAAAGAAGATCTCCTTGAATTGCAAAGCAAAGAGCATCTTATGCTGTGCTCTAAGTAAGAAGGAGTTCAACAGAGTTTCAGCCTGCAAATCCTTAATGGAAATGTGGGAAAAGCTCAGGATCACATATGAAGGCACAGACAAGGTAAAAGAAACAAGAATCGACATTCTTGTCACTCAATATGAGAGATTTCAGATGCAATCAGGTGAATCCATAACTCAAATGTTCAGTCGGTCACTGACATCACAATGGACTAGCTGGTCTGGGGAAAACCTATGAGATTGGAGACATGGTGAGGAAAATACTTAGATCCTTACCGTCCTCATGGACCCAAAGGTCACATCAATAGAAGAAGCTAATGACCTGAAGAGAATGTCAGTAGAAAAGCTCATTGGATTCCTCATGGCCCATGAGATCAACATGGAAAGGCTAGGAGAGTCCTCTAGCAGAAAGAAGCACTCCAACGCCTTAAAAGCTGAAGAAGATTCACCAGAAGCAAGTTTAGATAAGAGTGAAAGTGATGTGGACAGCGAGAATGAGGAGCAATGCTATCTAGAAGATTGCAGCGGATTTTGGCTAAGAAGAAGAAGTTCCAATCTGGTAGAAGGCACTTCAAAAGGAATAGGACTTCAAGAAGCCAGATGGAAAAGAGGTGAAGAAAGGAGAACCCATCTGCTATGAATGTAAGAAGCCATGACACATTAAAGCTGAGTGTCCAAAATTCAAAAAGTCAGAGTTCAGAAAGAAAGAGAGCTCCAAGAAGTTCAGAAGGTACAAGAAGAAGGCGATGGCAGCAGCATGGGAAAACAGTAGCGACTCAGACAGTGAGTCAAACCCTGCAGCGATGAAGAAGAAGCCCATTTGGCTTTCATGGCAAATACTGAAGATAAGGTTAACCTCGAACATCCAAATGGTACTTGGATAGTGGGTGCTCAAGCACATGTCAGGAACCAGAAGTTATTCACTCATCTCCAAGCTGAAGAAGGAATAGTTACTTATGGAGATAATGGGAAAGGAACAGTAATTGGCATGGCTCTGTGAATAGTAAAGGAAGAACAGTTATAGAAGATGTGTTGCTTGTCAAAGGGTTGAAGCATAATCTCATTAGCATCAGCCAGCTGTGTGACAGAGGCCATCAGATCTAGTTTCAAGAATCGAAATGCAGCATACTGAAAGATGGATCAGTCATCTTTGAAGCAAATAGAGAAAAGAACTTATATGTGTGTATCTTGAGGAACTCAAGAACAAAATGTCTGTCTAGCAGCAAATAAGGAAAAATCTACTGAATTATGGCACAGACGACTAGAACATTGTAGCATAGATGGTATGAGAAAATTAGTGAAGAAAAATCTTATGGAAGGTCTGCCAAAGGTTAGTACAAAGATGGAAGGTGTCTGTAGACCTTGTGCTAAGGGAAAGCACACCAAAAGCTCCTTCAAGTCAAAGACGGTGGTAACACCTCAAAACCCTTAGAGCTCCTTCATATGGATCTATTTGGGCCAATGAGGACTACCAGTCTTGGAGGAAAGAACTTTGGATTTGTCATAGTTGATAATTACTCAAGATTCACATGGGTATCATTTCTAGAGCATAAAGATGACACATTTGATAACTTTGTCAGTTTCAGCAAGAAAGATCAGAAGGATCAGAAGTTCAGCATTGTTTCTATCCGATCAGATCATGGTGGTGAATTTCAGAATGAAAAATTTGCTAAGTTCTGTGATGATCAGGGAATTGAGCATAATTTCTCAGCACCAAGGACACCATAGAAAAATGGAATTGCTGAGAGAAAGAATAGAACTCTATTGGATATGGCAAGAACAATGTTATCAGAATATGATCTGCCAAGGTATTTTTGGGCTGAAGCAGTCAACACAACAAGCTACATTATCAACAGAGTAATGATCAGACTAATCCTAAAGAAGACTGCATATGAACTGTTCAAAGGAAAGAAACCAAAGATCAGCCACTTCAGAACATTTGGATGTCCTTGCTTCATCCACAACAATGGAAAAAGAGACATTGTTAAGTTAGATGCCAAATCAGATGAAGGTATCTCATGGGGTACACCTCTAAACCCAAAGGCTATAGAGTATTTAATAAATGCACTTTATTAATTGAACAGTCTGTACACATTATCTTTGATGAAACTAACCTTTCTTGAGAAAGGAAGTAGTTAGTGATAATGATGATGCAGATGAGCTGTCCAAGAAACTAAAAGACACATCAATTGAGGACAAGGATGATCCACCTCTAGAAGACTTGCAACAAGAAGAAATTACTCATGAAAATCTTCCAAAGGAGTGGAGATACAAGAAAGATCACCCACTTGAGAATATTATTGGTGATCCATCCGTAGGGGTAAGAACAAGAGGTAATGTTATTCCTTGTGATTACCTAGCTTTTGTTTCTCAAATAGAGCCTAGGACAGTCAATGAAGCTCTTACTGATGAATCTTGGATAATAGCCATGCAAGATGAATTAAATCAATTCAAGAGAAACCAAGTATGGTCACTTGTTCCTAGACCATCAGACCGTCCAGTCATTGGCACCAAATGGGTGTTCAGAAATAAACTGGATGAAACTGGTGTAATCTTAAGAAACAAGGCCAGATTGGTAGCTCAAGGCTATTCTCAAGAGGAAGGCATAGATTTCGATGAAACCTATGCACCTGTAGCTAGACTTGAGGCTATTAGAATATACTTGCATATGCATCAGCTTTGAATTTAACATTATTTCAAATGGATGTTAAATCCACATTTTTAAATGGTTTTATAAAAGAGGAAGTTTATGTGGAACAACCCCCAGGTTTTGATGACACAGAATATCCTAATCATGTTTTAAAACTTTACAAGGCATTATATGGTTTAAAGAAAGCACCTAGAGCCTGGTATGAAAGGCTTAGTTCTTTTCTTTTAAACCATGGTTTCAGTAGAGGTCAAGTAGATAGTACTCTTTTCATAAAGTCAAAGGTCAAACACATTCTACTAGTTCAAATTTATGTAGATGATATTATTTTTTATTCTATTGATGAATCCCTTTGCAAGTACTTTGAAAAGTTGATGCAGGGAGAATTTGAAATGAGCATGATGGGAGAACTTAATTATTTCCTTGAACTACAAATCAAACAAGGAAAGGAAGGAACTCACATCTGTCAAGCAAAGTACACAAAAGAACTCTTGAAGAAATTTGGATTCGATAATACCAAACCACTGTCAACACCAATGAGTACATCAACAAGGATGGACAGTGATAAAGATGGTAAGAAAGTAGATCAAAAGATCTACAGAGGTGTGATAGGTTCACTCCTTTATTTAACAGCTAGTAGACCTGATATTTTATTTAGTGTATGCATGTGTGCTAGGTATCAAGCGGATCTAAAGAATCACATTTAATTTCTGTGAAAAGAATATTTAGATATTTAGCAAGAACTCGTGACTTAGGTCTGTGGTATCCAAAATGTTGTAAATTAACTTAGTAGGTTATTCTGATGTTGACTATGCTGGATGCAAATTAGATAGAAAAAGCACCAGTGGTTGTTGTCAATTTCTTGCAGGATGTTTGATATCTTGGTCTTCAAAGAAACAAAATTCAGTGGCACTATCTACAGCTAAAGCTGAGTACGTAGCTGCTGGAAGTTACTGTACACAACTCTTATGGATAAAGCAACAACTTGAAGATTTCGGATTAAACATCAAATTCATCCCACTGTTGTGTGACAACACTAGTGCCATTAATCTCACCAAGAATCCAGTTCAACATTCAAGGACCAAGCATATTGAGGTTAGATATCATTTTATTCGTTATCATGTAGCAAATGATAATATTAAAATATCTTTTATTGATACAAATGGTCAGTTAGCAGACATTTTCACAAAAGATTACCCGAGGAGAGATTCACATCTCTTAGAGGGGAATTAAGCATGTGCAATTTGTGAAAAAGTTTTGTTTAAAACTGGCACATTAAATTTCAGAATTAAGTAATTTTTCCCTCCATGGCTTTAAGCAAAAGAAATTCGAATTATCCTTTGTAACCGCTCTCTCATTGAAGTCGGTTTGAATAGTCAAACTCTTTTGTCTTCTTCTGCCACCTCACTTTCCACAACGCATTAATTTATTCCTAAAAATTGAATGAGATAACGATTCATATCTCGTCTTCAACCTTTTTCCCTCTTTCGTCTGGATGCTCAAGCCGATGCCCTAGTGATTCGACATCGACTTTCTGCTAGTTTTAAAGCTTCTCTCCTCTTCTGTGAAATTTCTTGAGGGATCTCTCTCCTCCTTCCTTCTCAATCCTCCAGAAAACCTCCACACTTGATTCCATGGCCGCATCAGCCGTTTCCGGGAGTTTGGGTGGCTACAATGTCGAGTTCCTCACTCCTGAGCAGCAGGAGAGGTTCAAGTTCGTGAAGACCAAAGTGTGTGGGAACAAGACAGTGGACGTTGCTGATCTTGAAAAGAATGGTATGTACAGTGTTGTTGTAGCTTTGATCAGGATGCAATGGATGGGGGTAACAACTTTCTCTGAGGTAAGTTATCCAGACCTCGTGAAGGCCTTCTATGTATGCTTGAAGACTCAAGAAGATGGGTCCCTGGTTTCATATGTCAAGGGAACCCAGATTAAGATAGATAGTGAGCTATTGCATGAGTTGTTTGGAGTAACAACATCAGGGCACAGTGGGGTTCACTCCGTGAACGCCCAGGTCAAGGGTCTTGGCATTGTAGGGCCGGGATACAGATTAAGAGATGGTAAATTGGACATCAACCAACTGAATGCATTCAACCGCCTCCTTCACTTCATAGTGTGTCAGATTTTGGTTCTAAGAAGCACCACATTTTCCACCTGTTCAAAGGCAGATTCTGACATGATGTTTTGGGCCATACAGAACAAGGAAATCAACATGGCCGCAGTGATGATGGAAAGAATGACTTTTGCCAGAGATCATATTTGGGACATAAAAAGCAAGCTCAATGTTTCCTTGCCGTATGCACATCTGCTCACCAAAGTTTTCAAGCACTTTGGTATTGATCTGGCAGGAGCAGTTGTTGAGAAAACGGGCCAATCAATTAGGTCCAGAAATCTCAAGAAAAGTGGTTTTTCAGTTATAGATGGTGTTTGGTCTAAGACCACAGTGGCCGAGGGAGAGGCCATCATAGGTGATATTCCTGATGTTCAGGAAGAAACAGTAGAACCAGCAGCAGTCCAAGCAGCAGTAGAACAAAGAATAGAGATTGAGCCAGCAGTACCTTCACTTCTAGCAGAATTAGTAGCAGAAACACAAGCAGCAGTTGAGGCTGTAAGGTCACCCCTTGTCCAAATAGTTTCACAATCTCCAGAAGGTCCTGTAGAAGAAGCAGTGGAAGGTGCAGCAAATAATCTGCCCACCTCCATTATTGCCTCCATTCTCAGAGAAGTAGTAGATTCAGTTCTCACCACTCAGTCACCTCAGAGACTGGTGGAGTTGCAGAAGAAGTTGTGGCATCAGGCCACATTGAGGAATCAGTGGCAACAACAGTTCAAGAGGAGCAGTCCAGTGCTCAACAAGTGTTGTTTTGGAAGATGCTCCCATTCAGGGGGAGCAAGAATTAATGGAAAAAGATGCTCCTGCTCAGGGGGAGCAATCCAAGGAAGGTCAAGCAGAAGAAGCAGCTCACCATGATGAGCCAATGGTGATGTACCAGTTGATGAAGACCTACCTCATGATCAGGATGATGTCAGAGAAGGGGAGACAGCCAGCTCCTCAGATTCAGATGATGATCAGCCTCCTCCAATTTCAGAGGCTAGGCAAAAAGGGAAAGAAGTAGAATCCAGAGTCCCATTGTTAGCAGACACTCCTTTTGAAAGGCAAGTGAAGCAGAAAATTGTGATTAATTTGAAGCCTGTGATTGAGAGGCTTGATGCTCAAGGCACAATCCTGTGCTCTCTCCAATCATATGTTAATTCAATCTTTATGAGCCAAGCATCAGCTACAAAGGAAATTTCCAACATAAGAAATGCCATGAAGTGGTTTAACCAGAAAATGGGCACCATGAAAAATTTACTGGGAGACATTATCAAGGTGGTTGGAGCTCAAATTCCTCCTCCTCCACCTTCTGCAGCCCAGGTTCCGGAGTCAGGGCCTTCAAGGCCATCAGTTCAAGAGGTAGGGCCAACAGGGCCAGAAGCAGCAGTAGCACCAGCAGAGGTAGCAGTAAATGTGCAAGGGCCATCTGGGCCAGCTGACCAGGTGGAAGGGCCTCCAGGGCCAGCTGAGCAAGTGTCTGGGCCATCGGGGCCGTTGGAGAGTGAATCTGTGCAGGCAGAGGTTGAAGAAGAGACCTTGGCACCTGAGCCCCCAGCTCTTCTCCTCCCTTTCACACACCTGTTCCTCCTTCTCCACCCTCAGCTCCTACAGCTCCGCCTGCTCCACAAACATTCAAGAAGCCTCAATCCAGACCAATTTCCTCTCCCACTCCATTCCTCCTCATTCCACCTCATCTCCTGCCTCCTCTACTATAATTCCTTCTCCTTCTCCCATCTTTGAGGCCCCTCCAGCATCCTCAGCTGGAGCCTCCTCCTCCTCCTCTGGTCCCTCCCTTGGACCAGTTGATGACCTCCCAACTACTTCACATTCTTTTCTTCATCCTACTCCTCCACCCTCTTTCATCACTATCATACTTGAAAGAGCCCAACTTAACTCTCCCTTTATGGAAAAGATAAAGGATGAGTTTGAGGAAGGGATCCTCAGGTCTGTGTTGAAGGTTGGAGAACATGTCCATAGGGCAGACTCTTCCAGTCCTGCCCCCAAGAAGAGGAAACTTACTTCTACTTCCTCCATTTCCTCTGAACCTAAATACCCACCTTTGTGGTTTTCTCTCACAATGGACAACAAACATAAACCACTGTACAGAGGATATCTCTCAAAGGTTGTTCTTGCAACTATCATTAACCTTCTCTTTCTTAATCTCACAGATCATTTGCACACCATTCTACCCTACACTTCTCTTACAAAATCAGAAAAATCCAGAATTTTCTCTCTTGCCCACTCCAAATCAGAAGACCAATGGGGCAAAGGTCACAAGGATCTCTTCAAGAAATTTATTCTTGCCAAATCTGCTAGATTCCCTCCAAGGGACCACTCCTTGACCTTATCAGAATGGTTCAGGTTGTATCATAGAGAACTTAGGGCACCCTACATTCAAAAGGAAATCAAAATGATCAAACATTTCATGCTATTCAACAATTTCCGATATGTCCATAGACTTCCAGAGGTCCAGCTTAGCCAATACAGAAAGGCCATTTCAGCTCTGACTCCGGATATCTCACATACTTCAGATGTTTAGGTAGATTTTGCTACCCCCCAAGTGCCTGAAGAGATAGCCCTTCCACAAATCCATTTTCTAGTTATGGAATCCTCTGTAGGATCCATCATCTTTGAGTATTTTTCTAGAGTAATGGGCAGAATTAGAGTACAGAAAGGCTGTCTGGTTGCTTTTCCTAGATTCCGATTTAGGGAATATCACCAGGGGCATGTAAGTGCTGAAGTTCTAGCCCCCATTCTGTTTGAATGTGAAAGGCTGACATCCTCAAAATGGTCCAAGTTCTACCATTTGTCAGCTCAGTAGTTGTTTGCACTCAATGAAGCTCAGGCCAGGGAAGGCAAACCAGTTATCTCTCCAGCTACTTTCTTGGATATGAATTCTATACATCTTGTTAATGACCCTTTCAAAGTCTGGGAGGAAAGATACAAAGTATATGTAGCTCTTCATAAAGCTCTCAGAGATAAGCACAATCACTATCCTGTGTCCATGGATCAGTTTCTTACCTGTGCCAGCTTTGGGACTCGTCATTTCCTAAAGATGACTATGGATAAGGAGACTTATGCTGATCTTCTCTACAAACACCTAGATCTTCATCTCAAAAGGATGGCTTCCTCCATGGGACCAACCTACTCTTTGTCTTTTGGAGTCTTTAAAACTCATTTTGAAGAGCAGGAAGCACAGGCATGGGAAACCATCTCCCATTTTGCCTCTCTTTTGTCTCCTGTCTTCTATTTACATGTACCTCCGCAAAGTTAATGAAATCTCCTTCTTTGTGTACTCCTATTTTCTTTCTCTCTTCTTTCTTTGTCTTAGATTGTCTTTTTGCTCAATGACAAAAAGGGGGAGAAAATTAGCATGTCTGAAATACATTCCAATAATTTTTTTCAGGAAGAAAATTAGCATGTCATATCTTCAGACTGATTTTAGATATTTTTTATCCATGCTTATTGTTCAGTTTTGTCATCACCAAAAAGGGAGAGATTGATGATCAGTCTGTCCCCATGTAATTTTAATTAATTACATATATATTTTGATGATTAACAAAACTAAACTAGATTTTATCAATAATATCTAATGAATATTTCATAAGTCTTAAGTACAGGAAAAATACCAAGGTCAAACAAGCCAATAAAGGTATGCATTACTTCTCTGAAGCTTTAATCTTTTCAACATGATATTTCTCAAAGTCCATATCGATTTCTATTGAAGATCATAACGATTTCCTTATAAGACTGAAAAGTCATGTTGTTTCAAACAAGTTGATGATGTAACGATTCTATAAGTCATCGCAACGATTTATTTAGAAAGCGTAACGACTTGCCTGTCATAACGATTCTATAAGTCATCGCAACGATTTCTTTAGAAAGTGTAATGACTTGCCTGTCATAACGATTCTATAAGTTATCAGAACGATTTCTTTAGCACTAGTAATGACTTGCCTGTCATAACGATTCTATAAGTTATCGCAACGATTCTTTAGAGCTCGTAACGACTTGCCTGTCATAACGATTCTATAAGTTATCGCAACGATTTCTTTACAGCTCGTAATGACTTGCCTGTCGCAACGATTCTATAAGTCATCGTAACGATTTCTTTAGAGCTCGTAACGACTTGCCTGTCGCAACGATTCTATAAGTCATCGTAACGATTTCTTTAGAGCTCGTAACGACTTGCCTGTCACAACGATTCTATAAGTCACCGTAACGATTTCTTTAGAGCTTGCAACAACTTGCTCGTTGTAATGATTTCGTAAGTTACCATAACGATTTCTTAGAACACAATGACTTGCTTTCCATAACGATTTGATAAGTGTTTCACAACGATTTCTTCAGTGAACACAACGATTTGCTTTGTATAACGATTTGATAAGTGTTTCACAATGATTTCTTCAGTAAACACAACGATTTACTTTGTATAACGATTTGATAAGTGTTTCACAACGATTTCTTCAATAAACACAACGATTTGCTTTGTATAACGATTTGATAAGTGTTTCACAACGATTTCTTCAGTAAACACAACGATTTGCTTTGTATAACGATTTGATAAGTGTTTCACAATGATTTCTTCATTAAACACAACGATTTGCTATGTCTCATAACGACTTGGTCAATCTGACTTATTCATAACGATTTCATAAGTCATATAGCCATCGATTTCATATCTTGATATCTTATTCATCTTAAAAGCGTTGACTAGTCAAAGTCCACGTAGATATCTCTCTGACGCTTCTGCATTTATGAGATTTGAACGTATCTCTGCATGCATGCAGACGATATCATCCATTATCATGCTTACTCTGATTACGTCTTTTAGACTTAGCTACTTGGCATTACTATTTTCATGTTCATTGCTACTAACATTGACTGACATCAGAGACAGCTTAGCTGTCTGCTATTTGAGATTAACATTTGTGCAGACCTCTGATCCAGCTCCACGTTACAATGTTAAACAAAATAGAAGCCAAAGTATATCTCTGAATATCTCATCTCTTTGCGTGCTCAAGTGATCAAAAGACTGTTGACTGGAAGCTTCCAAGACTCCAGGTGTCATTCAGTCTAACGGCTACTCAAGAGAAAGAGACAACGGACACTTCAACGTCTACATTTCAAATTGAAGATATAAATACAAGTCAGAAGAATAGAAGAAACACTCACCCCGAACAAAGACCAGATACATACAACAATAGATCAACTTCGTTCTAACTTTCAAGTCTTCCAAAAAGAAGAAGGATCTCTAGAGCCAAGAATTTCATTCCCTTTTGTTGTAGCTCTTTGCTCTCCACTTTTTAGTGAAAAATCTTGAGAGAGCTTGTGTAGTTCTGAGAGTGCGTTTAGCTTTGATTTCTTCCTCTCAGTTCTAGTTGCTTCAGATCCTTGCTTGTCAAAAGCCTGATCTAGGGGCTTGAATTTCATTCAATTCTCTTTGAGGAGTTTTCCCTTCAGTTGTGAAGGAAGACCTGGTGGTATCTAGGGTGTAGTTCCCTTCGGTTGTGAAGGAAGACCTGGTGGGGTATCCAGGGTGTTGTTGTTCCCTTCGAGTGTGAAGGAAGACCAGCTGAGCTGGGTGCTGTTGTGTCCTTAGGGGGACTGTACCCTAGTTAGTGAAATCCTGAGTTGTTGCTCAGGGACTGGACGTAGGACTCCTAAGGAGAGGAGGTCCGAACCAGGATAAACCTTGTGTTGTGTGCTTGTCTTCTTTGTATGTTTGATATTTAAACTAACAGTCACTAACCTCCTTCGAAGAACGTTTGCGTGAATGTTTTTAGTTACAGGTATCTTCTAGATTATTTTTAAAAGACTCATTCACCCCCCCTCTGGGCTCGTCAACTGGGCAACACAGCTCATATGCAGTTTTCTTCAAGATAGGCCTGATTATTACTCTATTAATGATGTAGCTTGCTGTGTTCACTGCTTCGGCCCAGAAATACCTTGGTAAATCATATTCCGTCAACATTGTCCTTGTCATATTTAATAAGGTTCTATTCTTCCTCTCAGCAACTCCATTCTGCTGTGGTGTCCTTGGTGCTGAGAAGTTGTGCTCAATCCCTTGGTCATCACAGAATTTTGCAAATTTGTCATTCTGGAACTCTCCTCCATGATCTGACCGGATTCTAACAATGCAATACTTCTTGTCTTTCTGCACTTTCCTGCTGAAACTTACAAAACTATCGAATGTATCATCTTTGTGTTCCAAGAAAGAAACCCATGTAATCTGGAATAGTCATCTACAATCACAAATCCAAAATTCTTTCCTCCAAGACTGGTGGTCCTCATTGGCCCAAACAAATCCATGTGAAGGAGTTCTAAGGGTTTAGAGGTGGTTACCACAGTCTTTGACTTGAAGGAACTCTTAGTGTGCTTCCCTTTTGCACACGGTCTGCAGATACCATCCATTTTAGTGCTGACCTTTGGCAGACCTTCCACAAGACTTCTCTTTCTAAGCTTGTTAATGCCATCCAAACTGCAGTGGCCCAATCTTCTGTGCCATAGCTCAGTTGACTGCTCTTTGCTGGCTACTAAACAAACGTCTTGATCTTTGAGTTCTTCAAGGTAGAGCACATATAGGTTCTTCTCCCTGTTAGCTTCGAAAATTACTACTCCATCCTTCAAGATGTTGCACTTGGATTCTTGGAACTTGATCTGATGACCTTTGTCACAAAGCTTGTGACGGCCCTCATTATACCGGTACGGTTATACCAATCCACGTCGGTATAGCGAGCGCTGCCACAGTGGGACATTTACCCAAACGATACATACAGCTGAGATACACGCGAATATACAACAGAGTAGCAGAAGTAAAAGACAACTGTCTCCATTCATTTATCATCCACATTAAACATACATGCAATTCGCAATTAACAAAAAAGGAACTAAAGTTCACATAAATTAAATTGCTGAAATAGAAATACATAATGTCCACACTTTTACATCCTTTTCATAATACTCTAATACAATGTCCAAATTACATACTTATGAAATACACAATCTCAAAGAAACTCCAAAGCTAGCTAATCTCCGCGCTCGGAGTCCGTCTCTACTACCTCCTCCGAAGGTGCCACGTCACCAACTACACCTGTACGCCGAAGCAAGGAGTGAGTCCAGAGACTCAGCAAGAAACACTACTCATGATATACACGTACAAGTCCTAGTGGTTTCTACATGCACATTTAACATTTTTGCAACACATGGCATGTTAGTCAATTTAAGTTTCAACCTATCATGAAAGTTTCACAACTTTATACATGGATTATGCTTTCAGATTTCTAAGAATAAAATTCACCTATCACATGCTCTCTATTCCATTTACTCATGAGATTTTGTCTTTAAAGAATCAAAACATGAGAGCTATCATCATGAACATTATGCATACATGAAAGGGAAACACAACTAGCATGAATTTCACATATCCTTAAGTACATACATAACCTTTTTCACATGCTTTAGGTTGCTGATTTCACATAGTTTAACGGCTGTAAACCTATACATGAAGCTACAACATGGCATAAAACGTATCATGTGATCAAACAATCATGCTATCTTGTACCCATTTTCACCCATTTATCCCTAACATGGATTCTAGACATCTTTGCACATAATAACATGATGATAATAACATAATTTCACTAATTTCACATGATTTCAGATTTGTCTCACATGGTTTTCAATAACATATTTTCACATCTTTAGTTTCACATTTTCTTTACACAAGTTTCCTCTTTCACATGGTTCACTTTACATACACATACACATTGTCACTTACACATTTACACATGGACACATACACATTACACATTTCACATTACACATTTTAGGTGCCGTGACACATAGTCCAAACCACCAAAGAAGGACATATACACATCACATTACACATGAGCGCCATCTAGGCATTCTAATGGCGACTCTTGGACTGCGCAGACCGGGAGAACAAGTCTCCACCCTAACCAGTGATACTTGTCCACCTCCAGGATTTCCCCCTAATGCCCTTAGGGTCACTTACACATTGAACTTTCTCAGGGGGACTTTTCCCTGATACAGCTCCACTGCCCTCTACGGAAGCAGTGTCACATTGGCACAGTTACACATTTACATATTTACCGTTTTACACATGGTTTTACACTTCACACTTTTCATCACATTCACTTTCTTACTCACATGAATATCTCTGTTTTTCCTAACATGGTACTACAGAATTTCAAGAGCTTAGCACACAGTAATTTTACCAATCAATTGGTTTTAGACAATAACTAATCACATTACGATAATACACGTAGATTATCACATTTCACATGAAAATACATAACTTCTTATTTACTGGTCCAAATGACCTGAAATTTTAACCACATGCTGTTTTCGGGTTCAAGATCATACACTATAATTTTCAGAGTTTTCTGAGCTACATAGAATTCACAGAAAATCAAACACTTATTTTGCATGCCATTCACAATTCAAGTTACATGGAGTTTAACATATCATGAAATGTTGCCACTTACTGTTGAACAGAGGTTTCTGTCACATACATGATCTGAGAATACATAATCTTCCCTAAATCATACATCTACAGATCAAACACCACAAACCATTTTTGCATGTCTTTCTAATTACCGAACCGAATTTATTTACAACTCATGCAAGCATGGACAATTTACTAAAATTGAGCATACATCTACTGATCTACTAATCTTCATGAACTGACAAAAACCAAGGCATTCAGTCTAATCCTACTCATGAAACATGGATTGACAAGAATTTATCAAGTCATGCTTAAAAGTTTAAGGGATACAATTTCCTACATTCACCATCACACACCACATTCATCCACGCACCACAATCAACTATATACATAGAGTATAGGATTACCATATATCCTCATCACGGAAACCATACCGAAATTAATGTAAAGGAAGGGCAGAACAGTTCACTATTCTGTCCAGAGGACTTGGCGGCGGTCTCTGGCCGCTGACTCAGGGTCAGCGGCATGGCCAATGGACGCCAAGCATGATCTGGGCGTCTAGGGACCTTGCCGTCAAGCCAGGTATGTGCAGAAACACAGACCCGAGCTCTCAAACTTGGAATGGGAGGGTCTAGGACTCGAGGAAAAATCCATAAAAATAATAGAAACGACCTAGACACATACGGGAATACCATGGATAGGTCACTTGCCTTTTAAAAATTCTTCCAAAGGGTCTAGGGTGTTGGTGAAGCCCTCCTTGGGCTGTCCCAAGAAGTGCAGAACTCCCTCCAAAAGATCTCTTCTCCGAGCTCCTGGATGATCTCCACGCCAAGGGGATGTCGGGGAAGCCTCCTCCTTTGATCCAGCTACCTTCTTGAAGCAGTAGATCTCCGGAGCAAATCCTCAGGTTGATGGATTCTTGGGTTCCAAGTGGGTTTTTCTCAGTTTTTCTCTCTAGGGTTTTTCTTCTCACTTTTTCTCCTCTTGCAAGGTGAAGGGAGGAGTGGGGAGAGGCCATTTCGGGTTCAGACATAAGGAGGGTCTCTCTCCCACTCACCATGCTGATTTGACAGTCTTCAGAGCCGTTGGGGGACATCCCCCAATGGTTGGCTTGCCTTGTTTTAGAAGCTTGCAGCTCTGTTGCGCATGCAGGCCAGAGAGATTGGCGTCCATGTCGCTGGACCCGCAGGATTTGTGGCGTCCAGGTCTGGACGCTGACACCACCTAAACGGCCTGGGCTTGACGCCAAGGTGGCCTTCGGCCAGAACTCTAAAATATGAAGAAAACCATGCATAACGAGCATATATACATGCAATATTATATGGTATTACATCCATGCTATCACCATGCAATACATACATTATTTATTTTAATATAAACACATACACACGTAATTATACTATTAATGCGTACGAAATATGTCATACATACACAAGCCAAATATACACACATAAATACAAATAATGCGACGGAAATTCGAGGGTCTTACAAAGCTGGCTGATACTGATGAGATTGTGCTTCAACCCTTTGACACACAAAACATCTTCAATAATCATTTTCCCTTTGTTGCTAACTGACCCGTTGTCTATCACTGTTCCTTTTCCATTATCCCTATAGGTAACTGTCCTTCTTCAGCTTGGAGATGAGTGAACATCTTCCTGTTCCCTAACATAAGCCTTGAGCACCCGCTGTCTAGGTACCACTTTGATGCTCGAAGGCTTTCCTGAAAATGAGACATTAAGTTTTAGGTACCCAAATTCTTTTGGGTCCTTGTTGGTTAGTGTCAGTAATTTTCCTTTTAATTATCCACTTTTTATGTCTAGTTGGACATGTTATTTTTATATGTCCTAACTTATTACAGTGGCTACAATAGGATGTTTTAGTTACCTTTTCAGTGTATTTAAAATTAGCTTTGTATTCTATGTCTTGTTCAGCTATGAACTTTGGAGTTGGATATGTTTTAGGGTGTATTATTGTTTCTATATTTTCTGGGGGTGTGTATCCTACTCCTTGTTTATTCTTCCCTGATCGTCTAGAACCTTTTATACTAAGGAATTTTTACCATTAGTAAATTTCTCTAGCGTCTTTGACAGTTTGTCATTTGCTTCATTTAAGGCTTTGATTTTTTCTTAGTTCATCTGAACTCTCCTGTTTTTCTAATCTGATTATTTGTTTATTTTTATCTTTTAGATCCTCACACAATAGTTCATTTCTTCTTTTAAGTTCAGTTATTTACTTCTCTAGTTCTTCATTTTCGATTTTTAGGTCTGAATTAGTATTTTCTAAACATACAGGATTTTTCTTACTAGCTTTTAACAGTTTTGATACTTCCCTATATTTACTGTATAGTTCGTTGAAAGCTTCTTCTAAATTATCAGAATCAGAATCATTACATGATCAAAAGATGAGTCAGAAGTTACCTTTTCTTCAGTATTTGCCATGAAGGCCAGGTTGGCTTCTTCTTCATCACTGCTTGAGCTTGACTCGCTGTCTGAGTCACTGCTGTTGCTCCAGGCTGCTGCCATAGCCTTCTTCTTGTGTCTCCTAAATTTCTTTGAGCTTTCTTTCTTTCTGAATTCAGGCTTCTTGAACTTTGGACATTCTTCCTTGATATGTCCTGGCTTCTTGCATTCATAGCATATGGGCTCGCCCTTCTTCTGATCTTTTCCATCTGGTTTCTTAAGTCCTTATTTTTCTTGAAGTGTCTTCTACCAGACTGGAACTTCTTCTTCTTAGCTAGAATGCGCTGCAATCTTCTTGACAGCATTACTTCTTCATCTTCGCAGTTACTTGAGCTCTCATCTTCTCTGATGACTCTTCTGATCTATCTTCTTCTGCTTTCAGAGCATTTGAATGCTTCTTTCTGCTTGAGGACTCTCCCAACCTTTCCATGTTAATCTCATGGGCCATAAGGGACCCAATGAGCTTCTCCAAGAAGATTTTTTTTCAGGTCGTTGGCTTCCTCAATGGCTGTTACATTGGGAGTCCATGTAGATGGAAGAGATCTGAGGATCTTCCTAACCATATCTCTAATTTCATATGTCTTCCCAAGTCCAGCTAAGCCGTTTGTAATGTCTGTGAATCTGCTGAACATTTGGGTTATGGACTCTCCTGGCTGCATCTGGAACCTCTCATATTGAGTTACCAGAATATCTATCCTGGTCTCTTTAACCTTGTCAGTGCCTTCATAGGTGATTCTTAATTTCTCCACATCTCCATTGCGGATTTGCAGGCAGATACACGGTTGAACTCCTTTTTGCTGAGGGCACAACACAATACTTTTTACCTTACAGTTGAGAGATATCTTCTTCCTATCATCATCTGTCCACTGATTTTTCTCGTTGGTGACTAGGAGATCACCTTCTTCAACTATGGACCATATCTGATAGTCATGACCTTGTAGAAAATATTCCATTATTGTTTTCCAGTAAGCATAGTCTTCTCCATTGAACAATGGTGGTTGGTTGACCGACTGACCTTCACTGTGACCTTGAGCTGCCATGGATCTTTACTCTTTAGATCGTTGGATCTTCTTCTTTTTCGAAGAGACTCGCTCTGATACCACTTGTTGCCCAGTTAGGTAGCCCAGAGGGGGGGGGGGTGAATGAGTTTTTAAAAATTTATCAGCTAATACCTGTTCACTAAAAATGTTCACAGAGAAATACACTTCAATGGATGTTAGTTATAGTTAGAATAATCAACAATTACACAGAGAGCAATCACACAACACAAGAATTATCCTAGTTCAGATCTCCTCTCCTTAGGAGTCCTACGTCCAGTCCCTGAGCAATATCTCAAGATTTCACTACCAAGGGTACTGTCCCCCTTAAGGACCCTTACACCCAGCCGCAGCTGGTCTTCCTTCACACGAAGGGAAATACAAACACCCTAGATGCCTCACCAGGTCTTCCTTCACAACAGAAGGGAACACACACCCTGGATTCCACCAGGTCTTCCTTCACACACGAAGGGTACAAGCACAGAAACAAGTAAGCAGGAGATTAAGCCCCTAGATCAAGCTTTGACAAGCCAAGATCTGAAGCTAGGGACTGAGAGCAATAAGATCTACAAACAAAAGCTGACTCTCAGAACCAAACAAGCTCTCTCGACGATCTACAAACAATGCAGAGAGCAAAGAGCTAACCTAATGGAATGAGGCTTAGCTCTTTCTTTAGAACGTGCAGAAGACTTGATGATCAGAGTATTTTTGTGACTGTCATTCTCTGTCTATGTATATCTTTCTCTGGAGCTACTTTCTTCAATATATATATCTTCAATTTGAAATCTAAACGTTGAAGTATCCGTTGCCTCTAGCTTTTGGAGGACGTTAGACTGAGTGGCACTTAGAAGCTTCCAGTCAACAGTCCTTTATCCATTTGTGTACGCAAAGAGATAGGATCTTCTGAAGTGTCCTTTGGCTTCTATAAGGTTCAATTGTTGTGAGATGAATAGCTGACAAGGACCTGCACACAAAGCAAGCTAGAATGATAGACAGCTGAACTGTCTCTTATTGTTAGTCAACGTTAGTGTGAATATTCATGAAAATAGTAATGCTATTTTGTTGTTCTAAAAGGTGCATAAAGGATAGACACGATAATGGATGATCTCGTTTGCATGCATGCAGTGATACGTTCAGTCTTCATTAAATGCACAACTGTAGAAGGATATGTGCGAAGACTTAGACTATTCCACCCGTTGAAAGGATAAGTCATATGTCAAGTTGATTAATATGAAATTGATACATTTATGACTTATGAAATCGTTATGCAACCAATTCATTGTCACTTAACAGCAAATCGTTATGAGATATGAAAGAATCATTGTAATCAAGGTGATATAATCAAATCATTATGAGATATGAAAGAATCGTTGTGATCATTAAGGAAATCGTTTTGACAGAGCAAATCGTTACGATGAGCAAATCGTTACGACGTCTGAAGAAATCATTGCGATAAGCAAATCGTTACGATGTCTGAAGAAATCGTTGCGATAAGTAAATCGTTACGATGTCTGAAGAAATCGTTGCGATAAGAAAATCGTTACGACGTCTGAAGAAATCATTGCGATAAGAAAATCATTACGATGTCTGAGGAAATCGTTGCGATAAGCAAATCGTTACGACGTCTGAAGAAATCGTTGCGATAAGCAAATCGTTACGACGTCTGAAGAAATCGTTGCGATAAGCAAATCGTTACGATGTCTGAAGAAATCGTTACGATAAGTAAATCGTTACGACGTTTGAAGAAATCGTTGCGATAAGTAAATCGTTACGACGTCTGAAGAAATCATTGAGATAAGCAAATCGTTACGACGTCTGAAGAAATTGTTGCGATAAGTAAATCGTTACGATGTCTGAAGAAATTGTTGCGATAAGCAAATCGTTACGACGTTTGAAGAATTCGTTGCGATAAGCAAATCATTGTGGGAACGATTTCTTTTAAATCTAGACGACATTTCAGACTAAGAAGAAACTGTTAAGGCACTTATGAAATCGTTATGATGAAATCGTTACAGTTCTACTGAAATCGTTGTAGGATGAAGAAAGTCGATGGGGACTTAGAGAATATCATACTTGATCGTAATGTTGCTACAGTAAGAATAATACTTACCAATTTGGCTTGATTTTCCTTGTTATATTTCCCGTGCTCAAGACTTAAGGAAAGAAACCATTAGTATAGTTTTGTTAAGCACCAAAATAACTATGTAGTTTAGGTAAACTACATGGGGATAATTTGATCATCACATTCACCCTGAGCCCATCCCTTAGCCATGTTGTGAGCCCACACCCATTTTTCACAATATCCCATCTAATTATCTTTTAAGAGTCCTATTGCCTCACTAATTGATTATTCTTTCAAATAATTGGTCAAAAATCCAAGGATAATCGATTTTCTGGAACGCGACGGGTCGTTGCGTCACGTTATACATGTCGCACCCCCCTTTGTCATCACGACAGTCCATGCATTTCCATGCACGTGTCCTTAGGGTCCCGACCATCCTGGTCGTCGCGACTATCTTTGTCGCGCCACTTCGACCCGTCGCGACATCATCTACATGCGCTGGCCTCCGCAACACCTCCTATTTATCCTCCAATGGCCTTATATTAATCTCTAAGCAACCCCCACAACCCCCATGGGCGGTTTAAGGGTCCATGGCACCTTGGGGCCTTCCTAGGACTCTTCCCCATGATTTTAATTGGATTTATCTCATTATTTTGGGTGATTATCACTTAATAATGGGATTAATCTCTCTCCTTTCTATATAAGGGACCCTTCTTCTTTAGAGGGAGGAGAGCCCTATTTTTTTGCCACGAAGTGCTGTCCAATTTTCCCCAGACCCAACACTTAGCTCGTGGCCCACTCATTCCCTCCCATTTTGACTTATCTTCTTCACCAAGCCATGATGATATCTTCACCAATGGAGCTTGGGGCTTGAGGAGGTGACTTCCCACATCCTCTAAGGCTTCAACACGACCAGAAGGCATCTGCTGCAGCCAGGGAGTCGCCCCATTGGGGCTCCTTCTTCCCTTTCTCCCCTTCTTATCTTCTTTATGCATGCTTTTTGTTTCTTTTAGATAGGAATGCATTTCCTTTTCCCTTCCCATGTTTCATACAACCCAAGGGGTTTAAAACCACCCCCAGGTTTGTCCCCTCCATGCTCTCCCCTTTACTTTTCATTTTGAATAGATGCTACACTTAAATATGTTCTAACATGGTTTATTTTGTTGTTTTCTTTGATGATCAGTTTATCCCCATGTAATTTAAATTAATTACATATTTATTTTGGTGATTAACAAAACTATATAAAGTTTAATCTAACATATTTTCTATGAGATTTGAGCATAGGAAATGAAACAAGGAATAACAAGCTAAATGGGTAAGTAGTATAGCAATGTAAGTACAAAGCATGAATTTTCGAAGTACACATCGACTCTATAGTTGTTATAACGATTTCCTTAGAATCATAACGATTTCCTCATTCACAACGATTTGCCTCTCATAACGATTCGCTAAGAGATCGCAACGATTTGCTTCCATAACGATTCACTAAGTGATTGCATTGATTTCATAACGATTCGCTAAGAGATCGCAACGATTTGCTTCCATAACGATTCGCTAAGTGATTGCATTGATTTCATAACGATTCGCTAAGAAAGCATAACGATTTGCTCTCATAACGATTCGCTAAGAGATCGCAACGATTTGATTCCATAACGATTCGCTAAGTGATTGCATTGATTTCATAACGATTCGCTAAGAAAGCATAACGATTTGCTCTCATAACGATTCGCTAAGAGATCGCAACGATTTTCCTGTCACAACGATTTCTTAAGTGAGAACAACGATTTGCTCTCACAATGATTTGGTTATCGCATCGATTTCCTAAGTGAGAACAACGATTTTCTCTCACAACAATTTCTTAAGTAAGAACACGATTAGCTCTCACATGATTTAGTTATCGCAATGATTTTTTAAGTGAGAACAACGATTTGCTCTCATAATGATTTCTTAAGTGAGATCAATGATTTGCTCTCACAACGATTTCTTAAGTGAGAACAACAATTTGCAGTCACAACATTTTGGCTTCACAACGACTCGTTAAGTCTCATAACGATTTGATCCTTGTAACGATTCGATAAGTTACACAATGACTCTGTCACTGTAACGATTCATTTAGTTACATAACGACTTGGTCGCCGTAATGATTCGATATAGCAAACAACGATTTGCTCACATCGTTTTATCTCTGAGAACTTGCTCATAACGATTTGCTTGTAGAGTCATAATGATTTGTCTATATAACGATTTGTATGTGCATCAGTTTGCTTATAAGTGCACAACAATTTACATGGATATCAACTCATTTGCATAACGATTTCATAAGTCATGCATGTAACGATTTCATGGAATATAAAGTCTTGATATTTGAACTCATTTCTAAGTTTGTTGAAAAGTCAAAGTCTTCACATATATATTTCTGACAACCATGCATTTATTATGACTGAACGTATCACTGCAGTGCATGCAAACGATATCTTTTATTTCCATACTTACACTGTAAACATCTTTTTAGAAGAACAAAATGGAACTTCCTTTTTGATATAAATTCAATCTAACATTGACTGACAACAAGAGATAGCCTAGCTGTCTATTGTTTTAGCATTTAATGCGTGCAGGTCTCTAACAGCGTACCTCAATACAACGTTGGACAACATGGAAGATAACAGATATCAGAGAAGATCCTCTCTCTCTTGTTGCGTGCATGGAAAGCTAAAGATTGCTCTACAGTGGCATGCAGTCTAACGTAAACAAAAGCTTAGTGACAACGGGCACTTCAACGTTCAAATTTCAAATAGAAGATATATAAAGAAGACTGAAGCTCCAGAAGAACACACCGGGAAAACAGACAAAGCGTACAACAATTTTTCAAGTCTTCTGCGAGAAACCTGAAGAGCTAAGTCTTTCACTCTCATCTGTTCTAGCTCTTGCTCTTTGAGATTAGTGAAGATCCTTGAGAGAGCCTCCAGTACTGAGAGTGTTCCTCACTGTAGAACTTTCCCTCTCAGCCTTAGCTTCAGATCTAGCATTGTATAAGCTTGATCTATGGGCTTGATCTCATTTCCACATTCTTGTGTTCTTGTGTTCCCTTCGTGTTGAAGGAAGACCTGGGGGTTCCAGGGTGTGTGTTCCCTTTGAGTAGAAGGAAGACCTGGTGGTATCCAGGGTGTTGTAATTCCTCTTCGGGTTGTGAAGAGAAGACCAGCTGCGGCTGGGTGTGTAAGGGTCCGTAAGGGGGACTGTACCCTTGGGTAGTGAAAGCCTGAGTTGTTGCTCAGGGACTGGACGTAGGACTCCTAAGGAGAGGGGATCCGAACCAGGATAAATCCTTGTGTAGTGTGATTGCCTTTGTGTGTTTGCTATTTATCTTTACTAACACTAACAACTATCGAAGTGTGTTTTGTGTGACTGTTTTGTGAACAGATTTTAGGTTCTTAATAACTTTAAGAATCTCATTCACCCCCCCTCTGGGCTTGCTAGCTGGGCAACATTCTTCATTTTGGCAGGCACATAAGCAAGGTTTGACGAGGAGCTCTTGTCCTCTAGCCGGTCGGAGGGCAGGAAGAAGGTCCACCAACCATCCTCCCGCATTGCAGAGAACGCGACAGGCACGGGCGACGCGACGGCCGAGACGTGCGCTGTGAGGGCGTCGCGACATCAGCCTCATCGCAACGGGAAGACCCGTCGCGACATCAGTAAGTGCCATGTTCTCACCCCCTTTCCTAGCACGTTAGCCTAATCTTATTCCTATTCATGCCAACTTGTTAGGTGGCGATCACATTCCTAATCCATGCTATTTAAGTTATTTTAAAAATATGTTTTATGTCTCGAGGGGTGCGCAACTTCGTGATTACACCTTTTGGTGATCACGGTGGGACATTCAATGCTAGCCTCGTCGATTTTGCTTGTTTGCCTGCCATGTTGATCTGTTTAAGTGCTTTGTAGAACCCTGTTAGGTGTATTTCTGTGTTTTTTCTTTCTTTCTTTTCTCTGTTGTGAACGTGATGGATCATGTGGTCGTGATGCGATCGCATCCATATAGGCGGACGTGACTTGAGGTATGCACTCCTCCTCTCCCCTTCACCCTATTCCTGTTCTGAGAGTGCATCTATATCTTATTCATGCTGTTTTATCGTGTGTACTCGTGTTTCTCTTTGTTAGAATCCTTCTAGGGTTCGATTTTTTCCATTTATTTTCATTGTTTGCTTTCGGTTGTTGTCGCACCGGCTCAGGCGGCTGTGACAGTGTCGCACCGGCGGTGGAGGATGCGTTGTCAGGTACACATTGTATGTTATTGCTTT
Source organism: Colocasia esculenta (assembly GCA_014218235.1). Classification (NCBI taxonomy): domain Eukaryota; kingdom Viridiplantae; phylum Streptophyta; class Magnoliopsida; order Alismatales; family Araceae; genus Colocasia; species Colocasia esculenta. The sequence continues at coordinate 33,584,224 of CM024763.1, read as the reverse complement.
AGGTCCATGTGTCAGTTTCTGTTTGTTTAGGGAGTCTTGTTGTGTTGTTTACTTTCTTCCATGTCTGTGTTGCACTATAGGTTAGTTTGTTTTCCCTTTGTTTGCGTGTGACTGTAGGTCACTGCACTCTGTTGATATTGTGCCCGGGTAACCAGTCACGATAAGGTCGCGATGGATTTGGTCGTCGCAACCTCAGTCGAGGCCTGTCAGTTACACTATGTTAGCATAGGATAAACATTGCATGTACCTTGGTGCACATAGGCTCATTCATACACTACAGTTTCATGTAGTTTAGGTTTCCTCCTTGGTAGTGGAAACCCTCTCACCTGCGAGCACTCGTGGCCTGAGCAGGGCCTGCTACCGAGGGCCTCCGTAAGTCCCCGTGGCGTACGCACGTTGCGGTTGCCGGGCTGGTTGTACCCGTTGCACCCTTAGTTCAGGCCGTCTTATGCATGAGTTGTGTGTCCCCTTAGTTGCATCAAAGTACTTGAGTTCCTAACCATTAGGGTCCCATTTGACCGAGTGTAATTTCATTAATCAATTCATTAAAGGTTAAGTGTGAACCCTAAAATCATAACGATAGTCATGCCAACTTGAGTGCTTGCTTGGTACACCCCTTTCTTACCTTACAGTCCTCTCTTGTGTGTTAGAGTCTAGGGGTTGTTTGGTAGTTGTGTTGTCCCCCTAATTACTTAGGGGTTGTGTATGCGTCATTGTCTAGGGTTCTCGAGTCAGTCCCCTCTAACTACTGTACTATATCACAATCCTTTGTTCGGTATGGATCATTTTCGTGTCCTTACCGACGACTCCTTGCCCATTGGGCTTCTTGAGGCTGTGGTCCAACCTTCCGCGGCTACCCTCTCGAGGCATATCCAACCCCCTACCATTGTGGATGGTCAGGCTCGTCCCCCTTCTCCTCCTGGGGCGGATGACCCGCATGCCCAATTTAGTTAACTCCTTCCACACTTGAGCCCGAACCAGGTTCGAGAGTTTCTGGCTGTTGCTAAAGGCAAGAGCTGTAACGCCTCGACGCGGAATATCGGAGCGGAATTACAGTTATTAAATAGTACAGAGCGAGAAATAAATAACAAACCATTGCACATCTGGATAACACCAAATAAACTCCTATTTCATTAATAATCCACCAATCATCATTACATTCATTAATAACTCATGAAACTTCAAGAACTAACTATTACATCAACGTATCAGAGCCAAAACTAGGGCACAAAGTACTTTATTCAAAACAAACTATTACATAATGACTAACTGGCTCACTAACTCTTAACTATACTAACTGACTACTATTAGGCAGCACTGGTTGCCGAAATGGTCACTCCTGGTCATCATCCTCATTCCCGTCCTCATGAGTGAGGTCTCCATCCGACTCACCTGAACACATTCAACAAAGACGCAGGATGAGCAAATAACGCCCAATAGGACTTAATATCTCATGAGAACAAGCATGCTTAAAGTAATTAATGTCTTAAGAGGAAGGACGCGAGAACAAGTTGTCATGTATAGTCAAGAGAATGATGTAACAAGATAACGTGAAACATTAACTCATTACGAGAGTATAACATCACAAGGATTGACCCTATCACGAGATAGCAAGTAAACTAGTCACAATAGCATGTATGGGTCGGTATTCTTTCAACCCCAAGTTCAAGTATCAACAAGTGACTGTTTGATTGATTGATTGTCATAGATTAAATCTTGTGTGTCAAGCGTTAGGTGTATGCCATCACCCAGATCATTAGACCCCCGCGAGTTATAGCCTTTCAGGTGCTCCTCCCAAGGACCAGATCGGGCCCTTATAATGTTGCCTAGCATAGTCATGTTTGTTATCTTAGACAATCAATTTAGGGCCAAGTAGAGTATCAAGAACATATGAGAGTAGTAGATGAATAGATGAGAGAGTAGAGAGAATGTGAACAGATAAGAGGATATAGATAGTAGACGAGATAGGGACATTATCGTAAAACCAACGATAAACACATTATAGTAACGGTTGCACGGCACCAGGTCGGGTACCGGCAGTCTGGTAGAAGCCACAACCGCCCCCCCTTAGCCGTGCTGTGTACACAGGTTAGGTGGTCCGGTGTGAACCCAAGACGAGAAGGAACACTAAGGCTATGGGTCGTACTGATCCCTAATGTGTATCGGGTTTTAGGGTACAACCAGCTCGCTGACTAAGGACGTACGCCAAAGTCAAGGAGACTTACGGAGGTCTTGATAAGGAGTCCCTGGCCCAGTCGAGAGTATTCCCGATGGAGAGGTGGTCCAAGTCAAGGAAAGTGTATAAAAAGAGATCTGTCGTGCCTCGAGCGCTCGAAGGCCGAGGGAAACGTAACGGTATTTAAAACACGCGTATAAAACAAAGACAATTGTATTTAATTAAATAGAGAAATTAGTCATTTGTTTCGCTAATTTACCAGATATATTATTGAATAATTTATTAGGGTCAAATGGCAATTAATAACGTTATGAGTGTGCAAGTGTACAAAAATCATGAGAATATGGTAAATCGTGCAAATAGCTTTTAATTACCAAGAATTATTTAATTAATGTCATTTAGGTAAAGATTAGTCTTATTAGTATATGATTTAGCTTAAACAAGGTTTAAATGGTAAATAGAACAGGTATAAATGCAATTATCGGGTGCTGGCCGAAATTTTGAAATTGCGGCGGAGGGGCCTGTTCGATTCAGATCGCGACGGTGCGACCCGCGCGACCTGTGAAATAGCCGGTCTGGCCTGGTTCGGGGTGGGAATTGCGGCGGCTTAGGTCGCCGCATTCTTAACGTGACGTGATAGCGGGGCGCGACCTGGCTGATATCGCAGCGAGTCGTGCCGTCGCGATATCAGGAGAGTCCGGCCCTTTATCCCGTTTTTTCCAGGGCGGATCCTGTTTGACATATGGTTCTTGTAAATTCAATATAAAATCATACAATGATCCAAAAATCACAAAACTAGTTTTAAATGAAAGTAGACACATAGATCTATCAATATGTATGGTTAATTTGAAAATAAACAAGGTTTAGGCATGCTTTGATCGGGTTACTGTTCGGTGACCTATACATGCGCAGTCAAGGTTCAATGATTTAATTAATGATAGATACATGATGAAAAATTTTGAAACTAGAGGCATTCGAAAGCTAATAAGATGTAGTATTTATGAGAATTTTATCATGGTATGAAGTCAAGTATGCACGAGGTTCACAAGCAAACATGAAGGGTCGGGTTTATGGATCTGACAGAGATTCAAAGAATTAATTCTCCCTCATGGAAGATTGAAATAGAGCAAAACTAGGGGCGTTTGAAAGCTAATATGATGTAGTATTAATGAGAATTTTCTCATGGCATGAGAACAAGTACATGTGGGGGTATAGAGCAAACATGAGAATTTGGGTTCATAATAACAGCAGGGTTCAAGCAATTAATTCGCCCAAATGGATGAGCGAAATACAACGAACCAGAGAGCTTTTGAAGAGGTTCATGAAATCTACCTAGGATAATTTTTACACGAATTTAGCTTGAGAGATTGCCTACCTTTTTCATGGAGTAAGAAAACCCTAGTTTGAAGACGAAAAAATGATGAAGAAACAGAACTCCAGCCCTTCTCCTCCAAGCTTCTCGCCCAAAATCACCTCCTCTCCGTCCTCCAGGGTTCCAATGCAGTCTAGGGCTTGGTGGGGATGAAAAATGGGGTGCTTTGATGGCTATGAGAGTCCAATATACTTCAAACTCTCTCCTCCTCTCTTAATTTCGAAAATTCATAATTATCCCATATTTTTTCTACCATTTATCCGCCTAATGGGTAGGAAGAGAGTTTAAATTTTGTGGCCAAAGGGTTAGGATGAGGTAAGGACTCTTAATTTGGATATTTATGAGTTATTTAGCATTTATCTTAATCTTTTACCATTTATTCATATTTTAAATGCGAAATTCACATAATTAAATCTCATTCCATCATGGGCTATCCCTATTTGGGCCCAATCTATTGGGTTTGGGTTATTAGAGTAACCCATTAATAATTTAGCTTAATGGGTATTGCTTTAATTCCATGTATTCTCCCTTTATTCTAATTAAATCAATTTAATTTATTTATTTAAATAAAATTTTTATTTATTTAGTATTCAAAAATCAAGGTTGCTACAAGCACCCTCTGTCTCCGCCCTCTCATAATTCGGCCCAGCAGGCGGCCTCCTCCACCCCTGTTGCCTCTGCGCCACATGTCCCCTCTACTGTGGTGGATCCAACTCCCCTTCGTCCGCGGGCTATTCACTTTTCTGAGCCCAGCTACCTTCCGGCACAGGAGGTTCGGCCCAAATCCCCTCCAATCTCTTCATTCTATCAGGCCGAACATGCTTCTGTTCCCCGTGAGCAGTCCTATTCTTTGGAGCAATCCCGCTCCCTCGTTCCCACTCACTACGCCATGTCCCCTTCTGACTTCCTTGTGGAGTGGACGTCTATGAAGAGGGAACTTCATGACCTCTGAGGACAATTGGACCCTCGGAAGGCCACCGATATTCCCCTTCCTTCCTTTCAACACCTTCGGGTCCCACCCCAGTCGGAACTCCCTGTCTACCGGCGATATTCTGGGGTAGGTGACCCCCATGTACACCTCAAGGACTTCGTGTATGAATCAGCTCCACACAAGTACGACTGCCACCTCATGGCGTACTTGTTCTGGAAGTCATTAGACGGATCGGCCCTCGAATGGTTCTACTCTTTGCCACCTAAGGAAGCCGAGGATTTCCAAATTGTTCAAGAGAGGTTTTTGCAGTAGTTCCAGGATCGGGTTGGACCCGAGTATTTTTCTGTTGATCTAGTAGCTGAAAAAATGAAGGCCGATGAAGAATTCACGGTCTATGATGACAGGTGGCATGCCCTAGCCGCAAAGGTCTGTTGCCCCATGCCTGAGGAGGAGAAGGTTAAGTTGATAATTGCCAATGCCACACCAACCTACCGAGCCATTTTATCCATGAAAGACATCATCTCCATACACCAACTTTACAGTCGAGCCTATTTCATCCAGACCCAACTTAAGGACTTGCCCATCCATTCTATGTTTGAAACCCCGAAGTCCCGTTATCCTAAGAAGCCTCAGGGTCCAATCACTGAGGGGGTCCAAACCAACGAGCAAGTAGGTGCAGTCAACAATCCCCACGGCCCGATAGGTAGGTCACCTTTAAATCAACAACCTCAGCAGCCATGGAACAATAGACAACCACCTTCTCAAGCCTAGAACCCCCAACAAGACCAACACCAATATAATCAGGTCCCTCCACCCCAAAACGGCTATGCTCCTAGGAAGCCAAATGGACCAAAAAGAGCTCAATACCCTCCCCTTCTAGAGAGTCTAGCCGACATTTTCGCAGCCCTTATGTCCCTTAATGCTCTTAGACTCCCTCTTGAGAAGGCAAACTGGAATATGGCGGCGGATCAGACAAAGTACTGTGTATACCACCGTTATCCGGGCTACAATGTGTCGGCTTACTTCCAATTCAGGGACATCATATATGACCTCCATGAGCAACAACAAATTAATTGGGCAGAAATGAAAAGACTAATCCAAACCCTGAGGGACCAACAGGGGCAGAGGTAGCAACAACAGCAGCAAAGGCGACAGCAGCCACAACAACAACAACAATTCTAGCAGCAACAACAGTAGTTCCAACAACCATTCCAACAGAAGTACCAGCAACAACAACAGCCACAACAACCAGCAAATGACCTCATCATAATTCACAATCCTATGCCGCAGCACCAGCCCGCTCCAAACCCCCAACCTGCTCCACCACCTCCTCAACCCGCTCAAGTCAACCCTGTCATCCACCACCCACCATCAGCAGTCGCTTGGGCCTACGATGATGAGCATGAAGTAGGCCAACTTTTGGCTATTTCCCACACCACACCTACCTCCACCACACCCACCATTGCCACCATCACCTCACCACTCTACAATACCCCCATCATACCACCCGTTGCTCCATCACCCCTTAACATCCCATTCTCTCCTACGCCAGCACCCATAATAGCCAATCCGTCCATCATTGACACCACCCCACCTCCACTCCACCACAACCTTGCCCTACAGAGCGGGCGGATGTTCCACTGGACCCCCAACACATTCGTGTCTTTGCCGGGTCAGCCGACCCAAAATTCCAGCAACAACCCACAATAGCAGCAAGATGTCGAGGAGATAGACCCAGTCCCGGGGACCCAATATGATATATTGAAACATTTGGACCAGAGCCCAGCAAAGATATCTATCCTCGAGTTGATCAAGAGGTCGCAGACCCACCAAGATGCCTTAAGAGCTTTTCTGCAAAGGGTTATGGTGAATTAAGATATGAACCCTGACAATTTGCCGTCGGTTCTATCTATTGTTAACAAGAGACCGACGATTACCTTTGCCGACAGTGAGCTAGCTCCCCCAGAGGCTAGAAGGATGCCTCTATGTGTGACATTGACCATAAACAAGGTGGCCGTTGATGCCGCCCTAGTTGATACAGGGGCCTCCATAAATGTGTGCCCTCTAAGCACTCTACAGACATGAAATATCTCTGAGCGCCGCTTGCAGCAGACTCCCACTACCATAGCGGCTTTTGATAATTCCCGGCGAGCTTGTCACAGTGTTGTCTCTTTACAGGCAGAACTAGACCTGCTTGTGATGGTTGTTGATTTCTATGTCCTTGACATTGACCCAATCTTCAAAGCTATTCTGGGTCGGCCTTGGATCGAAGCACTAGGGGCAGTCCCCTCTACAACACACCAATGTTTGAAATTTCCGTTCCAAGGATGCATAGACAAGGTTAAGAGTGCAGCAACCACCCATACCGTAGAAGCTATTGAGAAAATCATGCCGGCAGTCTGGCCATCTAATAAGCCCATCATTTCGGTACTTGATGTGAATTATCCATGGGCTTACACCTTCTCCTTCGGCCACCAAACAGTGTCTCCATCATTGGCTGCTATTAGAAAGGGTATACCGCCAGACGCCAAGGGCTGGAATATTATGATCAAAATTGGCTATCAACCGGGAAAGGGTCTTAGAACTCACCTCCAGGGAAGAACTCAAGTCATCGCCAATTCCAAGCAGATCACAAGGCATGGCCTAGGATAGAAGGAAGAACATAAGCCATGGGCAACATACTAACTTACTTCAAAGTCAAAGCAAGAGCCTCTCACTTGGTCGTTATTTGATCATTTTGTTAGAGGACCCATACAGCCAGGGTACAATACCATCGTGATGGAAGCACCAGCATCTACATATCAAGTTCTGGAGGCCCAGCGGCCCGACAAAAAGAAGAAGATCGAAGAGGCAGAGATAGAAGGGTCAGATTTGGAAGATATAGTGACAACACTCATTCTCTTGTTTCGGGATGGTAGTCTCACACAGCCCCCAGCAGTGGCAGAATCAGTAGGACCAGCATCAACAACCACCTCCAAGCGACAGTTGCTTGGGTACGGTGACGATATTGAAGTAGTGAATCCAGTCAACCCGGTAGGCAAGTTCTTGCCAGGGCTTCCCCGGCCCCCTAATTATTTTGTGTTTTCAATCCTCATTTCTAAGTTTTCTTTCATCCCTCTTTCTCCACCCCTTGTTCTTCAATTCTCCCCTGACGCTCTCGAAATGTTAACCACTTCCTCACCCCATTTCATCCTTTCTTTTAATGGCACGGTTCTTTCCTTATCCCGATGCCTTCGGATGTAGGGTAGTTCATTTTTTCCCTTAGGTTAGTATGTCGTGTTTAATTCAAAAAAAAAAAAGACTTTCTTCCCGCTTCTCCTCATTCCTCCCAACTATCGGACGGCGATCCCCGTCTTTCCCTTTTCCCTTCATCGGGCGGCGATCCCCGTCCTTCCCTCCAAGCACTAATCCACGCTTTCATTCCCTTTGCAATCATCAAATCCTAAAAGCGATCCCCGTTACTCCACTGCAATTCCCACTTTTGACGGCGATCCCCGTCATCCTATTGTAATCCCCCGCTCCTGACGGTGATCCCCGTCATTCCTCGCTTTCAACTCTCAGACGGCGATCTCTGTCTCCATGTTTCCCTACTCTTGACGGTGATCCCCGTCACTCACACACTCCTCCTTCCTCGGCGGTGATCCCCGCCTTTCCTCACTTCTCTGCTTGAGCTGCGATCCCCGCTCACTGACCAACATGGCCACCTTGGGCGTTTTGGGTGAGGGGCCTTCTGTTCCCCTGCACCCTGACTCTGTTGTGGCCACCCTGAGCTCGGGTGACCTGCCTCTGCCTCCAGACCCATCAGAGGCTTCCCGCGGTTGTGCCGCACCCTTCCCTTATCCTTCCAATAAACCTCTGGATATTTCTCTAGAGTCCTCTGTAAATATTAGCTGTAGTTTAGGTTCAAGGGTAGGATCTAGCAAGTCCCCATCCCCGTCTAGGAAGAGCAAGGGTGGTGGCATACCCCATAGATATTTGGTAGACTTGGTACAATGGTGTGGCGCTCTTCTGGCTGTTGAAGAGTTTGTCCAAGAAGTTGTCATTCTGAACATAGAAGCTCATCACGAAGAGGAGGGGCTAGACGATGGATTTGGAGTTTATGAAATCTTAGTTGAGGAAGACCCAGTGGATGAAGAAGACGGTGAGATAGAGGACGCTGCCAAGATGTGTTAGTGGCATGAAGATATTTGATGAACCCACATCGGCAATGGATGAACCCACCAAGGAGGTAAACATTGGGACAGAAGAAGTACCTAGGCTCTTGACCATAGCTTCCAATCTCCCTCCAGAAGAAGAAGAGGCACTTATAGAAATGTTGAGGGAGTACACGGATTCTTTTGCCTGGTCATACGATGACATGCTCGGTATTGACCCCGAGTTAGTAGAACATAGGTTGATATTGAAGCCAGGGGCAATAGCTGTTAAACAAAAATTGAGACGATTCTACCCCCCACTTTTCTTTGAAGATGAAGGAGGAGATCGACAAACTACACAAGGCTAAGTTCATCTATGTAGTCCTCTATCCTTTGTGGGTGGCTAACATAGTCCCGGTGATGAAGAAGGATGGAAGAGTACGAATCTGCATTGACTTCTGAGACTTGAATAGGGCATGTCCAAAAGACGATTTCCCATTACCTTTTTTTTTTGTTTTTTAAAGGAAGGCAACAGGATCAGCACCAGTCGAGTGCATTCCACCCCAGCAAGGTGAAATGGGATCACTCCTCCAGGCGACACCTGCTACACCAGATTTTATATATAAAGAATGACGATACAAGATCTACGGGGCATACCCCTGAAAGGTACAAAAGAGTTAACCAACTCTAAAGTTCCCAAGTCCCAGACGATCCCCAACGAGAGCAGGAAAACAAGCCGTGGGAGCTGGGTGGAAGAGGAAAACACCTCATTACAATGAGCATTGCATGCAAAGGTGGCCAAAGCATCCGCCACCTAATTTGCTTCCCTGTAAACATGATAGACTCGAACTCTATTCTGCTGAACAAAATCTAAGAAAAACCTCCACCACCTATAACAAGTCCAAAAAGGAGCAATCCCTGTCCGAAGAGAGTTCACCAGAATCATAGAGTCCGAGCAAATCTGATCAACAAGAATCCCTCTCTCCACTGCCAATTGCACACCATCACACATCGCAAGGGCTTCAGCAAGGAGGCTATTTCCATTACCATAAAAATGAGAGAAACCAAGGACAACAGAACCAATAACATTTCTTACAATGCCCCCACCCCCACAAGGACCCGGGTTTCCTTTAAAAGCACCATCAACATTAAGAAGAAAACCTTGTAATGGCGGGATCCATCCAACCAATTTGCACAACTTGACAGAAGGCTGAACAACAAAACCCAACTCACTGATTACTGCCAATTGCTAAGGTGTGGCGGCCTCTTTGAAGATCATTTTATGAATAGCAGTAGTAACCAACGCATGAATATTTTGTCTTAGGAGATTAACTGAATAACCAACCTGTTCAAACTTCATTTTGCATCTAATCTTCCAAACCTCCCAAATAATGAGAATGGAACAATAAATGGAAATGAAACCATGAGGATTTTTGATGCTGCTCACCTTAATAATGTCCCACAGACGCAAAGAAATATTCATATGAATTCCGAGTCAAGGCTGGAGGAGAGGGGCGACCCATGACCATAGAGTCTTAGCAAGATCATTGTGCACAAACAAATGGTTCAAATCCTCAACTTGAGGACACTTGCAACAGCAACACTGGGATGGAAGGGGAATACTACACTCAGCAATACGATTATCAACTGGGACCGCTCTGTGGAGAAGAAGCTAGGCAAACAAAGAAGCCCGTCTACTAAAACGTTGGTGCCAGATGCGAAGGAGCGGCGACCTTTTAACACCATGATAATAGACCAAGTCATAAGCACTCTTAATAGAAAAATTACTAGAACTGGTAGCCGTCCAAACAACAAAGTCTTCAAGGGAAAAACGTTGCAGCTCCTTGAGACCCCGAGGAATAAGGTAACGAAGAGGATGCTGGTGATTTAGAAAAACCTCCCGAACAGTAGGTGAAGCCTCCGGGGAAGGGAGGGAAAAGATCTCTCTAAGCGGCTTTTCACCAAACCATAGATCATCCAAGAATCTGATATTGCCACCATTACCTAGCACCCATCTTGTGTGTTGCATAACAATGTCATAAGCATCATAAAATAGCTTCTTAGAAATACCATGCGGATGGGAAATAAGATGACCATTATGAAAGTATCTTCCTTTAGCATAGGAGGCCATAGAGAAGAACCATGGAAGATATTCCAATGAAGCTTGATGACCATAGACTTCTGAACATGCCAGGTTTCTCACACCGAGACCACCTTCAAAATTGGTTTTTGAAGAGTCGCCCAAGCGACCCAGTGCCTATGCTTGTCACAGGCAGAACTGCCCCAAAAAAATGCAGCACAAAGATGCTCAATGTAGTGAAGGACAGTTTTAGGAATAGTAGACGCAATTGCAAGGTAAACTGGCATAGAAGAAAGCACAGAATTAACCAGAGTTAATCTACCAGCCTTAGACATAAACTTGATTTCAACAACAAACCAATTCTAACATTAATTCTATCCATCAACGACCTGTAATCAGCAATAACGGTTCTACCCTGCTTGATAGGCACACCAAGATAATTCATAACATTCCTTTGATGATGAAAGGCAGTCATACAAGTGATTTTAGAAGCCAGCTGGATGGGGGCGTTCTTCGCAATAAGAAAAGAGCTTTTCCCATGATTAATCCTTTAACCTAAAGACCCCTCATAAATCTTCAAGAAATTCATGATTTTACTGATATTAGCAGCATGACCGTTGAAGAAAATTAGAGCATCATCAACATAAAGAAGATGAGACAAGGCCCTGCACCCTCTTGGTCCCGAGTACGAACTGATGACCTGGCTATCCAGGAGCATGCGTAGCCCCCTGCTCAAAGTTTCCTCCATAATAATGAAAAGAGCAGGCACAAGAGGGTCACCCTAACGAAGACCTCTGGAGGACTTAAAATAACCAGCAAGAGCACCATTAAATAAGACCATAAACCAGCAATTAGATATAAGCATGGCGACAAGAGATGTGAATCTGGCAGAGAAACCAAACTTGCAGAGAACAGCCAAAAGAAAGTCCCATTCCACCCTGTCATAGGCTTTCATCATATCAAGTTTGAAGATGACGTTATGACCACGTACCTTCCTACCCAAATCAGCAGCCAACTGCCTCGCCAAGAAGACATTATCCATGATATTTCTACCTTTGACAAAAGCTCCCTGCTCCATGGAAATAATTGTAGGCAAAAGGGAAGAAAGCCTTTTACTTATGATAACAGACACAATCTTATAGCAAAAATTACAAAGACTGATGGGGCGGTAATCACTAAAAGTGCTAGGATTATCCACCTTAGGGATTAAAGCAATGATAAAAGAAGAAACACCCCTCGAATGAGGGTAGCCAGCAAAAAAACCACAAAACCGCTTGAGTCACATCCTTACCAAGAAAGTCCCAGCAAGCAGTGTAAAAATTCCCAATAAATCCATCAGGTCCCGTGCGTTATCAACTTTCATACTCCAAACAGCAAGCCTCACCTCCTCATCAGTAGGAATAACAGTGAGCATCTGGTTATCCTGATTGAAAATAAGATTTGGGATATAATTGAGGAGCTGGTTATCAATAACATGATGTTCAGTGGACAAAAGGGAAGCAAAGAAATGCTCAGCCGCAGACTTTAGAGTATCTTGATCATCACAACAATGGCCATCAATCCTCAGCCTATGAATATAATTTCTGCTCCGCCGACTCTTAACTGCTGCATGGTAAAAAGCTGTGTTTCTATTGCCCTCCTCTAACCACTGAATTCTTGATTTTTGGCACCAAAAGATCTCCTGGCAATGTAAAATCTGCCTAAGTTGAGCATTAACTTCATTCAAGAGAGAGCGATTAGTAATAGTAGGTGAATCATCAAACCGTTGCTAACAACCGACAATGTGAACCTCAGCTTTCTTAATGTTATCATCAATGTGGCCAAAAACAGTTTTATTCCAATGTCTCAAAGCAATTTTGACAGCCCTAAGCTTATATGAAGCTTATAGAAGGGATTAAGATACCACCTGTCCTCAGAAGTCCAAGCACCTTTAACACAATCCAAAAGGTATCATGCTTGGTCCACATGTTCTGAAAGATAAAGCGAGATGGCTGAGAGTACACATTATGCAACTGAATTAATAATGGAGCATGATCAGAGGGGCCACAAGAAAGATGTTGCACATAACACCCAGGAAAAGCCACAACACACCTGTTATCCACAAGCAATCTATGTAGCCTAGCCTTAATAGAATGAGAGCCAATTCTTTTATTTGTCCAGGTATAAGGAGAACCCTTAAAACCAACATCCAAAAGTTCACAAGCAGAAATGAAAGCGTTGAACTCAAGCATGGATGTGGTGTTGGGCAAAAGACCACCTTTTTTCTCAGAATTCTGTGCAATAGAATTAAAATCACCTCCAACTAACCAAGGGACATTGACAACATCCACCAAATCTAGAACATCATCAAAAAAATTCTTCTATCACATAGTTGACAACTAGCATAAACAGAAGTGATCAAAATCAAAGGAGACCCATCCTTGAGGACCAAACCCGTAACATGCTGGGAGGTATACGAAATAAGCTTGAAAGAGAACGGTTGATTGTAAAAAATCCAAATCTTAGATCCATGTGGATATCATCAACACAATGGTCCATATGAAGATAGTTGCAAATCCGAGAAGCTTTATGTAGGTCCAATTTTGGCTAAAATATAGCCAAGAACTGAGTTTTATTTCTCTTAACCAAAAACTTTAGAGCACGTTTAGAGGCCTTGTTAGAGAGGCCCCTAATATTCAAAAATAATAAATTGTTAATCATGAGGAAACATACCCATAGTGTGCCGTGGCAGCTTTGGCCTTTGATCTCGTGTGGATACCATTCCTTAAAAACGTACCACGTTATTTAGAAATTGTGACAGGAGGCATTAGTAAGTTTTCAGTAGTTACCTTTAATGAAACCTGGGAAGTTTCCTGGAATGGCGCTTTGGCAGCTAGGCTACCACACGAGGACTCAACTGCTAAATAATGAGACTTACCATCGTCCTTCCCTCCAGTTGAAGGCCCGCCATGCATGGTCGCCACCGGCAGCAGCGCAGCTAAACCTGAAGTCCCCATACAATGGTCATGTTCATTAGATGGAATAACGCCATGCACACGTAAATGATCAGCATCGGCATGAACATGCAACTCCCTCTGATTTAATTGTTCCACATGAATAGTACACTTGGACTTTGGAACATGCACAACATCTACGATAGACGATTGCTCACGAGAATTCTCCTTAGAGGAGGCCAAGATATGGCTAACAAGGACTACATTGCTAACATGGACAACCTCATTCCCACCATCATTGATATCAACATTAGCTGCAACAGGATCAACAACATCCTCTCTCAAACGGTCAAAAGCGTTACTAACCGGAATCTCAGAGCTAACTGCCACCATCTTTTTCTTGGATCCTCGAATTGGCCTCCACTCTTGAGCAGTCTAAGCCACAGCCCCAGTTGCACCAGTTTCTTGGGTCACCTGATTCAGCATATTACTCTTGTTCTTCTTGTGACATGAATCTTCACCATGGCCGATACGATAGCAAAATTTGCATAAGGGAGGAACCCTGTGATAATTAACATTCTGCCAGAACCCCTGTTCAACATAACCAATCCATATTTTGTCCTGGAGAGGAGCAGCAATATCCACATCTACACAGACTAAAGCCTCTGTGGTTTGTGTCCAAGCCAGAGTGGCATCATGGATGCAAAGAACCTATCCCAGGTTGTTAGCAATGGAGCACAAATAATCTTCATTATATAAACTAACAGGCAGACCTGGGAAACCAACCCAGATAGGCATCATGGATGGGTCCTTATCAAAGTCAAAAGAGGCCGACCATCAGAAAAATCTGAATAAGAAACCTTTGATATATAAACTCTTTCGCAGGAGAACCAAAAGGAAGTCTTCATCAGACTCAAAGCGAAGGAGGAGATGACGATGGTTCAGAATGCTAGCTATGAATACCGATTTGAGACCCAGCCTTGTAGATAAACAAGTTTTAATCTCAGGAATGGAAGGCCTCCCATAAGAACATTTCACAATAATCGCCCTCTTGAGCACCTTTTCAGACTTCATTATTTCTTCATGGGAAAAGAATACATCAGGTTCACCAGCATCTGTAAATGTAGGGGCCTTGACCTGCATCATCACCTTCTTAGGACGCAAAGACTCCAAATGTAACGACCCAGAATCCGCATTACCAGTAACAACCAGTAACCCGAATTCTGACCTGCTAACCCACGAGATAAGCTCGGAAGGGTAGGAAGTAAACGTCCGAGGAGACTATATGTAAGAAGATACACACCATATAAACCTGTAAAATTCCACTATATGAACATAATATGTACAACTTAGAGTCTGAGCAAGGTACAGAGTACAGAAGTACAACAAAAAGTACTACTCACTGCAGCTAAGGAGCACCAACACCGGAGTGGCTAGACTCGCCTGGAATGGGAGTCGACGAAGACCCACCTGAAAGGGAGGGGAGTGAGTCTCAAGAAAAGAGACCTAGTAGGGAAAAGTAACCCCACCGGAAAAAGAACTAAAGTGCGGAAAGTAAAAACTGAAAGTAAGTACACGTCGCACCACAACACAAAACTGTAAACCTCGCGGCACAGTAACACACACTCTCACACACACAAAGTAGGATAGGACTCAGCTAGGGTCTGTGGCTTGCGTCCCGTCACCAAGAGGCTCTTAACCCCAGCCACGTGTGCACACTACAGACGCTCTCTCTCGCGTCTGGTCCACGACTGGTTTTCCCTACGCTTGACCCTTGCGGTAGAGAAGGGGCTCCACGGAGACCGGCTCAAAACCACCACAAGGAGTACGCACAGGACAGAGTCGCACTCGGCGTCCTGGCTCACTAGCGGAGGACAACCACACGCTAGTCGTCTAGATGGAGTCGCACCCATGCCTAGGTAACACAACAGAAATGGGTACACGGTAACGCAAACAAGCGTACAACAGACGGAACACACAACGTCTGAAACCCCGTACAGTAGGTACACACTCGTGCCACAATCAACTACTCCTATGCACAGGCGGAGTCACACTCTAAGCCTGGCCCACATGTGTAAACAGGGCGGACATCACATGTCGATCGCTTGAAACACAACACTTAAGCCTGTTGGGACACAGGATATTAACGGCCATATCGATTGCCGCCAATATGAAGTAAACGGCACTCATCATGTCGTTTACCCTGACTTAACGGCCATCGACCATGTCGTCAATATCACCCCTGAAGATCTCAACGTCAACAGATGTGGACGTTAAGCTCTTCAGTCCCCTAAACCCAGAACTGAACCGAATCAGTCCAATTGGGCAAATCACCCAACAGAATTCTGACTGATGGAGGGAAACACTTCCTCTCATCAATCAAAATTACCAGAATACCAAAATTAAACAGTCTAACGCCTAGATTATCCAAAACACCCACAATTTCGGCATGATACAACCCAACCCTAAACCACAATTCGCACACTGATTCACACAGATTAGCATGCTGGATTGCTAAGGAGGGTTGTAGGAGTTAAATCCCTACCTCAGAACGCTTTATAAACCCCCAAATAGCCACTAATCGCGCTAGAACCCCCCGAAGACTCCGCGCGAATCGCACCAAAATCTCGCGTTTCCCGCCCGATCAAGCACCACCACGCGATCCAGGGCCTTCCCACGAGCTCAGATCAACCAACAGAAGCTAAGGAAATGGAGAAAAGCTAAGGTGGAGGAAAGGAGAGGAAATGAGAAGAATGGGTTCTGCTCTCGGGCTGCCCTATTTCAACAGGTCCGACCAGTCGACGTCAACATCACTGGTCACTACTGAACCGCCAAAGTCCTGACGTCCACATAGCTTGCCCTTGAGTTCAACCTCAAACGTCCACATCGCTGGACGCTGACATCAAGTCAACGGCTAGCCCTGGCCGTCAACCCCAAAGTCAACGACAATGGTCTTGTCGTCGACCACACAGAACCTCTACAAGACTCAATAAGGATCCGCAAAGACCCGAGACCTTACAGCCCTCCCCCCTTAAGGAATTTTGCCCTCAAAATTCAAGCAACACAAAGAAAGAAGACTCACCAAAGAGGTACGGAAACTGCTCGCGCATTTCGTCCTCCCGCTCCCAGGTCGACTCACCACCGGAGTGTCGCTGCCACGCAACACGAACTAAAGGAATAGCCTTGTTCCTCAACCTCTGAACTAGGCGATCCTCAATGTGCAACGGAAAACTCTGGTACAGTCAACACTGGAGTCACCTCAACCACTCTGCACTCTGCAGAACGTGAGACTCGTCAGAAAGGTACCTCCGAAGCATCAACACGTGAAAACGTCGTGGACTGCTGCCATCTCTGACGGAAGCTCAAGTCTGTACGCCAAACCTCCGACACGCTCAGAAATAGTGAAAGGTCCAATAAAGCGAGGGCTCAACTTCCCACACCTACCAAACCTCACCACTCCCTTCATAGGAGACACACGGACAAACACTTGGTCCCCTACCTGAAACTCGAGCGGTCGTCTGCGCTGATCTGCATAACTCTTCTGCCGACTCTGAGCTGACTGAAGCCTCTGTCTCACAAGCTGAACTACCTCAACTGCCTGCTGAACCAACTCTGGCCCCGTGACAATCCGTTCGCCAACCTCGAACCAGTCAAGAGGAGTGCGACACGGTCGTCCGTACAAAGCCTCATATGGTGCCAAACCGATACTGGAGTGATAGCTATTATTATATGCAAACTCGACCAACGTCAAGTGAGCTGTCCACGACCCCTGCCACTCCAGACAACAAGCTCTAAGCATGTCCTCCAAGGTCTAGATAGTCCGCTCTGACTGACCGTCTGACTGGGTGGTAGGCGGAACTAAAAGCCAACTCTGTCCCCAAAGCTCTCTGGAAACTGTGCCAGAACCCAGAAGTGAAGCGAGGATCCCTGTCTGACACAATAGAGATCGGCACTCCATGCAAAGGAACAATCCGCTCTACGTACAACGCGGCCAACCTACTCACACCCCAACTAGTCCTGACAGACAAGAATCTGGCAGTCTTCGTCAATCTGTCCACAAGAACCCAAATGCTGTCAAAACCTCCAGCTGTCCTCGGAAAACCACAAACAAAGTCAGTTGTCACATGGTCCCACTTCCACATCGGAATCTCTAATGGCTGCACAAGTCCTCCTGGACGCTGATGTTTGGCCTTCACTGCTGACAGACCAAACACTAGCAACAAAAGCCGCTATGTCTCTCTCTCTTCATCCCAGGCCACCAAAACTGACGTCTCAACCTGTGACACATCTTGGTCGACCCTGGATGAATAGAGTACCTGGAACCATGTGCCTCCTGCAACACAACTCTCCTGATAGACTCCTCAACAGGAACATAGAGTCTATCTCGGAACCTAACAGTCCCGTCCTCGCAAAGCTCAACCTCTGGGAGAAGCAACACACTGTGCAACTCGGGATCTGCCTGCTGAGCCTCAGCAACCTGTCTTACAACGACGGGAGCCGCTAACAAACTGCCCAACACAATCTGACGACGACTGGACGAAACTCTGAAAGACCCCTCTGTCGCAGACTGCCACAACTGCCACTCTCTAAGCATCAGATGACTCATCTGTGCTTTCCTACTCAAGGCATCTGCAACTACATTTGCCTTTCCAGGCTTATACTCAATGCTGAAATCATAGTCTTTCAGATATTCCATCCATCGACGCTGCCTCATATTCATATCCTTTGAGAAAACACATATCTCAAACTCTGGTGGTCGGTACGGACTACAAAACTCACTCCGTACAGGTAAAGACGCCAAATCCGCAAAGCAAACACCACAGCTGCAAGCTCTAGGTCGTGGGTCGAGTAACTCTCCTCGTGGGCTTAAGCTGACGAGACGCATAAGCCACCACCCGGTCTTGCTGCATCAAAACCTCACCCAAACCAACACCTGAAGCATCTGTGCAAACCTGAAAACCCTCCTCACCAGAAGGTAAGGCAAGAACTGGCGCCGACGTAAGCAGTCGCTTCAACTCTATGAAGCTCTGCTCACACTGCTCCGACCACACAAACGGAACTCCCTTCTCGTCAACCGAGTCAAGGGTGCAGTAACCTGAGAAAAGTCTCGAACAACCTGCGGTAGTAACCTGCCAAACCCAGAAAGCTACGAATCTTAGACATAGATCTGGGACTCTCCCACTGCAAAACTACCTCAACCTTCGCTAGATCCACAGAAACTCCCTCACCTGAGATCACGTGCCCCAAAAAGTGAACCTGTTGTAGCCAAAACTCACACTTACTAAGTTTGGCATACAACTGGTGCTCTCGCAAAGTCTGCAACACGATCCTCAGGTGCTCGGCGTGCTCCTCCTCTGAAACGGAGTACACCAGAATGTCGTCAACAAACACTATGACAAACCGGTCCAAGAACTGGTGGAATACCCGGTGCATCAGATCATGAAGGCTGCTGGAGCATTGGTGAGCCCAAGCGGCATCACCAAAAACTCAAAGTGTCCATATCTGGTCTGAAAAGCAGTCCTCTCAATGTCAGAATCTCTAATCCGCAACTGATAGTAGCCCGACCTCACAGTCGATCTTCGAGAAGACACGAGCAGACTGAAGCTGATCAAAGAGATCATCAATCCTAGGCAAAGGATACCTATTCTTGATGGTCACTTAATTTAGCTTCCTATAATCGATACACAATCTCAGGCTACCATCCTTCTTCCGGACAAACAAAACAGGTGACCCCCACAGAGAAAAGCTAGGACGAATATAGCCCTTCTCCAACAACTCCTCAAGCTGCCTCTTCAACTCCCTCAACTCCGCTGGTGCCATATGGTACGGTTCTTGAGCAAAAGGTATAGTGCCAGGCAACTCCACAATAAACTCAATCTCTCTATCTGGTGGTAGACCAGGCAACTCTTCGGCAAAAACATCCGGAAACTCACACACTACGGGAATGTCTCCCACTCCCGAGGCAATCTGGTCAAGAGTAACTGCAGAAACTAGGAAACCCTGACAACCAGAAGCAAGTAACCTCCCTGCCCATAAAGCAAAAAGAAACTAAAAAGCGAGAAGTAAGAGGTACGATACCCTAGAAGTAGAACGCCGCTTCCCCAGGTATCCGCAAGTGCACCCTCTTCTTTGGAAATCCATCACTGCACCATACCGCTCTAACCAGTCCATACCCAAAATCACATCATAGTCATGTAATGCAAAGCAAACAGACGAGCCGAAACCACTGATCCTGCAACTGCACAGGTACCTCCTCAAGACAGTAGGACGTAAGGACAAAGTCCCCTGTCGGCAACTCTAATGCTAACTCAATAGACTCTCCCGAACTCAACTCTCCAAGGGAGTCTAAAAACTCCTCAGACACAAAAGAGTGAGAGGCACCGGAATCAAACAAAACTCTAGCTGTACAACCAAAAACTGAAGCAGTACCTTCTACCAGGTGAGCTGCCTCCGCGTCTGCACGGGTCAAGTGAGTAGTAACACGACCTCTACCTCTCGACCCACCAGAACCTCCGGTCCGCTGACGCTGCTGCACAGGTGCCTGCTGCTGCTGCACTTGGGGCTGTGATTGGGTCTGCTGCTGTGGCACACAAAGGTAGCAAAGGACAATCTCGCGCCATGTGACCCATCTGGTCACACCGGTAACACTGACCAGCAAAAGTACGCTGTACCTGCTGCGAGGGCTGACCTGTCGGCTGCTGAACACTCCCAACCGACTGCTGCCTCTGCTCTGCCTGCCTCTTATCACGCCGAAACTTCCTCCGAGATCCTGACTTCGCCGTCGTCCAGTAGAAGTGGACGCGTAGGAAGTCGCAGTCCTCGGGGTCGTCTAACACTACCCTGCTGCTGTCGAGGCTGAGAAGGAACTACCTGTGTCTGAACCTCTGCGCTCCGAGCACGAGTCCGCAAAGTGTCTGCCTCCAACGCTGCCGTTGTCTGATAGGCCGCATCCAAGTCTGTGACATGAGCAACTATCAGCGCCTGCCTGAGCTCTGGCCTCAAGCCCCTCAAAAACTGCTGAGTCCTCAGACCCTCATCTCCCATAATCTGCGGAGCATAAACGCCCTAGCTCTACAAATCTTGCCCTGTACTGCACCACAGTAAAGTCCCTCTGCTGCAAGTCCAGAAACTGGTACAACCTCTCCGTCCGAAGTAAGTAGGACAGAAGGCTCTCTCAAAAGAAACGACAAACTCCTGCCACGGAATCTGTCTAAGTGGACGAGACTGAAAAGTAGTCTCCCACTCAGCGGACCACCAAGTTAACGCCTGCGCCTGCAACTGGTAACTGGCTAGCAGCACTCGCTCCTCGGGAAACACTCCATGGGAACGAAAAGTCCACTCCACTGCATCT
Source organism: Colocasia esculenta (assembly GCA_014218235.1). NCBI lineage: Eukaryota > Viridiplantae > Streptophyta > Magnoliopsida > Alismatales > Araceae > Colocasia > Colocasia esculenta. The sequence continues at coordinate 33,563,248 of CM024763.1, read as the reverse complement.
AACCATGCTCGCGCTGCATCGGATCAGGCTGGTCTAAAAACTGAGGAGGCTGAAACTGCAAGAACTCCCTCAACACCTTCCCAGTACCACCCTGGGGTACCGGCGCGTCACGGTGCTGAGCAACAAACTGAGCCATCCCCTCAAGAAATCGAGTCATGTCTAATCCCTGAACTACCTGAGGTGGAGGTGGCGGCGGAGCAATACCACTATGTGCATCCTGTGGCAAAGGCTGCGTCTGCTGTGGTGGCGGAGCGTCTCCAGCCTCCTGACGAGTCGCCTGCTTAGCCACTCCCTCTCTAGGATGTCGCCTAGGAGCCATAGTACTATACATAAAGCAAAAATACAAATAAATACACTAACTAACTCCGGGGTTAAATAGCTGCAACTGTACTCTTTATACTCTGAGTTAACATGATGGGTATTCCTTATATATATCTCATCAGACCAGGCTCTGATACCAAACTGTAACGACCCAGAATCCACATTACCAGTAACAACCAGTAACCCGAATTCTGACCTGCTAACCCACGAGATAAGCTCGGAAGGGTAGGAAAGTAAACGTCCGAGGAGACTATATGTAAGAAGATACACACCATGTAAAGCTATAAAATTCCACTATATGAACATAATATGTACAACTCAGAGTCTGAGCAAGGTACAGAGTACAGAAGTACAACAAAAGTACTACTCACTGCAGCTAAGGAGCACCAACACCGGAGGCTAGACTCGCCTGGAACGGGAGTCGACGAAGACCCACCTAAAAGGGAGGGGGTGAGTCTCAAGAAAAGAGACCCAGTAGGGAAAAGTAACCCCACCGACAACAGAACTAAAGTGCAGAAAGTAAAAACTGAAAGTAAGTACACGTCGCACCACAACACAAAACTATAAACCTCGCGGCACAGTAACACACACTCTC